>SNQJ01S0004142.1:8669-23897 GCA_010110895.2 Picea sitchensis
TGAATTAGAGACATAAAGTGAACTTAGGGAACTTAACCCAAAGTGGGTTATTGAGTGAGATTCTTTTGGAGAGATCTCAACCTTTGATTAGATGGGAGATGGGATGATCTCAGCCATCCATATCCTAGGTTTCCTTATGGAGGTTCAAGAGGGGCACAAAGGGCAAAAGAGAGCTCATTCACTCATTTGCTCACTTGGAGAGATTGAGAGAGAGCTTGGAGATGAGGTTTGTTGCATGAGGTGAGGCTAGCTGGGGGGCATGCTTTCATGGAGAGAGGCATCTAGCTTGGAGCGTTGTTTATTTACTGAGGAGCTTCCAGTGTTTAGGAGGGCGCATCAGCAGTGGGGAGGTCTTACACCTATCAGATTGCAGTGGGATCAGTTTCAGAGGGAGGCCACACACCAGTA
Source organism: Picea sitchensis (assembly GCA_010110895.2). NCBI lineage: Eukaryota > Viridiplantae > Streptophyta > Pinopsida > Pinales > Pinaceae > Picea > Picea sitchensis. Next base: position 9,078 of record SNQJ01S0004142.1, read on the forward strand.
CCGTATTACTGTGGAGGGGTTTTCCATTCAGAGCTCACAGTTTGCATCTGCAACAGATTCAGTGGATTTGGGAGCATTTATGAGGGGCGCACCTTCCTAGTGCGCACCTGCTACATTTGGACTTGTGTTTCAGCTTGGAACAAGCTGCTATTGTATTAGGTTCATCTATATTTTGTACTTGTTGTATTCCACCATCTATTCTCCTCATATATAGACATATATCCCAAACTGGTTTTTCCCGGGGGTTTTTTTATCTAGGGCCATGTTGACCAAAAATACCTGTGTACAAATTTATGTGTGTTAGTCTTTTAGATCTGCTTATTTTCAGCCGTAAAGATCTCTAGGTGTGTTGTATTTATTTTGGTATGCATGTGCTAACTCTTGGTTACTAAAACTACATGCTAGAGCACCTAAAATTGCAAATACAACCGTAACAAATCAACAAGAAGTTCCTGAACTGTTGGCTGTCCTAAAACAGTAGCAAAAGCTTTTCTAGACAGTTGAAACTTAGAGCCAATCTGTGGTCAAAGACAGACCTAGTTGGCAGCTTGATAGGACTTGGAAAATCTTCAAGATGATCCCTCAAAAGGAATATCATCCAGTTTGCTTGAATAATCTTCAACGTTTAAGGGCCCGTAGGTCGCTTTTCTGTGGGACACGTGTCCCTTTTTCGTGACACGCACTTTCAGGTGTCAGACACGGAATTCCAACGTGTCACGTGCACGTGACATGTTGCACCATCGAATCCGACATGTGTCAGGTCGAATCGTGTTGGATTCGATGGACACACGACACGAGGGGGGGTTTGGACGAATCCTCTGACTTAGTGCATGGCTGGTTTTTTCACTTTAATTAAAAAAGTTAATAACTTATTGTCTGATCATTTTAGGTTTTAGTTTACTTTTTGATATCTATGGAATGCTGAATGGTCATTGCCATTCGTATCTATCATGTTTAATTTTAAAAATTTTTAGGTATCTTTTTTGGGAATTTTAAATAATTTTTGGATATGTTAAGAAACTTCAAACACTTCAATTTTTTTTTCCATTCCTTAGAAATTTGTGTGGAACTTCTAGCTGTTCTTGAAACCCATACCTCCATTCTGGAAATTCTTGCAACATAGATTTTTTCAATGAGAATAGTCATGTATTTAATCATTGTGTTTTGATGAAGATGCAATTGGACCATCTTTGAGATGCTATATATATGTATCCTCTTATTTTGGACACAGATTTGAGGCGCATTTGTAGTATTCCTAAGTACTGATATTGCGTTTTTTTCACTGTCAGAGATTTCCAACTCACTGCTGAGGTGTTTTTCTTTGTTTGGTGGTTCAGATGTTTTTGGAATTTTCCTTGGTTTATGGTTTAGACAATTTGTCAAACATTTTGCAAATAGATATTCTAACCGTAATTTCAAGCACGTATAATTCTCCAGTGTTCCACGGGGATGCGTCCCCCAGGGTGGGGGTCGTGGGGACTCTAGGGGGATGTTTCCCCATGTCCCCTTTTTGGGGAGATGCGGGGGGACGCGACTCCCCAAGGTGGGGGACGAGACTGCCCAAAAGGGGGACTCCTGGACGTCCCCCCTTGAAAAGGGGGACTTCTGGACGTCCCCCCCCAAAAGGGGGACTCCTGGACGTCCCCCCTTGAAAAGGGGGACTTTTGGACGTCCCCCCCTCAAAAGGGGGACTCTTGAAAGTCCCCCCCAAATTTTTTTTGCCCAGTAAGACTTAAAAAAGAAAAAAATAAATAATTTTTTTTTTTTTAAAAACAAATATATATAAAATTAATTTATGTTATTGTTGAGATTTATCATATTATCATTATCATTATTATTTTTTATATTTTTTATATTATATATGTGACGTCCCCCCGTCCCCCATTTCCCAAAAATCCCTAAAATTTGGGGGTACTTCCACACGTCCCCCTTGTGTGTTTCCCCGCACCCGCGTCCCCCCGTCCCGGAGTCTTGGTGGAACATTGTAATTCTCTGCTGATAATTATATCAAACACCCAATGAAACTCAAATAACCATGACAGTAATGCTTTTATATCAGCTGAGCATATTAAATCTAACAATTAATATAGCAGAACACAATAAGGAGCCTGATATTTGTATTGCTCTAGATAACTTGATAAATACAGTGAAAGATGCTGCCTGTAGGTGACAGCAGCTTGCTCAGCGCCCTGGTTTACAGCAGTAGACTCCTTTCTATTAGTGAGGACAGCAAATGGAAATGAGTGCGACCCCCTCTACAGAGATTCGTCCCTTTATCTCAGCCCACTCGACCCCTTGCTGCCACAACTCAGCCAGCAACTCGGATTTCTGCTACAGTGTATCAGTTTCGACCCACAAATGTGAATTTTCTCTAAGCCCAGCACATTAACCAATTAAATTTCACTTATAACTGATTACGCTAGGTTCTTTTCCACAAATAAATAATGCACAGCAGAAGTTAAATAACCAGGAACATAAAGTAGAAGACAACAGCAATCACATCAATAGTACACAATGATTTTTGGACAATAGTCCCTGGAAAACCTCCGGAGGGAAAACCAGTGCAGCAGATTTGGAGATTTTTATTATTCAACAGGAAAATATAGAGATCTTACAATGAATCGGCCTCAATAAAATACTGAGCCAAATCTCAGCATAATGCTTCCAAGATGAAGTACGACTCTTTCCTCAACTTCTGGAACCCCAACGCTTCAACAGAACCCTGCACAAGTGCCTCTGCGCAAATCGTACGGCTCCTGCGTGAGCCTTGCGTCACCCTTGACAACTCCTCTGCATGGCTGAAGGATTTGGCCTCTGCTTGACCCTGGAAATGAGTGGATTCTTTGCTGGAAGTCCTCCTCTGTCCCCCTGCAAAACGCCCCTCTCACAAACCCTAGATCGATGCTCCTCTAATCGATCTCTCAAATGCCCAATGTGCCCCTCTAGCCAAGTCGATTCTCCTTATACCATGTTGAGCAAGTGAACACTGAAAACCCTAATCTCATAAGGATGGAGGTCTGAGATCAACTCTCCTTCACTCATTTAGATGGATGGTCTAGATTAAAAGATCCATCACTTAAATTATTTTCACTTTAACCTTAGAAAAGGTGCTCAATAAGTCAACTAAAGAATATAACACATCAACAGTCCTTTTCCTTAAGTTAGACTTTAGGAAAATTTTAACTAATCAACTTAGCCCCTGTTTCATTGTCCTCCACCATGCTAGGACACCACAATCTAGTGGAAGACCTTCCTTGCTACATTCTCAACACTCCCTCTTAGTGAGGAAGGGATTCTGTCTCAACCCCATATGATCCCTGAACTTCATGAACTTCTGTTTGCTCAGTGCCTTGGTGAAAATATCTGCCATTTGCTCATCAGTCTGTATGTAGTCAAGCCTCGCGACTCCTCTCTGTACACAATCTTGGATGAAGTGACACCTGATATCAATGTGCTTGCTATGATCATGAAACACAGGATTCTCAGAGAGCTTGGTGCAACTCTGATTATCACAGTGAATCACTGTAGCCTCTAGCTCCCGCCCGAACAGTCCCAAGAGCAACTTCCTTAAACACAGTGCCTCACATGCTGCCAAGTAGCAGCCATGTACTCTTCCTCAGCATAGCTCAATGCCGCTAAACACTGCTTCCTGCTTGTTATTGCACAATTTGTAGGTTGGGCAAAGCCTGACCCAAACCACAATATGGCGACAACTAAGAGACCACCTACCCACTGTCACCTTAGATAGGTATTCCCGTTACTTTAGAGGTGAAGTGATCACCTCAAGGGGGGAATCCCGGGTGACCCTAGCAGGAATGATACGGAAAGTGAGATGATGAGATGAATGCCCCTATAGGTCAAGTTGCTAAGTGGAGGAAGGCTTTGATGGCATGTCTCGGGAGTGGTTTAAGGTTGCCAAGTCCTTGGGTACCTACTGAAAGTGTTTGTACCTGCCCGAGACACAAGAAAAACCAACTGTACGAGCGGTATGTTAGGTAGACAAGCAAGTTAAGCTTGCCGTCCCTAATTGCAACAGTCAAAAAAAATATATTAGCGAACAAATGGTTATTAGAGCTGCTAAATAAGTGCCAAAAGTCAAGTTAATGATACAAGAGCTAAGCTAGATATGACTAGTGCAACTCAAGACTTAAAGAGCAAGACTTTAGCACAAATGTAAAGCTGTAAGAAAAAGGTACTGCATAGATATTATTCAGCCTTATGTCTGTAGCAAACAAGTTGTTACAGTAGAAAAATCAGCCATCAAAAATTACAAGTAATCCACCTAAAAGATGCGCTAGGACTAGTAGGTTATAGGGGTAGATTATTGGCAACTTCTGATGGTTGAATTGTAAGTTATAAGTAAGCAAAGAATGATTTTGCTGCAGCCCTAATGGCTGTAGATTTAAATGAGTTACAGCTCTAAGAAGACCAAGCCAATCAAGACGCCCTAGTGGCCTTGACAAGCACTTAACATGCAAAAATAATTCCAACTTGAACAAGATTGATTTCCCACCAAAACACGTTTACCAAGGCAAATAATTTGTTTCTCCAATGCAAAAAATCAGATTAGTGCCTTTAAAATATGGTTGAATGGAGTCTTTAAGTACAAGTTAGACCAATAAAATCCCTAGGGGTGTAAATCCTCTTACTCCCTAGAGCATGCCAATCAAACTAGGGCAAACCTAGGAGGGTGTACACACTTGTACTTCTCCTAGAAACCCTTGCAAAAGTGACTTATAAACTTAGAAAATAAGATGAAGCTTAATGGAGGGTGTATACAACATACTCCTCCTAGGGTTTCAACCAACAATGACCAAGAATAAGCAAGAAAGAACTAACTAATTCAGATTTTCCTTACCAATTCCAAGAGAGAGAGATCAAACCCTATTTCACCAAGTAAATTACCATCCAAGAGCAAGAACATAAGCCTTCAAGAGGTGCACACCACCTTAGTTCATCCATTCAACAAGAGATACACCAAAAATCATTTGCAAGATAAAGAAATACCAAAAATGCTCAAGTCTAGCGAAAATTTCAGTCATTAGTCTTCTCACAATGGGAGAGCTACAATGAAAGATGAAATAGAGATGATCTCTATTTATACAAATCCTCTAAACATAGTTTGTCCACAAAACTTTGGGTAAAACACAAGACAAGGGGTCAACAACCCTTATCTTGCCCCTTTACAAAAAAAAATATTATTTAATTCATACTTTGCATGTAAAAGAAACCCTAGAAACAAGAAGATGTCACCTTTCTTTTGGGCAACGTTTGGCACTTTTGGTCAAGTCGATGAGTTGGAGAAGGGAGCGCTAGGCCTCTAAAGGCCAATAGTCTTCAACCGAAGCACTTCTTCCATGATCCATGGGCCTGTTCCTTCAAAACGTGCCAAGAGTCCATCATCACCACCAAACCCTAACCCTAGGGTGACATCAAGCTCTTAAAGGGTGACGTTTTGACCCTTTCAAGCAAGTCATTTGGCATGTAGGGGTTGGGTAAGATCCTCCAAGGTGTCCTCTAGGCCTCTAAAGGCATGTCATCATCATCCAGAGTGTGGGCGCTTGGCATCTAACCTGTGGGCTTCAAGCCCCATGGAAGCCCAAGCTAGGCTTGTTCTTCCAAAACTGTCCACCAACTAGGTCCTGCAAAGACAAATGGATACACCCTGCAAGGGTCTCAAGTCAAATGCATCATGATGAGTAAATCAAATCAATAAAAGAGCCATCTAAGCAAGCACATCCAAACTACCTCATCAAAATAAACAAATGCTCAAAGACCCTATGCAATTTGCCAAGTTTAGGTATGGGAGGGTTGACAAAGCGACCTATTGGGTGAATCATTCCTCAAGTTTAGGAGTGTTTCCCAATGGGACCTCCTTCTAGGTCATGTGGATGAGGTGTCATGGATGGGGGGAAGGCTTTTGGGCATGGGTTCATGACATACAAGGGGTTGTAGTGTCTTATCTATGGGTGCCTTTGTAGAGGCTGTGCTGCACCTTCGTTTTCAATGCAAGCTTTTTCCAAGTTCATTTATTGCCTTTTATTCTTTTAAGATGTTTTCAGGTTGAAGCCAAGGCGGGGCTTCTACCTAAGCATGAAAAACCGTGCCCACCTTGACTCTAGCCTGGGCATATTATGCTTTCCCAAGTTGAAAACATGTGTGGGGATTCTACCTAAGCATTAAAAACAGTGCCCATAGATGCTTCACCTTGGTTAGCATTTTGTATTAGTTATTTTTCACGGGTCCCATCAGTTTCTTATGAGAGACATTTCATTGTTCTTGGGATCCCTGGGCGAGCATCTAGAAGGTTAATGATTGGATTTTATCTTTTGCTAGCTATAAGCCTTTGGGCCTTCAACCCCTTCTTCCCATGAAATGAGGGACAACCCCTTCTTGGGTTAGTATACCTGAAAATCCAAAAGGTAAGGAGATGAGGGGATGAAGTGTGGAAAGTGACAAGTATGGTTGAGAATGGCACGGTGAATCGTCAAGAGGACCTCCTAGTAGCAAACCTATCCCTAAGGGAGACCCACTTGCTAGGGCGCAATGTCAACCACCAAAGCAAAACAGGGCAAAGAGCATAATGTCCAAGAAAACATTACATACTCAAAAGAAGTAATAGATGCAACAAACACATATGCCTCAAATATTGAAATGACACTCACCATAATACCTGGCTTGTACCTCATGGAGCAAGACCCAATGTCTTCCGGAAGCTAGCTGATGTGGTGGATACCGTCGTGATGAACTTGGAGTTGTGGTGGTGAGGAGGGTCTCTGTCTGTGCAAGTTGACACTGTTGGTCAGGCTATCTCTCGGTACTCCATGTCTGCAACCTGAGGGTCTCGAGACATCATCTCCTTAGTTATCCCTAGGAGTCGGGGATAACATCTCGCTCCTACTTGGGGACATGTACTCGCTGTAGAGTGCATGAGAACCGCAACATCTCCTGGTGGACCTGTGCCTACACTAAAACATAACACTGTAAAATCTAGGGTGGTTCTATCACCCTTCGTCCATATACATCAAAACCAAAAATGAAAACCAATCTAAAAAGAAAATTTTAGCATTTTTCAAAAATTTCTAAAGTAAACATGATATCTAATGAAAGCAATATGCAAGTAGAGCAAAATCAAAATGAAATGCAACTAAACTACGATGAGCAATCAATATGCAAATGCAGGAAATCAAATGACCTACCTACTTACCTGGGGCCCTGAAGATCAGGTGATAGGTGATGTCATGTGAAGTCATACAACCAGTGCAACCATCTGTCCATCACTTCACCAAAGTATCTTCCCCTGTGCTTAATCACGTGAAACAACAAAGATAAGTCCAACACATAATAATCATGAGCATAAATAGACATATAATCAATCATGAAATAAAACTCATGGAGATGGGTGGGAGGGAGGAAATCTTGCTGAAAAGAGTAGTCGCAATCCTAATCATCCCGGAAGTCATGCCAAAAAGGATAGCCACAAGCTCGATCAATCCATCTCTGAAGAGGGCTATCATATGTAAATGATGGCTCATCTTCATCTCCGTTAGTATGATCACTGCTTCCTGAAGACTGAGGAGATATGAGAGATCCGAAGAAGACCTCATGATTTCCCTGAGATGAAGGAATGAAGTAAGGGACATGCTCAGGTCTAGAGAAAGAAAAACATGGCCCCTTCATCTGTGAATCCTTGCTGGCTCAACCTCTAATCTATAAACTTTCTCCTCCCGAACCCCAATGATCTTGTCCTTCTTTGTTCCGGACCCTATTGGTCTCACGAACACCTTTCCATCACGAAAAGTGACCTCATAACCCTTGTCCTCAAGGGTGGATACTGAGATGAGGTTCTTTGTTAAGCCTGGAACTTAAAGTACGTCAACAAACTGGAGAGGTTTACTCGAGTCCCTCTAAAAAGAAACTGTGCCAATCCCTTGTGCCTTGTAGCACCTGTGATCTCCAAGCCCAATGACTAGATCCACACCTCCTTCCTGTAGTCTAGTAAAAAACTCCTTGCGTCCTGTCATGTGACAAGATGCTCAGCTGTCCACAAACCAAATGTCTGAGACTGCTGCGTTAGACATACAAGCTACGAAGCAAAAATCCTCCTCGAAGCTCTTGGCAAATTCATCCACTGCTGCAGAAGTTGCCATCTGTGGCTTGTCTTTCTTCTTCTTCTCCGGACACTGTGAGGCAAAGTGTCCCATCTTGTGACACTGGAAACATTTGACTTTAGAGAAGTCAATGTCTTTCTTTCCACCTTTCTTCTTTGCTTTTTCCTTGCCTTTGCTAGCAAGAGCCAAACGCTACTCATCAACGATCTGTGGTGAAGATGATGACCCACCCGACTGACCAAGTTAGATCTCCTCCTACACAAAATCATCCCATAAACGCTACCAATTAGGAAGCTTCTCCCGAGCCACAACTCCACGCACGAACACATCCCATGACTCAGAAAATCCATTCAGTGCCACACACACCAACTCGAATTCCTCAATCTTCTCGCCTACTGCTGCGAGCTCATCCCTGATCCGCGTAATCCTGGTAAGGTAAGGAATAACACCCTCTCCCTTGGCCATCTTAGTGCTACACAATCTCTCACGCAACACCATTACCTTGTTTTCATTCTTTTGCTGGTAGAGGTCGCTCAAGGCCTTCCACATATCCTTTGCGGTATTCTTTCCTGAGAGGTGTGGGATCACGTGATCTTTAATCCCATCAAGAATTAGGCTCGTTGCTTTAGCCTCATCCTTCTTCTAGATGGCTAGTTGAGCTGCATCTGTAGGAGCTGTTGCAGTTTCTGGTGTGTGTTCAAGGACATCATTGACATCCAACACCTTAGTCATCCTTTCTTTCCAGGTGGGGTAGTTCTAAGCCCCCTATAGCCTTTCCTCAACCCTCAAAGACATGGCCATTTCTGAAAGTGCTACTATTCAAACCCTCACGACTCAAACCCTTATGCTGCCTTATCCTAGTGTTGTGAATTTTGTGCTTAGATCCTCACAATCCACTTAGATCTCAACGATCACTTCTTTAAGTCTCTCAAATATCTCCTGTGCTTTCCTTGACCAACTGAACACCCCCTTCTTCGTTAGGTTCGTAAGGGGTGCTGTCAACCGTGAAAATCCTTTAACATACCACTTGTAGTAAGTGCAGAGGCCTAAGAAACCTTTCAACTCTGTCAAATTCTTAGGTGTAGGCCACTCTAGGATAGCTTTGATTTTGTCCAAATGAACCTGCACTCCATTTGCTCGTATCACATGCCCCAGATATAACATTCCTTGCATCCCAAATTCACACTTGGACATTTTTGCGTATAATGACTGCTCGCCTAAAAATTCCCAATACCTCATCCATGTGTTGTAGATGTTCTTCCCAGGTCTTACTGTAGATTAGGATGTCATCAAAAAATACGAGTAGGAATTTGTACAACTGCTTCTTGAATGTATGGTTCTTGCATGATTGGAATGTGGCGGGTGCGTTTGTCAGCCCAAAAGGCATAACCAAGAATTCATAGTGTCCGTAATGGCAACATAAAGCTGTTTTTGGAACGTCCTGTTCCCTTACCCGGATCTGATGATACCCAGAACGGAGATCAATTTTTGAAAAATATTTTGCCCCTTGTAATTCATCAATTCGTGGGATCGGGCACCTGTTCTTAATAGTCTTCTTGTTTAAGGCCCTGTAATCTATGCACATGCAGAAGGTCCCATCCTTCTTCTTCACCATCACTACAGAGGAAGCAAATGAGCTAGAACTGGGTCGAATGTGTCCCAGTTTGAGCAACTCCTTTATGGTTTTCTCAATTTCGTCTTTGTATACCTTGGGATGCTGATAGGGAGTAGTTATGGTTGCCTGAACTCCCTCCAGCACAATAATATGCTCAAATCCACGATCGGGTGGCCTTCCTGGAGGATTGTCTCTGAATACCTGCTCATGCTTCTGCAATAATGCTTGTATGTTTGCTGGATATTGGGGTGTGTGATCTAGAGGTTTCTTCAATGTGATCAAGCACTCTGTCGCCCGGTCTATGTCTCTCTCCCGGAGTACAACGTCCATCCTCTGTTATGATACCACCTTGGGAGGGTAAGTATGCATGTCTCGTAAGACTACCCTCCTGCCACCAGGTCCCTGAAACTCCATCTCCATGGTCTGGTAATTTGTGGAGTATTTTCCAACAGAATAGAGCCATTGGACTCCCGGAACCACATTTGTATCCAACACATTCACCACATAAAAGGAATCTGTCAGATTATAATTCCCAAGTGTTATGTTCAATTTGGGAATCCATCGAGTACACTCCATGCTATGATTTCCTACAACTGCCACTGTAAGCCCTTCAGAATCTTCAGTGGGAATGCCACGCCTTGTCAACCAAGTGACATCTATAAAATTGTGGGTTGCCCCACCATCAATCAGAACTCCCACTCTGTGGCCCTGCACAACTCCTCTCACCCTGAAAGTATGAAACCTGGGAACCCCCGACAAAGTGGCGATAATACCTCCCTTGACATCATCCTGAAATTGCTCATCCCCTGCCGCACGAAGCTCATCCTCCTGTACCTGTTCTTGATCATCCTCATACTCCCCACTATCAGAATATACCTCAATGTAGTGATTTTTTCCCCTTCCTAAACACTTTCCTGAAGCATAACTTCTTCCTTCTCATCTCTCTCCTAGTGTCATCATCCATCCTATCCTTCCTTGGCCAGTCCCTTTGGAAAGGTTTTTTATCTTTTTTCTTTTATGGGAAAGGTTGGTTTGGGAGGAAGCCCGCTCTTCGACACTGCATCCTGCAAGTCCCTAGTCCTACTAATAGCATCCTGTAAGGTGGTGGGTTAATAGGGCTTAACCCATCCACGTAATGGTTCAACCAGAGCCTCTGTGAACAACATGACTAGCCAGTGCTCCCATATGTCAGTGACTATGACGACGACCCTCTGGAACTCTGATATAAAAGCCTCTGGGCTACCTGTCTGTTTGAGCTGGGCTAACTCTCTGAAGTGAATCTCTGCATCCTTCTTGTCAACGCACTCTATGAGCCTTTGCGTGAAGTCCAGGTACAAAGTGATGCTATTATGGCCCAAGGTCACCAGTCCGTGTTACCACCAATCATGGGCTTCTCGATCAAGATGCAATGTGGCAAGTTTTATTGCATCTGTCTCCATCATTGGGTTGAGTTGGAAATAGGTATCCAACTTCTGTACTCAAGCCCTCACTGTGCAACGGGATGACTTATCAAAGTTGGGAATGGTCAGCTTTCCCAATGTGCGTTGTAACTCAAAATTTTGGTTGAATGCCCTGTTGAACCCCTTCGACCTGTTCCTGCTCTTGATATTGCAAAACTCTGCAAAGGATATAGATGAGTGGAAGTCATCTTCTAAGGCTTTGTACTCCTGCAAATATGTCCTGTTATCGCGCAATTTGTACTTTGATAGAAGGGGAAGGCAAATGAAGACAAATTGGCGTAATAGGAGACTATCCTATCACTGTCACCTCAATAGGATGTCTCTTTCTATTTAGGGTGGTAGGCCCAAGGGAGACGTCCCCGGTGACCTGGGGTTTTGAGAAGGCAAAGGATAAAGGCCAAGCAAAAAGGTTCCCTCTCACAAGTCACCACCGATCAGAAAGTCCGGTTAAACAACCAATAAAGAGATAATAAACCAGAAGTGTACCTACCCGAAACAAAGCAACATAAAACTATATTTGCAAGAGCACTTGCTGGTTAGTACTTCATATAACCAGAGACTTTCTCAATAAAAGCAATTGACTAATATATTGATGAAGTAAACAAAGATGTATAGCAGCAATAATCACAAGACAATACTTCACAATTAATGCCTTAGAAAAGCTTCAAAATGAGCAGGAATAATTAATCATCAATTCATAACACCAACATTCATCAGAAGCAAATAAGGCTATGCATTAGTCAATCTTTTCAATCGCTTAGAGAAGCTTTAAATGCTGCAGAATATGGCTGTAACTTAATTGAATAGTAACAACAATAAGGTTAGTAGATCAATCTAATCTAGGGTTAGAAGGTGTTAGTAGTTTGTTCAAAGATTTAGATGTTTGAAGGTTGTGATCAAAACACTCAAGAGAGAGGTCTTAGACTAGTGCTTTCATAGGGCAAATGGAGTTAACAAGTGGCTGCAAAAATTGAAGGAGCAAGATGATATTAGTAGAGCCAAAGACAAGAGGAATTGATGGATGAAGTGTTGGTAAGCCAAGGCTTTAACCACCAAACCCTAGGGGAAAACAACTACTAAGGTGTAGGTAACCCTAGGCCTTAGTAGATTTTCCTCCTTTAACTCAATGGCAAAGTAAAATCGGCTAGGAAGAAGTAACAAATGCTAGGGTGTTGCAATGGCAAGGCCCTAGCAATGGCTTCAATAAAACGACTAATTGGCACAATCTAGTAGGTGGATAGCAAATTAGAACAAGGACAATAACATGTGCTTGATCCTTAGGGTTTGAGCTAGCAATTTCATAAATTAACAAAATGCAAAGTAAAACACCATAACCATTCAAGTAAGAGAAGAATTGCAGAATTTTATTCACATTCACCAAGCATCATCAAGCAAAACCCTTGTTGTAGACTTTCCACCAAGAAAAATGCCAAATTCACCAAAAAATAGCCCTCCTCCAACAAGTGCGCACTAAAATTTCAGTCCAAAACCCTAATGAGGGCTACAAATTTCAGACCTCACAAAAGTGTGAGTGAAAGATGATGTTAAAATGAGAGTTTTGGCTCTCTATTTATACAATACCATTGACCTTTAATTTTACTTTAGGTCAAAAAAGGCCAACATGGCCAGTTTACATCAAAAATACAGTTTTACATTAAATGTCACAATTAAAACCCTAAATCAAGCATAAATGATGACGTCATGCCCTTTTAGGGTGACGTTAGGCCCTTTCAGGGCAACTTTGGCCTCCTGGGGCAAAACATTAGGCTTTCTTGGGCCTCAAGAACCTACCACACGTGCCACTTGGCACACCACTGCCTTCCAAAACCTCCAAAAGCACTGGATGACGTCATGGGTGTCCTGGGTGACGTCATGGGCCTTCCAAGGCCTACGTCTTGGTGGAAAGGGCACAACCCCCCTAGGTACGGGTCTGCCAAGCTGCCTTTGGTGGAACTTCCTCCTCTTTCTCTGGTGCAATCCTCTGATCTGTCTCTGCCCCCTACTAGGGTCTCAACATCCATCTGGTGGGATCTTAGCCACATGGAGGTCCGAACTGATCATCTCCCCATGTGTACCTGTCCATCGGGTATGGTCTTGTAACATCAACAGATACACCCTCCATGGGCTCATAAGTCACAGGTATCATAGCAATGTCTATCACATCTAATCATCAAGTTATTAAACATGTGCATAAAACCCCCTTTACCCGGACAAGTGCTCAAAGACATTATACTAATCTACAAGCCAAGTTTGAAGGAAACGCTAGGATGTCCTATTGGGCTAATTCTCACTGGATGTGGGATGTTTCTGGGAGAAATCAAATCTAAGTCATGTGAGTGGATGAGTGGTAAGGGATGTCTGGGCAAGGGGTGCAGTGATAGCAGGGAAATGTATGGCTTACCTGTGGGTGCCTTTGTAGAGGGTGAGCTGCACCTGACATGGATGCAAATTTTTCCAAGCCCATTCATGCCTTTTGTCTTTATTCTTATTGCTTTTTTCTTTCAAGAAGCTAGTTAGGGGACACTGCCCTGGCGTGGTGACCAGTGGTGGCAATGTTACCCACAAGCATTTCATGGAAATGAGAAGGTTGGCTCGTGATTAGACCCCCTTTCTCTTGGCTATGCCACCAAGAGCCACTACCCTAGCATGGTGACCAACTACTGGTAGTGTCATACCGCTACATGCCCATGGACCTAATAGGTTGGCTCATGATGAGACCCCCTACCCTCTAACTAGGTCTTGTTTTATTATTTTTATGGGTCCCTTTGTTTCTTGCTGAGAATCTTTTTACTGCTTTCTCGGGGATCCCTAGGCGAAGCATCTCAAGGTTTCATTCTTTGGCTTCTATCTTTTGCCAGCTACTTTTAACATCTGGGCCTTCATCCCCTTCTTCCCACAAGGTAAGGTACAACCCTTAAATATTTGGCCAACCCAATGCTTGGACCAGTGTAATGGGATGGATGAGCGGGAGAAAGATGGAAAGTGGTAAGTATGGTGGGAGCGGATGATGGCTCCTCATGAATCCCCCCAGTGGCAACTCAAACCCTATGGGTACCAGCTTACTAGGGCATTCTGTCATTTCCCCCAGATATGGTCAAATGGAGAGGTATAAGATCCAAGTACCCGTTAGAAGCAAAAAAAGAATTGAATGCACATATTCAAAGGTTTTGAGGATCAGAGTGACACATACCATGATACTCAAACTCATTACCTCATGGAGCAAGATCCATCTCTGCTACAAGACCAGGCCGAGGTGACGGATGCTGCTGCTGCTGACAAAGTGGAGGCACTGAAGAATGAAAAGATGGGCCCTCCAGGGCCATGCTCAAGTCGATCTGGCTCTCGGTACTCCATGTCTAGGACCCGTGGGCCTCTAGACATAATCTCCTTAGTTATCCCTAAACTGGGGGATAACATGTCCCAAATGGTTCATCCTGTTCAACCTGCACTACTTGTCCTGCTGTTGGGCTGTCCAAAAACTGAGGTATGGTGGGTCTAGGTGTCCTGCTATGTAAGTGTGGATGACTCTGCATGGTGGTGCGCGCATGACTTCCGTTTCCATTATTGGATCCCCCTTCAACATTGTTGCTTAGGTTGTTTTGACTTACACCTGGTTTGTCTGCTAACCTGTTTA
>SNQJ01S0004142.1:36156-63136 GCA_010110895.2 Picea sitchensis
AAGCCACATATAATAATGGAACCACCCAAACATGTGCATCAAACCCCCTTTTTCAAGCTAAACAAATGCTCAAAGACCTTATACAATTTGTCAAATTTAGGTATGGGAGGGGTGTCAAGGCACCCTATTGGGTCACTCAATCCCTAAGTCAAAGGGGCTTCCCAAGGGAAACCTATCTAAGTCATGTGAGTATGAGGTGGAGTGGGGTAAGACTTCTAGGCATGGGGTTCATGACATACAAGGGTTCATATTGTCTCATTTATGGGTGCCTTTGTAGAGGTGGCGCTCACTTGCTTGAGACACCCTTTCCTCGGTACTTTTTGCATTCTGAACCCCTTATTTTTCCTTTTGATACCCATTTATTATTTGCAAGTCCCCTTTATAAGGTTTCAAGCTTCATTCCTTTATATTTTACTGGGCAATAATCCTTTATAATTGATGCATTCATTCCGGACAAGGGCAATTACCATTAGAGGGGGTAGAGCTAAAGCTGGCTTGAGGCTTTAATGGTGGCCTTTATAATCTAGCAATGATATGTGTGTGTGTATAGAAGTTGCATCATACTCTAGGCCTTCAGCCCCTTCTTCCCATGAAAAGAGGTACAATCCCTTCTTGGGTCAGTGCACCCGAAAACCCAAAAGATGAGACAAAATGGAAGAAGTATGGAAAGTGATAAATATGATCGGGAATGGTACAATGACTCTTCAAGGAACCCCCCAGTACTACCCCATTCCCGAGGGTGACTAACTTACTAAGATGTAATGGCACCCGCCAAGGTTAAATAAGGCAAAAGGTATAGTTTCCAAGCAAACGTTTTGTAATCAAAAAATAATTCTTAGCAACATATTCCAATGCTTCAATTATTGAAGTGACACTTACCATGAAACCGGACTTATTACCTCATGAAGCAAGACCTACTCTCCTCTGGGGCTAGGTTGGTGTGATGGATGTTGCTTTGTTGTATGGTGATGCATCTATCAATAGGAGGGGCCCTGTGGGGCTATGCTAGTAAAATATGGCTCTCGGCACTCCATGTTTCCTACCAGTGGGCCTCGAGACATGATCTCCTTAGTTACCTCTAGTCTGGGGGGGTTACATTTGTGATTGAAGAATTGTTGTTGAACCATGTATGAGAAAATGTTTCCTAGAGAACCAGTGGATACAACGACTGGTGACCCGTGTATTCCAGTGGATGGTAACTTTTTTATATGGACTTCAACAAACACAATGTTTATGTTTTGCAGGTACAAGATGAAAATCGAAGAAGATTTGAGAATGAAGAATGAAGAAAACCAAAGATCACAAAAGACAGAAAATGAAGACAAAGAGCATAGAAGATGATAACGAAGATTGGACCAGTTCAAAATAGAGTTGAAGATTGCGTCGCAAGTACTTGTTAAGGGGGAGTATAAAAGATTTTTTTTTGTTTGCTAGCGTGTCCATGACTTGCAGGACTAGCCTTTGGCTAAGAAATCGCGACCCAGGGGCATCTAAGCCGTCAAAATCACCCGATGATTACACCCGGCCTGGGCCACACCAATCCTTAGTTGGCTGGATGTTTTAGGTGTCTCCTCCCGACTACAGGGGATTTTGAACCTAGGTCGCCCTACAAACGAAACCCTTCGAAACCAATCACGCTAGTGGGATTTGTATGAAAGATTAACTCATGCTTGTGAATCATGAATAATATGATCAATTTGTAATCATGTAGACCAAGCATAGAAGTCTACAAAAGAATCAAAGATGAAAAGAAAAGAGAGAAGTTAGGGATGAAGATTGGTTGAGAGATTCATGGAAAGATTTAAGGAGATATTATTGGAGATAGTTATGCATATGGTTGAACTAAATATCCAATTATGGCATAGCTGTTATGTTCACCTAAAGTTATATATAGGGACCAATTGTACAATAGAAACACACACAGGAATGATTAATTTAATAGAATTTTCCGTTCGGGGGTTTGTTGAGTGTAAACTCCCCGTTTCCCTTGCTTTGTATATGTTGGTATGTATTTGCTGCTGGCTATTGAAGCCAACACTAACAACTATGATAAATGCCACTGAAATTCTTCTGGTTTATGTTAAATGAATTTCAACCAATATTTTTTTACCATACACATGTATGATTTCCCATATTTTTTTTCCTAGTAGTTGGCATATTTTCCCTTTTCCAAACCTTTATATCTTGCATCTCGTATACTTGCTAGTTTACTAACAACATTAAAGATCCACCTTAGCACAAATTAGACAATTACCAGAAGAAATGGTTGGACTCTGAAAAAAGAAGCAGAAATAGAAACATATCTGAAAGAGACACAACCAAAGGAAACCCAAGGCTAAAGAGAACTAGCACAAGACAATTTGAAAACAGGATAGAAGAGCAATGTGGATCAGAGGTACAATATAGCGGGACATAATGGAACCAAATGCCTGGAATGTTAAATATGAAAAGACAGAAGATGTGCCCCCCTCTCTCCTCCCCTCCCTCCCCTTCTTTCTGTATAAAATGATTATTGTAATAAATGGAGCATATTTGTCCATAAAAGTGACAATTCTTCACTATACAACATAAAAGTCAAAAGGGAAAACACAGCTCGTACTTGCCAGCATCTATAAGGATGTTAATTCTGCCTGAAGTGGTGGCATAACGAATGAGAATACTTGTATTCAATCTTCTATTTCTGTTCCCAGGTTGGACTGCTTCTTGGCAAACCTGTCATCACTTTATGATAAGCATATTATTACTTTGAAACTGAATTACCAAATATATTTAGATGGTCTAAATTCAATTTTAATCAGTTGGTTATTTTTCTAAGAATCAAATGCAACAAACTATTCCTAGACCCAGAAGAAACATAATCCACACATCTTCAGAATATACCAAACAGCAGATACAATCCCATTAGCGTGGTCTGCAGCTATATGAATAGACCCTTCTGAAGCATTGTTCTCAGTAGAATGCCTTTAGGAAACAAGATATACATGACATTTATTATTAACTACTTTTCAACTCATGCTAGAGCTTTTGTACATATTTTTTTGCGTCGCCTAGAAACATGTCATCCCAAAAAACCAAGGGATAGAAAACTGTACATGCAAAGAGCTAGAAATGAACAGCAATTCTCAAAACAGGACCAACAAATTTGAGCATTCTCAAATAGATAACGCACAAGCAATTTATTAGAGACAGGTTCATACCAGACATTTCTTTGAGGGATCTGTGAGGCAGCTCACTCTAGGAATACCTTCACTTGTACCAGTTCCCAAAAATATAAGTTCTGATCCCTTTTCTTTAGCAGTTGTAAAATGTTCAGTCAGAGGAACTCGATCTACATGCCTTGCACCATCTGCAAGAACCAGCAGTAAATGACACACTTAGAATGGAACTATACTACAACCCAGTTGTTATAAATGATATTTATTCCTAAAAATGAGTATAAATGGGCAATGGTTAATATCATGCAGGCATTACCCATTTCTACTGGAGCGCTCCTCACAACAAGAAAATATTTCATCCTTTACAAGTCCTTTTCTTCTTCTTGAATGGAATGAACCTCATCAATATATGTTGTGCACTCAAGAAGAAGAAGATAGGGAGCAACTTTGTGGCTTGCTTCTTCTTCCTCAACCTCTTGTTAAGCTCACATCAACTTTCAACTCAAAACTTCACTGCTCCTAGCTATTAACTGGCACTGATATCCATATGGAATATCTGTCTTTTCGTTTTACTAACTTTTTAGAAAGTAAAAAACTCAAAACCAGAAGCCTAATCAAATATGTAAAGAGGAAGTTTTCTAGGGAGATTCTGTGACAACTTTGCATACTCAAGAAAATAAGTTTATCTGTGTGAACCTCCCAAACCACAGTGAGAATGTGGGTTCCTAATAAGCAAGGAGTTACATTCGAGTCCTCAGCTTTACCAGTGCAAAATCAGAAACAAAAATCTAGATAAGGGAAGAAATTAGATTAATATTCACATGTATGAAATGACTCTAAAACAATCATCAGGAACAGTAATGACAAATATGATAATATCATATATTTTATGCACAACCAAGGGAATGCTGTAATGTCCCTTTCCGCTTAAGCACCAGGGGCCAACCCGCTAGCCTGTTCGATTCCCATAGGTTAGGCCAGGCTTTTAAAATAAAGGGGAATTAATTAATGACTTATGTCACATGGGACAAAAAGAGCATTAAAGAGGTGATATTAAGTCATTTTTGTGAAAAAGGGAAATAAAGGGAAGTCACTTAAAATAATAAAGTCAAATATTTAATAAAGTGACTTTATTAATAAAAGACGGGAAATTAATAATGAGCTCAACAGGGAAATATAAAAGGAGGAAAAAAGGAATTCTCCTCATTCATGATTATTATTATCTCTTGAAATTGGAATTGAGAGCTCTCATATAGTTTTTTTGCGTGTTGAGGATGGAGACCCTCGGCGAACATTGGATTCAATGGTGAAACTTATCCATCCTAGCCAATTCATGGAGTAGATCTTCCAGATCTACTATTTGTGCTTCATTTGCAGATGAGTTTATCTTCTGGTAACCGAGATTTCTTTGTTGTGGCTGAGTTCTTTATTGGCGGCTGGGTTTCCTTCATTCCAGGACGAGTTTACTCCTTGGGACAGGCGATTCTCTCTTGTTGGGCGAGTTACCTTTTTGTTGGGTCGAGCTAAGTGGTAGAGGCCGATTTTCTGCATTGGGCTGTCGAGTTCTCACTGCTGAGCGCATTCTCTGTGTGGCTGGGCGCACTCCTCTTGAGGCTGGGCGCATCTCTTGAAGAAATATTGTAGTTAAGTGACTCCTACACCAATCTGGACACATTCTCTTGGATCTGGGCAGCATATCTTCTGTGCTAATCAAACCTTCCATTTGCTGGTCGAGTCCCTTGCTAGAGGGTCGAGTTAACCCATATTGTGGCTGAATTTCATCATTCTGGACAGCATTCTATTTGTGGGTCGAAACTGAGACATTGTAGCAGAAATCCGAGTTGCTGGCTGAGTTGTGGCAGCAAGGGATCGAGTGGGCTGAGATAAAGGGACAAATCTCTGTAGAGGAGGTCGCCCTCATTTCCATTTTCTGTCCTCACTAATAGAAAGGAGTCTACTGCTGTAAACCAGGGCGCTGAGCAAGCTGCTGTCACCTACAGGCAGCATCTTTCACTGTATTTATCAAGTCATCTACAGCAATACAAATATCAGGTTCCTTATTGTGTTCTGCTGTATCAATTGTTAGATTTAATATGCTCGGCTGATATAAAACCATTACTGTCATAGTTATTTGAGTTTCATTGGGTGTTTGATATAATTATCAGCAGAGAATTATAAGTGCTTGACATTACGGTTAGAATATCTATTTGCAAAATGTTTGACAAATTGTCTAAACCATAAACCAAGGAAAATTCCAAAAATATCTGAACCACCAAAGAAAGAAAAACACCTCAGCAGTGAGTTGGAAATCTCTGACAGTGAAAAAAATGCAATATCAGTACTTAAGAATAGTAAATACTACAGTGGTATCAGAGCATGTTCTTCGCCAGCTGTGGGGAATTGGCACTGTTATCCACCAGGTTGCACAAGCTGGATTTCCTGAAGAGCCGCCGAAGGATGAGCAAGCAGTGCTCATACACGCAGAATTCAGTGATTCAACAGGCCCTGAAAAGGCCCATTTTTCCGTATTTCCACTGTTGTAATAAGTGTTTTAAGCATGAGAGAATGTAAAAGGCTATTGGCCACCCTTGATCTGGGAGTGGGCACATACTCCGGAGTGTTTTTTTTACTTGTTAATTATCTTTTCTTCTTGCCTTAGTGAGAGGATTAAATAATTTCTGAGTTTTTTCACTCGAAAAAAGACATGCTCCAAAGCCGAAGTATGTGTTNTTTGTTGGGTTTTCTTCCCCTAGAGGGTTTCCCAGGATAAATGTTGTGTCTCTTGTGATTGTGTATTTCTCAGTGATCTTGCATTATGCTATTGTTATCTATTGAAATGCAAAGAACTATAATAATGGCTTAAACATTAACAGAGGTAAATGTATCTTGATTAATTGTATCTTAATTTGCATGGTGGCCTTAGTAAGGGTGCTATCACCCAATAGGAAAGATCTTCTTAACTAGTTTGTTTATTAAGATCTTTTGTCTCTTTATACATGCGGTTAAATATTTGCATGCTAATTTAGCTTAATTACATGCTATCTAGATTTCGTGTGTAGGGAACACCGATATTTAACAAATTGTGTGCAAGTTTTAGTAAGATTGCAGGTCTTCATACTTGAAGAGGTGGTTGATTTGAGTGCAATCTCCCACAAGCTTCAAGCCCTTTCAAAAACAAGTCCCTCATCCATTCACCGGAGGACTCCATAACCCAAAGGAATTTCACGTTGCAAGCTCCTCTTTTCTTTCTCTACCTCATTAAAACAAAATTCTTTTGGTTTCATTTTCATGCATGCAGTAGCTAGATATATGTTGTAAATCTAAATCTTAAGTATTTTTGGCCTTGCATGCATAGATTAGACTAGATCTATTTCTTTTTGCACTTCAAAGTCTAGATCTAACATAAGAAAAGTTCACTTTTAGCAAGCTTTTTCATTCATATTTTTAAAGGCTAACGGTAATTCATTTCCCAAGTGCTTTAAAGATAAATTTGGCAATCTTAGTGCCGCTTTACTTGCTGTTTTAGGACAACAAGCAAAGACACTAAGAAAGCTTGTTATTTGATTGTTTTCTTAGTCTCTAAATTGCTAACTTAGCATAGGTTTCATTTGGCAAAATTATTGTATATTTCTAACACCTTTTTGCAGGCACTTTTAAAGTGATTTGCAGCATCTTTCAGCATATTTTCCTTGCTGATTTTTGCAGGTTTGCAGACAGACAATGAGAAACTCTACCTAAATTCCAAGGATTTGGAGCATCCAGAGCCTCTCAACCAACCTTCTCTTCAATCCAAACTCTTTTTCTTCTAATTTTGTAAGTTTGATGGTCCCCCATTAATAAAAGGACCGCAAACCTTCTCTAAAGATCATTGTAAGCGCAAAGAAATAAGTGGGCAACCCAGCACCCATCTCAATCCCCCCTGGGGGGGAACTGTGTCTTTGTCTCATTTTCATGGTGCTTCCCATATGCTTTCATTTTTATTTTGCTAACTTAAAAAAGATAAAATAAACCATAAAAATAATCACAGCACCGCAAAACATTAGAGTAGTTTCATTTTCTAGATTAGTTCAGTTTAGTTTCTTTTTCGGTTATTTCATTTATGTTTTTTTTAAAGTTGGCAAATAAACCATCCCCTTAGCTTCCCCTAGTATTACTATGACCCCTTGCAAGCCTAGCTTGACCTGGGGGACCCATCAAAACGGGGACTGGTCAGTGTGGACTAGTTTAATAGGACAATCTGATATTGGTTATTGTTTGATTGGGATCCTACAACGAACTTGTGTATGATGTCAGGGGGATATTAGTTAATGAGATACGTTCTCTCCCCGTTGGACCTCCGGCATTATTCTTTGTACCCAATTGAGGGATAACCTCTAGAGGGCCAAACATTTAGATTAGATTTATTTTACTGTTATCACTTGCACATACTTCACACTTATAAGTGGTCTTGCAATTCACCAAGCCACTTCACAATAAACCCACGAACTTAAGAACTCATCTTAATAATAAAATCGTCAAGAGCATTGCAACACATCTTCCTATAGCAGCATTTCACATTTCTTTCAGCAACCTTTACATTTGGCATTGGTCTAATTTACTTCCAATTTTTGCTTTAAGAGCATTTGCAATTTAAGTATTTCCTTTATCTTGAAGTAATTTTTAGTTAAACATATTTCATTTTCTTATACTATCAATGAATGTATCTTTTATGGTGAATGAGTTATATATGCTGCTAGATTTAATTGTCATATTGCTCTTGCNAGCATTTGCAATTTAAGTATTTCCTTTATCTTGAAGTAATTTTTAGTTAAACATATTTCATTTTCTTATACTATCAATGAATGTATCTTTTATGGTGAATGAGTTATATATGCTGCTAGATTTAATTGTCATATTGCTCTTGCTTTGAATAAACTCCTAGATTTCCTTTTGTACTTAGCTTACTTAGCCTTAGTTATTTTCTTAGGGACCACCCCCCTTCGCTTCGCTAGGAATTGGCCTAGACGGAGGAGTTGAGTGTTGAGTTACAGTATCTCGACTCGAGACTTGCCCCCAAGGACACACCCAGTGGATTGAAGATTTCTTCCACGTGACTCAAGGTGTGTATAAGGCAGCAACACAGTGTACAGAGTTGATGACCTTTTGCTTCCAGTCCAGCGTTACTTTGGCTCATTCAGCCAATTGCTATCCCGAGGGAATGACCTAGTAGAGTCTAGTAACAAGAACCTCATCCGGATTATCAATAAAGTGGTTGGGGAGAACAAGAGATTGTGGGATGGTTGCCTCAAGTTTGCATAGTGGGCTGGCCATATTACCAAGAAACTTGCAACTAGCAAGAGTCCTTTTGAGTTGGTCGATGGCTTGGATGTGTTCTTGCCAATCAACTTGAAGTTGTCAATGCACAAATTGTTAGAGCGGTTCACTACCAATTAGCAAGCACTACAAGCTCACATTGACCACCTTGCACAACTTGATGAGGACCACCAAGCTACCTACAATCATTTTGTGGACTACCAAAGTCGAGTAAAGAAAGTGTTTGATCGCAAGGCTAGAGATAGATTTTTGCAGATTGGAGACTTGGTCTTGTTGTGAGACAATAAGAATGAGAAATCTAGAGACCACGGTGTTACCGCTTAAATCCACACCAAAGGTGCCAAATCCCAAAGTCGCTAGGTATGGCCCTAAAGGCAACTTGGAGGGGTCACCAACTGTCACCTCAATGACCCACTCCCACACTTTAGGTTGAACAAATCACCAGCACAAGGGGGGAATCCATAAGCAATTAAATCTTTGATGGATGGAGAGAGTTTTAGGGGAATGACTTAGTGTTGATCTAGTTTGTTGTAGATGTTTAATTCCATGTGTGACGAGAGACAAATTGAACCGATGGGTATGTAAATGATGGACTTCTTCCAATCCTAAGGAGGAAAATGCAGAGCATCCATGGCGGGATACCATGAAGATAGGTTCAAAACCTATTGTGGAATCAATGATTAACTCCAAACTTGCAACTGGTGGGAGTGTTGTAAAGTACAAGGACATGGTTGTTGGATTCTCTCAAGCAGAAGAAGTTGACCTTGATGTTACTCTTGCTTCAGGATGCTCTCAGAAAGAGGGAGGTGACCTTGTTGAGGTTGATGCTTCAATCGCTAGAGGTTTTGAGGTGCATTGGCGAGATATCCATGATCACTGGTCGTTGACAATTTTGGCCCATGATGTTGACATTAGGGATGACAGAATTAGGTAAGTGGCTTACAATCTAGGGTTATGTTGCTTCAAATTCATAGGTGATCAACATTCTTTGGAGGTTCAAGATGTTGTGATGGCATCTTGTGTTGTTGGATACAATGATACTTTACAGTATACAGGATCGATAATCCAACCCAGTGGGAGATTGTGGTGAGTCGAGAGGTGAAGTTTGATGGGTCTTTTAGTTCACAGGTTTCTCCTTCAAAGATTGAAGGCAGTGAAGAGGTTGTTGTTTTGAACGCTAATCCACAAGTCAGAGCTAAGTTAGATTCAAGGGTGGATGAGGTGAGATTTGGAGTGGATATGCCCTCACCTTCTACTCTAAATGCGAGAAGTAGAGATGGCTTACCCAAACATTACAAGATGCACAAGAGAATGTAGGAGCGCAAAGATCTCCAGTGAGGGCAAGTATACCTCCCAACAAATATACTAACGAAATTGCATTGGTTTCTTCCATTTGTGAGCCTTCTAGTTGTTTTGAGGAGGTAAGGTGATCCAGGAGAATCTAGAAGGGAAAAAAATTCAAATTCCTCATATCTCAACAAAAAGGGCACCAAGTCGAAGAGCTCGTCGCAAGCTTTCCAACGGTGCAAAGGGCACCTCAAACGGAGTCCGAACGAAGAAGTTATGGACACTCAAAATTTTGGTCAACCTGGTCAAAGTCAACAGGGTGACTAAGCATCCGTATAGATGACATCAACAGCTGACTGGGCAAGGATGACGTCAGCACATCGACGTGGCACCCCCAGGAGCCGCCACGTGGCATGTTGATTTGGCATTTTTTGGTGGCCAAATGGCCCAATAAAAATGTGACACGTGGCACCCCCAGGGAGCGTCACGTGGCACCTCTCAGTGGTCACCATGTGGCAGGGTCATACCATACATGGACAACATGCAGTAGCTTACGTCACATGACTAGGCGACAAGTGGCGTTGATGTGGCGCTCTTGCAACTTGACACTTGACAGCATTCGGTTGGTACAATTGGTAGTTGACTAGGCAGAATTGGCGAATAGCAGGGTGCCACGTGGCCTAATCACAGGGCACCACGTTGCAGCCCCGAAATGCCCAATTAAGGCCAAGGGTCAAAAATTGAAAATTAAAAAAGGGACCGGACGGTGGCCAACCCCGGCGATTATATCGGTGGTCACAAGCCCATATCTGACGGTTAGTATTGAATGTGAAATCTATGCAGCGGTCATTCCAAAAGGATTGGCATGAAGACCATTCCGACTGGAAGTTACAACAAAGCAATATAATATATAGTTGTTTCAACTATATTAAAACCTTAAGTTATAACCATTGCCAAATGGGGGTCCCCACACCATAATGCTCTAATATAAGCCAGCCAACCAACCGGCCTAACGACCCTGGTTGGAGATTCCGCCCATGAAATTTATTTAAAACCCAGTTTTGTGCCAAGTTCGGGGTCCATGCCTAGAGGTCATACAGGCAAGTACTTTTATGCAGGTCTGGAGTAATTATTGCAGTCTGGTGGCATGCTTTATGAGGCAAAGAGCCCAAGAAGGCCTGGGATTAGCAGTGTCATAATTTGACGTGGAGACAATCATTTTTGCACGTTTTCTTGCCACGAGTCCACCGGTGCTGTCAGATTTTGCATCCGGACAGCGGATCAGAAGGCCATTTTCAGTTTTGAGGTATAAGCAATGTAATTTATGCCATGGTTTGCTGAGAATAATATAAAAGCCTCTCGACTTCGAAGCGGGCCCAGAGACATAGTCCATTCTTGGGACGAACTTCGTTATCATGTCTTGTGTTCTTGCTCTTCTTCTCATCTTGTCTCCATAATTATGTCCTCTTTAATGATGTTGCACATAAGCTTTCATTTACACTCTTTAATGTAATTCTTTTAGTAAGTCATCGATGAAAAGATCTCGGATCATGAGGCATGATGCCTTGATGTAGGATGATGTTGTGATTGATCTCGAGACTGCAGCTAGTTCAAATTTATAGATGGCAGGTTTGGTTGAGTTGCAAAGGGAGCAGACTAGTGTTGGTGAAAACACTTTCCTCATAAAGAGGGGGTGTTAACTTTCTAGGTTACTCTGAAAGTGTTTACACCAAGCTTGGGAGTGTTTCATGTGATGTGGGGTGCATGGTGTATGGATGACCCTTGGTCGTTTTGTGATGGACAGACACATGTGAGGTGACTTGCTCATTGATTGATAGACCTTATCTTGGTGCTTATGTGGATCTCTTCCTTGGAGTTTGGAGACCTATGGAGCTTGGTGACTTCTTCATGATGGCCACATGGACGTTGGTTGCTTGCTTGGGAGGACGACTTGCTTTAGAAGGAGCATTTGGCATCTTGGAGGAGGGCGTTGAGTCGTAGATGGCATGGGTACACTTGGTCGCTTGTATGGAGGCTTGTGCATGACTTGAGGACGCTTGGATTGAGGGAGTGATCATGTAGGTGGGGTGGACCCAGTCTCCAGAGGAGCACATGGCTTAGGACGAGCATTGGAGCATTGGAGGCTTGTGGAGGTGGAGCATTGTACCCAGTGTTTTAAAACTTGGAGTCGACTTCAGAATCGGTCGAGGGTCAACTCAAACTCGGCCATGACTTGGACCAGATTGAATTTAATGACTCGGTTTACTAAAAAATACATAAAATATTTAAATTTTAATGAAAAAATATATTTCAAAGATTCCAAACCATCAGAGACATAATATGCAAAGACTGCTCATGTATATACCATGCAAGGGTGAATATATCAAAATGACACTGAGTGCAATAGATATCAAAAATAAAATACATAATCAATGAGGTTCTAAATGGCCTCTAGATCCAAAAAACATGCTACATGTTGTCCTACTACAAATCATTGATCAACATGATCAATCATCAAACACCACTGCCAGAAATGGGACCTCGGCATGAACTATAAGATCATCCTCTAGCTTAGAGTCTTTGAACTCATCGGACTCCTCAAGGACATCTACAACTATAGTAGTAGTACTAGTAGAAACATGAATTGCACGGCTAGTGCTTGCATGTGCCATGCCTGGTGCTACACCTACTCCTACTATTGGATCGGATCCAAACCAATCCAAGCCAAGTCATCAATATCATAATCAGGATCAAACTCTGCCAGGTGAGACTCCTCTACCCATTTTGAGGTTGGATCAATATCACCCACCACAATGGGATCTGTATCAAGACGTTTGTTCAACAACTAGTTGAACCTTGGTCGGAGGTTGCACTACACGAAGACGAGATTTAGGGTGCTAGGATATAGTGTTTAGGTAGATTTTTTTTATATTAAGTTTTCCTTTAAAATTGTGCCACAGTGAGGTTGAGGACCAACTGGGCTGAGTAGGTACAGACTCGGCCGAGTTGGACAGGTTCAATATCAAACTGGTCCCCAAACCCAGCAAAGGGTCGAGTTGACTCGGTTTGTGGTCAACTTGGTCAACTCAACCGAGTCTGAGTCCAAGTCGATTAAGTTTAAAGACACTAATTGTACCTTCTTAAGGGGAATTCATGTCTTGGAGCCTTGCTTGATTGACATCTTCACTTTGAAGCTTGATATGTGTCACTTGTAGAGGGAGCGCTTCACATGTAGGCCTATCTTCTTGTGGATAGTTTGCTTGTAAAGAATTACGGCCACTAATGTATTGTTGACCTCCTTTACCTCTCATATAAATAGAGGAAGGAGAGAGTCATTTCACGTCATTATCATCATTCTACTCACTCATTGTACTTGTCTTAGAGAATGTCTTGTAGAGAGTAAGACGCTAGGGTTTATGAGGAAACCCTGTGAAAAGATAAGAATAGAGAGAGACGTTGGAGACAATGTAATGTCCCCCACCTCTTGATGAAGAGGTTTGGAGAGACTCAGTAGTCTAGTCATCCCCACTAGACTATAGTCTCATGCAGCATAGGGAAAAGTCAGCTAGACCCAATGTTATAATTTGAAGTTGACTTGAAAAAGGTAAAAAGTAACTCACTGGAGGATTAGAGCGCTTGAGGTTGAGTTAGGAATTGAACCTAAGGGTTAACTTAACTCAAAAAAGGAATAGAAAGAGGTATAAAGGAAGGCCTAGGGCGCACCTCTCATTCATCTTGGATTTGTTATGCATTTTGCTATTGGGCTCTTGAGCACACAGTTTTGAGGGTTTTGAGAGTACAAACCCTAAAGAACAACTCGGTGGTGAAAGATTTCACCCATCTTGTTCCAAGCTTGGTCTCGGGGATGCAATACTCCTCCCACACCATTCTACATCATTCACAGGTACCATCACTCATCCAGGAGAGCAGCAGGTCGTACCCTTGAGGGTTTCCAGCAAGGGGGCGCATCATTCTTTGGAGATAAGTTCGATCCAGGAGCTTGACAAAGCTTTTGGACATTCTAGCACCTAGGTTCTTCTTGCAGGGCCTCAATCATCAGATCTAGTGCATTTTGAGAGGGTTACTCTTGCAGATTGATTTCCTAGAGCATTGGCACGTTTTGGAGAGAAGGAGGGCACTATTGTGATTCAGATCTACTCAATTTGGAGGGGTTACACTTCAGATCTGACCCTGAGACTTCACCTAGTGACTTGTAGTAGCCCGATCTATCTTTCTAGGGAGTTTCAAGGCATTTGGAGGCCTCCTTTATCAGGGCCGAAATATTGAGCTTGGCAGTATTCAGGAGGGCGCAGTTTTGATTGAGGATTCAGCAGTTTGGAGGGGTAGATCTTGGCATCTTGACTTGAGACTTCAGGGAGGGCTTCTACTTGCCCCGATCTATCATTCTGTGGAGTTTGATGCTATTTGGAGGCTTCCTTCAACTAGGCCGAAACTTTGGGTCTTCTCAGCTTCTCAGGAGGACGTGCCATCAGCCAGGGGGGTTTGGACTACACCCTGGTTCTTCTATATTGATCTTCATTTTGTATTCAGCCTTCGGAGGCTTGTATCTTCTTGTCGGGAGCATTTTGTAGCAACTCATATCTTATCTTCTGGAGCTATCTGATGTTATTCCATATCTGCATACTCTTTGTATCAGGTTCTTGCTTATCATATTAATAAAGGTCAGATCTATGTTGTTTGGTTCCATATCTTGTGTACTGGTCATATCTTGTATTTCCATTGATTAAATCTTCGGATCTATGCTTGATAACTGAATATAAACCCTAAGGCTGAACTTAAGAAGACAACCTGCAAAACAAACACACAAACACAAGATAATCAGTGGTCAGTTAGTGTTCCAAGAGAAAAAATTGGCTTGGGAACATTACAGATGATACTTGATCTTGTGGATTATTTCACCACTCACTTGTATTGGAGATGTGAGGAGTGGAGCACACTACTCTCTCTCTCTCTCTTTGTAATCTTCAATGTATTATCAGTGATCACTCTTTCTCTTGGAATGGTAGAGTCTTGGTGAAATTCAAGGGTAATTCTAGGGTTACAGTTTCACCCTAAAGAGGCAAAGAAGTTAGGATTTGTCAGAAACCCTAAAGGATAAAAGAAGCATTTTCTTGTAGCTCTTGTGAGAGAAGAAGACTAGGGTTTTGGAAACACTAGTGCTACTTGTTACGTTTGTTGAAGAGGAGAAGAGGAGGAGA
Source organism: Picea sitchensis (assembly GCA_010110895.2). Lineage (NCBI taxonomy): Eukaryota > Viridiplantae > Streptophyta > Pinopsida > Pinales > Pinaceae > Picea > Picea sitchensis. Next base: position 51,131 of record SNQJ01S0004142.1, read on the forward strand.
TGCCTTGCACACTTGTGGGATGCAAGTGTAGGAACCAAGGACATGAAGAAACCAGCTTTTGGTTAGGAGTGATTCCTAGCTAGGAGGAGTTAATGGCTATGGTTTTCATGGTTTCCCTAAGTAGGGTTTGGAGAGCTTATTTGTACCAGCTTATGATAAGTTGTGTGTATGTACATGTACTTCATCTCTTATATATAAATGAAGTGTTTCAATTGTCCAATGATTTTGTAGTTGCATATTTGATTTTCAGCTTGTATTGTCTTCTTGATTGGGTAATTTCAAGCACTTGTTGTTCATGCTGATTAGACATAACATAGGGTGGAAATTGTTAAATGATTTGACATAACATAGGGCGGAAATTGTTAAATGATTTGACATAACATAGGGCTGAAACATCTGAATGCACAAGCAGCTTCACGAGTTGCACAAGCAAATGGGCAAGATCGAGGTAGTGTTTCTGCAGCTCAAGTGTGGAATAAAAGGGGTTTCAGAGCCACTTTGAATACATTCATTGCCCTGGCCCATAATACAATTAATCTAACATGAGCCACATAGGTGAGCTCGGATTGATTATGAATGAAGCGGAAAATCACGCCAATCACAATAGTAGGGAGGGATTTAGAACTAGAAGGCCCGGGTGGTGAAAGGTCTAGGCCTACTTCTTGGCATTTTAAGGAAAGGTCATCAATTTCATTCATGGTAGTCGAGAGGAGTGCCTATAGGGAGGGAGGGCGGCCAGGCAGTTATAGCCTATAGGTATATTATGACAATATAATATCTCAAGCCTTGACAACCCTATACAGATATCTTAATCTGAAACAAATTGGTTTAGAAACCGTATCCCTGACCAAATCTTTAATAGTGTAACCACAAAAATGCCAGTTAAGCCTCTAACTAGACTTAGAGTGAAAGTGATCTCCTTGTACATGTTCTATAAAATAAATGCATACTACTAGTCTATATCCGTCTTGTTGGGCCAAGAGAAGCAAGGTGCATTCTACAGCCCAGTGTTGAAGAGATTGTAATGTCTGTCCCGTCCGACCATCAGCATATGTTGGCCCAATATAACATATTATAAAAAGCTAAAAATATAACAATCTTAAATCTAACGTGGACTAAATAATATTCATTCACAAATCTGTACATACATAAAAATAACATTTTAAAAACTAAGTTATATCAACTACAGGAAGAAGAGGAATCTGAGGCAATTTTGTTTGGCACCATTCCTGAATGTTTTTTATCAACCGTCAGTATCAACAGTGAGCTCCATGATACCAAGCATATATATATATATATAAAGCACACCAGCATAGATCCATCTGAACTCGGGATCTTTTAAGCACCATGATATTTATATCTCAATTGTTTTTTATCTCTCTCAATGCTTAATAGATCCGGAATTAAGATGGATTTATACTGGTTAGTGTATATTACAAAATCAGGAACTAAACCAGATAAGCCCAAGTGACCTTCATCACTCAAGCTTACCACAGTTTCCCTTTTTCTCATCATCTTATGACTTACACAGATGAAAAACAGGGGCAGACGATGGCTGGAGTTATGAACACATGCCAGTTAGGATTTGGAAAGTAAAATTTAGATGGTCAAAAAATACAACTAAATCTAAGTTTTCTTTGTACTGGACCAGTGGGGATTGAAACTCACTTCCTTTGTCGAGCCCATGAATGGTTATGCTAGTTTTTTGCTGAGCTTCACATCAAGCAGCTATTTCCTATATGTAATTATGGTTATACATACCATTCATACAATGCGCAGTTTATGCACTTGAAAAGGAAAACGAGCAGGTGATTCCAATAAATATCCATTAGACGATACTCAATTACAAAAGTATGATGGGATGGATGAAAAAACAGTATACTCACTTGATTGTGAATGGAGTTGCATAAAGAGCGTAGGATGCCTGAACCGTCTGTTAATCAGACCTGGTTTATGCATCCCCTGTGCATAATAATAATGCTGTCCCGCTGAAAAAAATTGAGGCCTTCTTCTCACCTGACAGCAGTTTACTAGTGAACTTGAAGAAGGATTGGTAAATGAGATCTGTGTGGCATGGTTGAGTTGCCTTCTACCCAATAGTGAAGCTGCGGAAGAAGGTGTAGTTAGTGTTCTTAGAGATGCAAAAGACAGAGAATAGTGGTAGCAACACATGGCTATGGCCGTTTCTGGATGGTATCAGATGTATAGACACTCAACCCTGCTGCTTCTCAAACTGAAATCGCGTTGTCTCTTGTTGGTAACTCGGCCAAACGTGTTGATGGGGATTTATTTATGAAGACCCGTTAGAAATAACCCTCACGTTAGGAGAAGCGACCACGAACTACGTGCGCCCCCTCTTCTGACTCTGACTAAATGTGGTCTGCTGTTAATTTCCTCTGGTGAACATGTCCACCTCAAATTTATATGGCAGGCTCTATGTATCGATCCCGAGGATCATGGGGACTATGGGTTTATACCCACGTCCGAAATGTCATCGAAATAGATTATAAACATTAAACCTTGGGTTTATGCGAGTTTAGTATAGCACAATCATCATGATTCACCCTGCTGGACGTTTTTAGATTTTTAAAAGATTGAAAGTTGAAGATGGATGAATATCATGAGAAAAAACCAACATCCGAAATGTCGTCGAAATAGACTATAAACATTAAACCTTGGATTTATGCGTGTTTAGTACAACACACTCATCACGATTCACCACGGTGGACGTTTCTAGATTTTTAAAACATTGGCACTTGAAGATGGATGAATATAAAAGAAACTTTTTTGGAAGTTGAAGACTTTTTGGAAGTTGAAGATGGATGAAGAAGAAGAAATTTTAATGTTCACCAGTCTAATAATAGCCTATGGGACAGACTGCCTCATACATTGATTTCTGCATTTCAGTCCTTTTCATGTTCAGCTTGATGATGAGCTTTCCCACTTTCTCCACAGTCCCCTCGTTGAATAAATTATTCCAAGAGTTAGCGGTTAAAATACTCACATAACTGTCCCTACTGTCTTTGAAAGCTTAACACTCTAAAATGAAATGTTTTTATGTTTCCACTTTTCCGGATTTGCAGAACATACACACCCTTTCTTCCCAAGCTTCCTTTGGTCTTTTCCAATGCTCGGTTTCACAACGGAGTTGATGGGAATTAGTTCTTAATTGGACAATAAGCATTTTGGCTCTCGAAGATATATTGGCCCCTATGTACGCTTTTTGATGGTGGTTGTTAGTGGGGTTAAACTCTTCAATGTAATATTTTTTCTTTCTCCCTAGCCCTTTATCCCAGGATCGCTTGTGCAACCTATCAATAACAAAAGCCTTTATTTCTATATTGTTTGTAGGGCACTTGTTCAAGTGAATATCCCATTTACTAAACCATTTAATATTTTGTCGCATCCACGTCTTCTTTCTTTTGCACAATATGTCATTGAAGATGACTTTAGGCCACCGACCGTCTTCCATTTGCTCAATTTTTTTTAGATATTTTATGAGACACACCATAGCAATTGCTTCAATAGGAGCAGCCCCCATTTTACTCAGCATGATATCATAAGGAACTGAACTTTTAATTTTAAATTTGTTTGTAATCAAGCATTTTTTAATCTTCTCAATTTGTTTCCATTGTAAGTCAGATGTATTGTTGGCCCACACTTCACAACCATAGAGAACCACCAAGATCACTAAAAGCCCAAAAAGAGTTTGCATAGTCTTCCAATCCCATAGCTCTGCCTCTATGCACCTATTTTGGAAAGCATAGAATGCTTTCCAACCTCCCAAAATTATTTTCTTTCTGCAACCTTCCCAACTTAGATTTTTGCTGAAGTCAATTCCGAGGTATTTGTAATCTGTCACTTCATCAAGAGTGTTGCCTTCAAAGTAGAACTTATGTTGATTATGTTTTTGTTTTCTTTTGCTAGAGAAAACTACCACTTTTGTCTTGCTAGTATTGACTTGCATCCCCACTGTACTACAAAAGTGCTCAAGGGAAATTAAGTGTTCTTGCAACCCGTGAGCAGATTTAGCAATTAGAATAAGGTCATCTACATACAAGAGAAGCCTTATCACAAACTCGTCCAAAAGAGCACCATCACCCTCCTGTAAGTTTAACCACTCTTCAAGTTTGTCTATATATAAACTAAAAAGGGTAGGGGACAATGGGCACCCTTGCTTGACCCCTATATCACTCCTAAAACTTTCGGAGATACCAGTTGACGTTTTAATTTTGACTTTAATCTCCTCATATAGTCTATGGACGGTTGCTCTAAGGTGCATAGGAACCCCAAGTTCCTCCATTCTATGCCAAAGCTTCTCTCTAGGGACCGTGTCAAAAGCTTTTTTGAAATTGACAAAGCAACAAAAGACTTCCTCTTTTTTCTCCCACACTTTTTCAATGATGTGCCTTAGAGTTATACCGTGATCAATCGTTGAGTGTTTAGGTCTGAAACCTGCTTTTCCTTTGGCGTACTTATCTCTTTCTTACGCCCACATGTTGATTCTATTTTCTAGCATACTTCCGAATAATTTTGCGAACAAGGGGTTTATCATTATAGTCCTATAGTTGGAGGGATTGTTGACATACCCACTCTTGAAAAGTGGTATTGCTAGACTCGTTGTCCAATCTGTAGGGAATCCCTGTTGAATGATGTTGTTGAAAATTTTCATAATGTGAGGTGCAAGAGTTTTTGAACCCCATTTTAGATATTCTGCTTGGAGTTCAACTAAATCTTTTGCTTTTCCAACCCCCAACTTTTTGATACCCACCTCAATTTCTTGCATGGTGAAGAGCTTAGTGGTAGTGTTGACCAAGGGAGGGGGGTCAACCTTAGGATCTTGCTCATAAAGCTTCTTTGCATACTCGAACCATTGATAAGTTGTGATATTATTTTTAGTTTGTTTCTTTCTCGTTTGAAGTTCCTTCCAAAATAACTTGGGGTTATTTTTCCCCAAGAAATTATAAGAAATTTATTGGAAGTTGAAGATGGATGAGTATTATAAGCAATTTTTTTTTGGAGGTTAAAAACAAATGGATATTATAAGAAATTTTTAGGGGTGATAGGTGTGAGGGGAGTCTTTATTATTTCAGAGGAAATAAGTTTATTTACTAGACTTAGGGATTTGGGAATGTATCAAATAATTTAGTTGAGGCTTACTCATTGTGGTGTGGTTTTTCCATTGTTAAGGATGACAGATTCAAGCCGCTTTTAGTTTTTGGGGACTCCATGTTGATTATCAAAGCAATGATCGAATTATCCAATCTAGGGGGGAATAAATTAAAATCTATTGTTTCTCAAATCAATCATATTCTTTCTCAATTTGATAAGGTTTAATTTTACCACATAAGAGGGAATTGAATGGGGAGGCAGATTATTGAGCAAAAATAACCTTTTCCTTAAGCTCGAGAGTGTTAAATAAAAATTGGGAGTTAAGTTATTGTTTAATCCCATAGATTTATATGTTAGTGGGCATTAGTTGGCATTACAATCAACATGCTATTATCAATGATCAACAACTGGATGAGATCATGGAAGGATAGATTAAGGTGGCTCGTTTCACATCGTCATATGGCTTGGCAGGTTTCATTCTTGGTAATTGAATGTGAAGTGATGAGCTTCCTTATGAAATATGGGAAATTGTTGGTTTTATGTTCCATGTTAGGGCATAACTTCGCCAATCCGAGTTGGTATTTGCTAGGTCTAGGACCTGGTGGTGATTCTAGTGTTCTCTTGACAAGGTTTCCTATTTTATGGAGTGGATGCAACAAATTTTTCAATGGGTGGAGTTCATTTCAATATTGCTTTCTAGAAATTGTGGATTCTGAGTCAAGTTTTGCATCCGATATTGGTAACTTCCTCCCATCTTTGCATTCTTGTTGAGCATGCTCTAGTTCTTTGGGTTTCTTTGGGAGTGGTGTTTATGTTATTATTTTCTAGAGCTACAGTAATGGGTTAATTGTGGAGCCTTGTTTATTGTGGCCTAAGAAATGGCTCTATAGCTTGGCGTATGTTGTTCTAGTGATATGGCCAGTTGGTTTTATCTGCCCTCCTTTTGGGTTACTTGTCGATTCTTTGGATTGTGCCTTCGCAGAAGGTGGGGACATGCTAGCCATGGACAATGATGATATCAAGGAGGTTAGGTGGGTTCTTCACGGGCATGAAGACATTAGCCAAGCCAACAATAGCACACGTGTGATAAACTCTTGCAGAATTATTGAACTTGAATAGCCTAGCTCCACTCATAATGCCAACAATATGAGTTGCATCCTTCTTCAGACATATCAGATTGACTCAGTGGAGACTGAGTGCAACACAGTTGGATGTTTGGTTCTCTCTTAGAGTGTGGAATCTATCTCCTTTGCTTCCAATAATCATGGTACCGAGAACTCCCTTCAAGCAAGGATAAAGGAAGAATAAACTATTCATAAGTTATGGGATCCCATGGAGAATGAAGGTCCAAGCTCCCCTCATTTTGGCGAGGGGCAGAAGGACGAAGGTAGTGTTCATCCATGTCAATATTTTAAATGTTTTTTTGAGTTATATGTTTCTTGTCTCAATACATTAGATAGGCCACTTGTAGAAATGCTTGGAATTATTGTTTTGAGCAGTCTTTTATGTCTTTAGATTTCAATCTAGAAATATGTCTAGTCTCATGGAAGTTCTATGAACTCTATAGAATGTAATCGTTTATAGCCTCGACGTAGCTATCTTTTGAATGAATACAATTTTTTATTTCAGTTAAAAAATAAATATTATAATAATTTTGTATGTAACAATGTGATGATCTAAAGTGTCCTTGACAAGATGGGTTTCAATTTATTGGCAAGTGCTTTGGAAATGATTTGTAAATCACATTGCTTGTAGAGATTGACCTGAATTTATTTGTTGAGTTTTCTCCTTCTTCCTTTGGGATGAGTGTGAGAAAAGTGAAGTTAAGCGCCTGCAAATTCATGTGGAAAGTCGAGAGTTTTCAACCACTTGCCAAACATGCCCACCGCTAACCAACAAGATTCGAAGAAGTCTGTGATTGTAATGTCCCTTTCCACATGACCCCTCTAGATGGATGACTTAGTAGCCTATTTGATTCACGTAGGCTATAGTCAATGAAGAAAGGGGATTACTTTGATTATTTGATGTCAATGGGGAGAAAATGTTATATTTCCAAAGTGACATTAAATAATTAAGTTAAAAAGCTTATAAAGTGACTTTGAGATTAATACTTAAGCAAACCTTATGAAGTCACTTTAATCACTTAAGTGAAGGTAAAAAGGTAAAAGGATCATCCAAAAGGGTAAAAGGGTCATAAAAAAGGTGAGAGGGATAAAATAAAGATGAGAGTTCATTCTCTCATTATGTTGATGATTGTTTTGATTTGATTTGGAGAGATCTTGGAGCCTTTGGGGGTTTAGAGTAAACCCTAGTTTAGATTGGTTTCGGTGGTGAAAGATGCCACCCTAGCTAATCAGGTTTCAGTGATGAAATATTCCACCCTAGCCATTCATTGGGAAGGCCATTCATGTTTTTCATTTGGATTCCACTATTGAGGAGTTTGATCTACCTTTTTGTAGCAGTCTAGGGCTTGAAGAAGACACATTTTCTTCTGTGCAAGCTGAGATATTCATAAGAGGCCAAGTTTTCTTGAGTAGGAGTCGAATCCCCCTTGTGTGGTCGAGATCCCTTCATTATGGGGTGAATTTTTTTTCCAGGGTTGAATTCCTTCCTAGTCTAATTTCTTTGTTAGTTGGGTCATGTTATTTTGTCAAGAGGCTGAGTTATTTGATGTTGGGTCGAAATCACATTGTGGAGGGGTTATATTTCCTTATTCATCTAAGTTCCATTATTGTTGGGTCGTTTTTCTCCTTGTTAAGTTGAGTTTCATTTTGTTGGGGAACAATTCTTCATGCTAGGCAGAGATCCTTTGTAACTAGGTTGAGTTATTAGTTGTTGGGTCGAGATCTTTGTTGGGGTTGAGTTCCTTTTGTAGCTGGGATGATTTATTGACTGTTGGGCCAAGTTACCTTGCTAAAAGGGGTCGAGTTTCCTTGCCAAAAGGGGTTGAGTTCTTCAAGTGGCAGTTGTTTTTCCTTGTTGGAGCTTTTTGTTGTGTATGTTTGTTGCGTTGAGGCAGATTCGAACCTCTACAACACCTTGCTTATGTAACAGGTTAGATCTTTAATAAAGTCGTATTAGAATGGTGTTCATTATGGTTACTTGGATGATTTATTGTGGTTGCACTCTTGTTGTTGTAATTCCTATGTATTGTGTGTGTTCTATTGGTACAGACCCTTGGTTGTTTGTGGGAAACATATCAAGAAATAAAGCAGTAAACCCATAACAAAAAAACAACAACAGAAAGAGGCTTTATAGAGGGTCTTTACTTCGTCATCAAACTATTTGACATGATGCATAAACTAGAAGAACACTAAATATTACTACATCGACCAAATGATGGGATTTGATAGTCGGTCTGGGGTATGATAACAAACAATTTGATGAAATTCACAAGCCAAATAAGTGCATAAGACATAATAGAAAATAGAATAAACAGGGCAGTAGTCAAAAGAGGTCATTTCAAGGGAAACATGGCATTACATTGAACTGTTTGACGAAAGTCTTAAATCATAAAATCCTCCTCATCATAGCAGTAGTGAACAAAATTTATAACATATACAAGGGAGGGACATTTCAATGATGAAACCATCCAGACTAAGAGATTTTCTTGCTAGAATCTCCATCACTACTTATTCCACTTCCTCCAAGGTTATTTATCTCAAAAGATTTACATTTTTCTCTTAAGTGACTAAGGAGGGGATTCAACTATTGATATTCCTTATCGCCTCTTGCCTATTCTCTCGAGGTTCTGTTAGGAGTTGATTGTAGTAATTTTGTGGTTCATTTTTTATGTCTTCATGATCCTCTAACTTGGTCCCCTAAGAAGTCTTGATAGAGACAATCTTGTTGTGGTGTCTCCTATTAATCAATTGAGTTATGGAAGAACTGGGTGTTCTTATCACCTTCTTCAAGCCATTGAATCTACAACTTTTTCCGCTATATCATTTCCTCAAGTCTATGTGTTTTATGGGTTTACGCTTGCTCTTCTCCTCTGAACTACCTTCTTGAATTATCGATAATTGAAGATCATCCATTTTCTCTTCAAGTTCTCTCTGAGCATGAAAGATATTTCCAAATACCTCCTTGTTTAAAGTTTTGATTTGAATTTTCACCTTCATTGAGAATTGTTGGAAGATATAAAATTGATGTTCCCTATCACGAACCCACTTCCTCCCACCTGGATTTGAAATTGACATGCAAATAAATATGAGATAACCAAAACTTTTCAAAGTGAAACAACTTGGACCTAGATGTGTTGATGTTGTCCCATTTGAGGTTACCAACCATTGATCCAAGAACAAGTTGTGAAGGATCTCTACCTCCATTGATCCTCCTCTCCTCCGAAGCATTTCAACGACTAGGAACTTGTCTAGTCTAATTGTTATCTAATGAGCCCCTCTACTTTTGTTATTTCATGTGTGATTGTCATTTCTTATTTGCACATCTACCATCCAAATTTTTTCTATGGTGTGCTTGAAGGACCTATTGACTTTTTTTAAGCATCGAATGCCTCCCCATTTCTCTTGAAGCGAGGTTCACATATTGAAATCAACTCCTATTATCCATGGTTAATATTTGATCACCTCCCTGAGCACTCTCAAGGTGTCTAAGAAGGATTCTTCAAGGGTTGGCATTGAGGGGTTGTACACATTTGTAATGAATCCTAAATATGATGAACCAATCTCTTTGAAGCTTGTTGAAACAATCATATATGTTTTTATAACATTTTCTAGGATGACATATGTAGGATTCCACGTGACTATAAGCCTCAAGAAAGATCCTTGGCGCTACTTACTACTATTTTACAGCCCCTCAAAAAAAATTGCTAATTGAACCATGGTTTACCTATTACATTTAGTTTATTGGAGCATTATGATGGTAGGTTTCTCCTCGATAATATCGTTTACGAGTATTCTTTGTTTTCCATTCACATTCACCCCCTTAATGTTTTAGGATGCACTTTTCAAATCATATTTTGGATTGAGATACATTACTTATCTGGCAGCCCTATCGCTTGTTCGAAGTCCACTAGCTACATGCCTTATTCCTTAATCTTTTGTTTCCTCTATTTCCATCCTCGTTTCTTTTCATCCCCTGTCGCTTTTTTTGAAGCTTTGAGGGGTATATTCCTAATTTCCAACACTGTTGATTGGCCTAGACTTTCGCTATCCATGCTCATTTTTGTTTTCCCTTTCATTAGTTCTATTTGGAGCTATTTTAGCTGGCCTTTTGTCAAAATCATCTTGATGTTTTTTCACCATATTTCTTTATTAGCATTGACAAGTTGACTTCTACCATTATTGTATCCTATGTGATTTCAACTTCTTCTTCCAAATGTTGTAGTTCCTCTTCCTTTGTTTCCATACCAGATGCCTCTCAAGTCTTTGATCCTATTGTTCACTTAGAAGCCTCTATCTCCATTTTCCTTCTCTTGGGGTTTGCCTATAGAGGCTCCATAATCGAGTCTAGGCTCTTTCTTACTTTTGGAATCTTAGGTAATTTATCCTCTAGCTGCTTCAAGTTCTCTCAATCCTTTTTTCTTTCTTCATCTAAAATTTAGAAGCTATCACCATCTTTGTTGGCATTGTTGGGATTTGGTTTTGGATTTTTCTTTGTCAACTTGCACTTACCAGGGAATTTTACATAACTTTATTTTCCACGCTCTATTTCAATTTACCTTGGATTGCATTTTTATTGAGCAAACAATCTCTTAATAGTTGCCCATGTTCATGGCATTTCCGACACCGAAAAGGAATCTGCTCATAATCCAGAGTTTGGATCCATTGTGAGTCTTCGAAGTTGATTCAAATAGATTTTGGAAGTGTACCCAAAACATTAATGCACATGCATATGATGTATACATACCTACACAGGTGACTTTAGAGGCCTTGACAAAGCCTCCTAGTGAATTCCTAATCTTGGCCAGTGTTTCCTCCTCCCAAAAATCTCAAGGCAATGACTATATATGAATCCATACAAGAGCTCCAGTGAAATCCTCCTTTTCCAAGTTGAATCTCTCAATCCAAAACCTTAAATTTGGCCCTACAAAATTGAAGAAGTAAGGGCCTTCTTCAAAGACATGCTCCATATCCTTTGTGCTAGCAAAGATTATTGTGAAGAAACCCTTAGAGCTCAGCTTCATATCTACTTTCCCTTTGGGTTTCCAATGAATGTTTACCAACTATATCAACACCTTTTTGGAAGTCCATATGTCCTTAAACTTTCCTATAACTGTGTGATCCTTCATATACTGAATGTAATCATTGATCCTTCTGGATCTCACCTTCTACCCTAGATTCTCCTATGTCTTTTTTGGGCTACCACTTTTTAGTGTTATGTTCTCTTTCCTAAAGTGGTATTAGGTTCTCCATCCTTCTTAGTTTCCTTTTCAATGCCCCCATTTATGCAAATTTATGAGACCCGCCCTTTTCAATGCCTTTGATTCTACCAACCTTGCAAGATTCCCCCAAGATTGCATCCTTGAACAAGGGTACCATGGGTATTACATCCTTCGTCACCTCCTTGCTTCAAATTCTCGAACTTTGTCAAACCCTAACCTACACTTAGCTCTAACTCGTCTTCTTCCTCATCCTCATTGTTGTGGGCAATAACGTCAACACTGCATCACATCTTCAACCACTTTGCTCGATCTTCTTTTTCACTTTGTACAAAAAAGTTAAAAATAAAATAAAATAAAATATTTCACTGACAATATTGCATAATACCCCTTTCACCTGCCTTTTTAAAAAATGCCCATTGTTAAGTTGGATAAGCCTAACATCTACACCTCTTGGAATCGTTTCCACGACATAAATACCTCTCTATCCAATAGTAACAATAGTTAAATTATAATTACTCAATGGTTGGAATTTAAAATATTTAATCTTCTAA
>SNQJ01S0004142.1:79485-92340 GCA_010110895.2 Picea sitchensis
ATCCAAGCAAAGCCAAGTGGATTGAGGTTGGAAAGGTGAGGGAACTATACCCTCATCTTCAGATAGACTGAAAATAGTCTTTTGGAGGTCCAAAATCTTTCCAATGGGGAGGTATGATCCAGGGGATCAAATTTTGCTCAAAATTCAAAGTGCTCGAAATCACTTCAAATCGAACGGGTGCGTAGACCTTGTCGTCACGAACCCAACGCAACTTGTTTGGGTTCAAATGGACGTCGGATGAGAGAGATATCGCGTTCTGTTCAAATCGTCAAACATGCAAAAAAAAATGTGTTGACTGTACAGTCCGTACGGATGCTGACGTGGCAGAACCGTATGACACGTGGCAGGGATGAGTTGGCAGGGCCGTATGACACGTGGTAGGTGTTGGTTGGCAGTCGTGTGGATGAATTGGCGTCTGACACGTGGCTTGTTTGTGGCGAATGGAATGGTGACACGTGGCCCAATCAATGGCCGCCATGTGTCACCTGGACAGTATTTTAAAACTTTGGTAGTCGACAGGACTCGACCCCCCGACCTCCGGGACAAGGGGAAGAGCCGCCCAACCGGCGCGCCCACCTATGGTTCTTAATATATATATATGTTAAACCATTTATTTGAATTGCAATTGATTTGAAATGGGGGCGCGGTCTGGGTCGGGGCTAAGCCCCGACCCCCGGTCACATATATATGCCATGTAACCACCGACGCGCGCACGCGTTTCAACCCTTTTACCATGTGTTTTAAAACCTTGGCCCCTTTTTGTTGTGCGCACGGTCACATGGACCCATATGTCCACGGTTTTGGGGGTTAGGGGCTAGGCACGCCCTAATCGTCCTACAGTTCGCATCGTTTTTCAGTTGCGTCCGGTGCTAGGTTTTAACACAAATATGCGCGTCGGGGCTAGGTTGAGGAGGTAGAGGTGCGTTTTGGCGATCCAGAGACAACAAGTTTGAAGGGGAACTTCCAGGAAGCCTATCTTCTTCAATTTTGGCCAAACGAGGTGCCGAAAAAGCCAAGCTAGGGGTTTTTGGATGTTCTGAATCCAATGGAGCCATCTATTTGGCATTTTGAGCATTGTAAAGCACATATTTTAGCACTTTGATCAAATAATACAAAAGATCCATTAGAAGCTGGACCAGGAGATGTAGCCCAAGAGAGGGGTGAACTCCTTTATCATTTGTTGTGTTATGTGTTTTATGTTCACTGTTATTTGCTGCTAATTATGTGCATCTTGAATGTGTAATTTCTACAAAAGTTGTGTTTGCAAAATTGATCCATTTGCATAAGAACACTTGAATAAAAACTTGCAAATATTTTCAAGAATACAAGTCTTTATCATTTTCAGATCACCTACAGATGCAAATATAAGCGATATCAAAATGAGAAGCTTAAGATTTACGTCTAGCCTTTTAAGTGCTTAGAGTGGTAGTTTTATCCAAGGGTACAACAAAGTAAACATTTATAGTGGTAGTTCAGTCCAAGGGTATAACTAATAATTAGAAAAACATAAAATTCCAAAGTTTCAAACTAAGTAGATATTATCATTTGATTGCTCGTTTTTAATGAAGGTGTATAGTAGGTTTAAAGCGTTGGTCGTCTCGCAAATTTAATTTTTTGGTTGCATGGAAAATTTATTAGTAGATTTAATTTGTTCTGTCATGACGTGAGCTTCACCCCTACGACCCATATCATCTTATGCTGAGACATGTTGCAATAATTAATGCAGACCTCTGTTGCAACAAAATCCTTTAATGCACATGTGTGGATCTTGGCCTTGTGTGGTCCATCCTTTGACCATTTGATTGTTGGTATTCTCCCTTACAACAACATTTAATGTTGGTTTTGTGGTCATTGTTTAATTTTTCCTATTCAACCTCCCATCAATGCATACCTTACAAACCCATCCATAAATGTTAAATGTTGAATGGTTGGGAAAGTTTCTTCAATATTGATTTTCAGGATCTCTTGTGAATTGCATTGCAAAGAAGGCCTTGTAATCTAGTGTTATGTTGTGGCAGAAGGGAGGAAAAGAGGAGTTGGAGAGAGACAAAAAAGTATTGCGCACAACTCACTAAGCTAGATAGATATGGTAACTTTTTAAGCGTGCAAGCCATACTATGATATGCTACTATGTATACATTGATCTCCAATAATATACATGATTCAAGTAAATTTCATTTTGTCTAGTATGCGGGAACAATTTATATTTTTCACCGTTTTATGAAACATTTTCCAGTGTGATGTACAGGAATGAATCATCATAAACAATTTTTGTTAAATTCTTCTTCTAATATTTCCCTCGTGGTGACAATTTTATGCACTTAAAATTCCAAAAGGATCTCAGTATAGTCTACTAAAGCGAATTTACAGATTGAAAGGTTGCTTTTGTTTTACATATTTCTTCTCTAAGCATAAACATGTAACATATTATTATATCAATGTTAGTTGGTCAATGTGTGGTTTAGTCCTCATTAGGCTATTGGTTCAACTCATATATGTTATTTTGTGATGCATCATCCCTCCTCATATCCATCAAATCGGGGAAAAAAAGTGTATTATGATATCAACTTTGGGTGGCACTAGCAACAATGTATGCTTTTGGAAACTTTTGTCTTCTCTTTTAATATTTAAGATGTTCAATATTATATTGAGTATTATGTTTTTTTTGCTTCATACAAATTGGTTTCTATATTAAGTATTTATATATGTCAACAATCATACCAAAGCTTAAAATTACTAATCTAATAAGTTGCCCGACAAACATTTTCCACATTCACTAATTGACACTAGTGGAATTTTAAGATACTTACAAAGTTGTCTATCCTATTTTGGATTATGTTTTCTAAAATATTTAAGGTTAGAGAAAATGTAAATACAACATAGATTAAACTTGAAAGCTAGGAGAATTGAGAATCAAGCCACATCATTTTTGGGAAAATATAAAATGTCATTGTTTGGACATTTCTTCGAATGTAAGGTGGTAGTTTTCAATAGTTTTGCCCCACCATTAATGCATTGTAGTATTTATATTCTTGTGGATTCTATGCTTTGAAAAATACTTTCCATTGCATATTTCCCCTCTTAGTAACAAACAAAATGGCTAAGATATACTATAGATTGCATATTTCCCCTCTTAGTAACAAACAAAATGGCTAAGATATATTATAGAAAGCATTTTTCAAAGGTCTTTCCATAGTCTCACACTTCTTATAGTGACTTTAATCGTGAGAACATTTATCTAATTTTTGCCTTTGTTTTAGTTAAAGATAGATAATTAGTTGTGTTAGTATCAAATATACTAGCATACATGTATCTTAGTCTCTAATCTATTAAATTAGGCAATTAACATGTACAATATATAGTTACAACTTTTTGTCGTGGTTAAAACACTTATTTTTTAAATTAACTATCACAAACACAAAAATAATAACCATTAAATAAAGGCAAAGGCTATGTTGCACGTAGCTCTTATACTACATATGTGACTAATACAAGTACTTTCATAAATTAACCAAAGTTTTTCCATGATTTTTTCTTACTCCAAAGTACTTAGCAAATTTGGGTTTACGAGCTTCCTACGTACGTTTTCATTTGGGCTCTTGGCTTAGTGCACAATTGTTTTATCCATATAACAACCACTCTTGGATAGTATAGTATTTAGCGATTTCTAATCAAACATGCCTCTGTAAATTTTGAATTATTAGCCCAAAATTAGGCGACACCGATGCAATCAATTCCTTGTATTCCTCATTTTCAAAAGGGTTCAACTTCATTGAAGATGTCAACTATTAAAAAAAATGCAGAAATAAAATCACTTTGCAAGTTTATGTACCTTTGTCAATGTGTAAGGGTTGAGTGAGATCATCATACATTCAGATCACTCAACTATGAAACTTGTGAGAATATGTTTTATGTTGAGGGAGAAAAGTAGAAGGGATAATCTAGTGTGTTGAAATATTGTAACTTCGAAGAATATTCTAATTATAATTGAGTTATTATCTTATAGATCAAATCCCCTTTTGTGGATTGATCATGTCAGGTCTTGTGTAAGACCAAATCCCCTTCTGTGGAATGGTCAAACCATATTTATATGGTGGTATTTGTAAAGTCGACCCCTAGGGTTTATAAAGTGATTTTAACCACTATTGGAAGAAGTCAACCATACTCAATGAAGAGACATAACCCTAGTGCGCATATCTTGAAGGCATTTGCAGTTGCAGGAGGAAAGAGAAGAGAGGTGCATACTCAGTCTTGGTTTATCTTTGGTGTTTTGGTCTTAAGTCTTGGCATTGTATTGGCAATCTATTATCGAGGAAGTTTTTGTTGGGTTTTCTCCCCCATGACGATTTCCCAAGATAAAATGTTATGTACCTTGTGATTGTGTTTCTTTCAGTGCTCCTACTTATGTTGTTGTTGTTTTGGAAATGCTCTAGTAATATGAAAAGAACCTAATAACAACATTAAAAACTTAACATGGTATCAGAGCTTGACTGAAGAGAGCACTTTTCACTAGGTATCTAAAAACGTCAATGTTGTTGTACAAAGAAATTAAGGATTTTTACTAAAGAAGAATTTCTGACCAAAACCTATCTAGGGAAGTGCGCCCTACCCTAGCACATCCTTTGGTAGCTTGATCACACCTTTTCAGTGGCCAAATTCTCTGGAAATTCAAACCCTAGTTTTGACTGGTACCGGAAAACCAGGAAACCATAACCAGTACCAGAAGTACCAATCCAGATTTGTGCAGGTCAAGTTTCAAGGGGTAAAAATTGAAATTGTCTGAAACGGTCAGCTCCAACCAACTCGCCTCAGCCCAATGCATCCCTTGGTAATTTCATATTCATTTTCTGAGCACTTTCATTTTTTGGTCATTTTCCTAGCTCCAGGTCAAGATGTTTACAAGCACCAATCTTTTTGACAAGTTAGAAGGTCTGGAAAATTTATGTGCCTGGAAGTACAGAATTTGACTCATTCTTGAAGAGAATGACCTTGCAAAATTCATAAAGAAAATGTATTGGAACCCGAAGAAGAAGCAACCAAAGAGAAATACAAGAAGGATATGATTAAAGCCAAAAGAATAATTGCAGATTCCATTAAAGACCACTTGATTCCTCAAGTGTCTTCTAAGAATACTCCAAAAGAGATGTTTTATGACCTAACCAGAATGTATGAAGGAACTAACATCAATCAGAAGATGAACTTGATAACCCAACTAAAAAATACAAAGATGCAGAAAGGAGAAACAATTCAAGACTATTTCTCTCAGGATTTGTGACACATGGAGAGGATACTTGGCTCATAGATAGCAGTGCTTCTAAGCACATGACAGGTCATAAACACATTCTGTCTAGCCCTACAAAAAATGACTTCCCCCAGAAATTTCCACTTGGAGATGATTATCAATACCCTATCAAAGGAATGGGAGAATCCACCAACAAACTGAATTCAGGAACTCCGATGAGAATGAAGGATGTACTCTATGTACCAGGTTTGACAAAGAACTTACTTTCTATCTCAGCTCTAGATAATAAAGGTTTCATGGTTGCATTCATAGATGGTGAAGTTCTTATGTGGCCTAAAGGAAAAACTATAGAAGATGCAGTTGTTATTGGAACAAAAGAAGGAGGTTTGTACAAATTAAAAGGTCACTCAGATGTAGCCTTAACTAACTCTATTGAAAGTCCTTGTTAACTATGGCATAGAAGACTAGCTAACATCAACTAAAAAGCCTTACCATATGTAAGCAAAGTAGTTACAAGTTTACCAGAATTTAAGATTGATCATGAAGGTGTATGCAAGGGATGTGCACAAGGAAAGAACATAAAGAATCATTTCCCAAAGAGCGACAGTAAAGAAAAAGGAATCTTGGAGCTCATCCACTTAGATGTGTGCGGTCCAATGCCATCGACCTCTCTAAGTGGGTATGTATACTATGTATCATTTATTGATGATTACTCTCGTAAGACTTGGGTTTATTTCTTGAAATCAAAAGATGAAGTACTCATAAAATTTATGGAATTCAAAGCCTTGGTAGAAAACTTCTCCGATAGAAAAATCAAGATACTCTGGTCAGATAATGGAGGAGAGTACACCTCAAATGAATTTGGAAGCTTTTGCAGAGATGTCAGGATTAAGAGGGAGCTCACCACTCCCTATAATCCTCAACAAAATGGTGTGGCAGAAAGAAAGAATAAAACAATTATGGAAGTAGTAAGGACTATGATTCACAATCAAGATCTTCCAATGCACTTATGGGTTGAAGCAGCAAGAACAACAGTTTATGTCCAAAATAGATTATCCCATAGTGCACTTGGACTCAAAATCCCCGAAGAAATTTTCTTCAGAAAGAAGCCATAAGTAAGCCATCTAAAAATATTTGATTGTCCAGTGTTTGTACACATTCCGAAAGAAAGGAGAACTAAGTTGGACACTTCAGGAAAGAAGGGAATATTTGTTGGATACTGTGAGTTCTCTAAGGTCATAATTTACATACCATGTTACCATCATATTGAGATCAACAAAGATGTAACCTTTCATGAAGATGCACCACTCAAAAGATCAAGGAAATGCCATCTTGAAGAAGTATATGAAGAAGAACCTGTAGCTCCAAGAGTTGTAGAACCAGTGAAGGAAGTTATAGTTACCCCTGATGATGAGATTTCAGAAGATCATGATATGATGGAATCTCAATAATCTCCCCAGATGACAATCTCTCACAAGAGAAAGCCAACTTGTGCAAGGGAACTTATTCAATATGCAGAGAAGTATGGTGCCCCAGAATGAACCACGAGACAAAGAAAGAAACCTAAGCCATTCTCCAGTTATATGGCTTTGATTGTGTGATCTTGTAGAAAAGGAACCTACTTTCTTTGAAGAACCCATTCAGAAGAAAAAAAATGGGTGGATGCCATGGCAGAAGAATACCAATCCATTATAAAGATTTATGTATGGGAAGTAGTTCCTAGACAAAGAACAAAGGTGTGGTATCTTCCAAGTGGATATACAAGATAAAACACGCAACAAACAAAAGTATTGAAAAACATAAAGCAAGATTTGTGGCTCATGGATTTTCTCGAAAGGAAGGTATTGATTATGAAGAGACATTTTCTCTTGTAGCCAAATACACTTCTATCAGAACCATCATAGCTCTTGCAGCCAAAATGAAGTGGAAGTTACACCAGATGGATGTGAAAACAACCTTCTTAAATGGTGTTATTGAAGAAGTGTATATAGAACAACCACAAGGGTTTGAATTTGAAGATAGAAAGACTCATGTCTATAGGTTGAAGAAATCTCTGTATGGGTTGAAGCAAGCTCCTAGAGCTTGGTATGGCATAATTGGTAGTTTCCTGACAAGCTTGGGCTTTACCAAGAGTAAAGAAGATTCTAACCCTTACTTCAAGGTTATGAATGATGAGCCAGTTATATTGCTATTGTATGTGGATGACTTATTCTTAACATGAGAAGAAAAGCTCATCACAGATTGTAAGAAGAAGCTCGCTGTAGAGTTTTAGATGAAAGACCTAGGCTTGATGCATTATTTCTTAGGTCTTGAAGTTTGGCAGAGCCCAGAGAAGATCTTCCTTAACCAAGGGAAGCATGCAGTTGAAATATTGAAGAGGTTTGACATGTTGGAATGTAAATCCATGAACACACCCATGGAAACGAATTTGAAGCTCCTAGTTGATACTTCGTCAAAGTTAGTTGATGCTACTCTATATAGTCAAATTATTGGTTCGTTGATGTATCTGGAAAATACCAGGCCAGATATATGCTTTATTGTGAACACCTTGAGTCAGTATCTAGTAGAGCCAAGACCTATTCACCTTGTAGCTACAAAGCATGAGATGAGATACCTTAAGGGTACGTTGGATTATCGTCTTTGTTATACTGGATATCATGACTTCAGACTGTATGGTTATACTGATTCAGATTGGGCTATAAGTTCTTCTGATAGAAAGAGAACTTCATGATGTTGTTTCAGTCTGGGGTCAACCATGACTTCATGGCAAAGAAGGAAGCAATACAGTATTGCTCTTAGCACGGCAGAAGCGAAATATATTGCAACATGTTCCTCCAGTTGTGAATCCATATGGCTTCAAAAGTTTTTGACAAGTCTGTTCTATCTGGAGATGGAAGCCACTGTGATTCTATGTGATAACCAGAGTTGTATAAAGATGATGGAGAACTGAGTGTTCCATGATAAGTCAAAGCACATAGAGATATGGTATCACTACATTCATGATATGGTGCAAAGGGGAGCTATAAAGCTCCAACATGTTGGCACAAATGAGTAGGTTGTAGCTGTGTTGACCAAGCCTCTATCTCATGTAAAGTTTGAGTACTTCTAAGACAAGCTCGGTGTTGTCCTAAAGGGCCTCCCTCGAAAGGGGGAGTGATCTTGATGATACTACATATCTTGACCAACATCTGGTAGCTCTGTTAGGATTTTATATCCTAGAGGATTGATCATCCCTGGGCAGATCCTGAAGGTCCGGTAAGGACGATCTGTCAGAGTACCTGTGCATGTATATGCCAGCTGTGGTCAGTAGTGGTAGCTCTGTTAGGATTTTATATCCTAGGGAATATTATGATTCCTGGGCAGATCTTGAAGGTCTGATAAGGATGGTCTGTGAGAGTACCACATGGTAGCTTGTTAGGACTTTATATCCTAGGGAATCTTATTATTCCTGGGCAGATCCCGAAGGTCCGGTAAGGACGGTCTGTCAAAGTACCACAAAATGTTGTTGTTGCACCTGCCTCATTATGTTGCCATATGTTGATGATTTTGTATCAGCCTCATGCTGATGATGTTGTTTTTTCAGCCTCGTGTTGTTGATGATGTTGTTGCATCAACTTTATGATGTTGATGATGGTGTACCAGCCTCGGGTTGGTGATATTGTTGTTTTAGTGTTATGCTAATTGATGTTGATGTTTCAGCTTCGTGTAGATGAGGATGATGATGCTACTCTATCTCCACGATGTGAACGACGATGACATTGATGATGAGAAAAACCTCCGATGATTTGTAGATATGCTAGTCAATGTTCCAGATGTTGATGATGTTGTTGCCCTCTCTATCTCTTGATGATGTTGTACTAGGTTATGTCAATAGAATATCCTTCTCGTTAAGGGGGAGTGTTGAAATATTGTAACCTCGAGGAATATTCTAATTATAATTGAGTTATTATCTTATAGATCAAATCCCCTTTTGTGGAATGATCATGTCGGGTCTTGTATAAGGCCAAATCCGCTTTTGTGGATTGGTCAAACCTTATTTATAAATTCGGCCCCTAGGGTTTATAAAGTGGTTTTAACCACTCTTGGAAGAAGTCGGCCCTACTTAATGAAGAGACATAACCCTAGCACCTCCTCAATAGGTATTTATAAGTGAATATGGCGCCTCACTTGTTCACTTACTCACTCACTCATCTAGTGTGCATATCTTGAAGGCAGTTGCAGTTGTAGGAGGAAGGAGAAGAGAGGCACATACTCAATCTTGGTTTATGTTTGGTGTTTTGGTATTAAGTCTTGGCATTGTATTTGCAATCTATTATTGAGGAAGTTTTTGTTGGGTTTTCTCCACCGTGAGGATTTCCCAGGATAAAATGTTGTGTACCTTGTGATTGTGTTTCTTTCAGTGATCCTACTTATGTTGTTGTTTTGGAAATGCTCTAGTAAATTGAAAAGAACCTAATAACATCATTAAAAACTTAACATAGTGGACCAAAGAAAATGGAGCAGTAAGAACGTAAGAAAAATGCAAAGAAGGGAAAGTGAAAATGCAAGAGAATAACCACAATTGCACAAGAATGAAAAGCCCTTGATAACCACTTTAAGAATTAAAATGTCGATGACATCATGGAGGAGAATTATTAGAAATTGTAGCTTGAATTGTACCATGAATGGTTCAAACATAAGAAGAACAAGAAGAATTTTCTTCCTATATTTGTTGAGTAGAAGGTGGACAACAATTCCAACATTGAAGGTAAAGTCACTTTCATCTCTATTAAAAAATAATTGATATTGAGTAGCCTTAGTCTAAAGGAGGAAAGATAGATGAATGAACTCTTTCACGTTAATATCCAATTGAAGCAACAAAAATGGTTGACCTTTGATCACCTACCTGAGCACTCTCAAGGAGTCTAAGAAGGCTTCTTCAAGGGTTGGCATTCATTAGTTGTAAACATTTTTAATGAATCCCAAATTTGATGAACCAAACTCTTTGAAGCTAGTTGAAACAATTACATATGTTTCTATAGCATCTTCTAGGATGACCTATGTAGGATTCCACATGGCTATAGTCTCTAGAAAATCCCTTGGCACTGCTTGTTACTATTTTACAACTTCTTCAAAACAAATTTGTTAATTGAACCATGGTAATTACTTGTTCCATATAGTTTCTTAGAGCATTATTATGGTAGGTTTCTCCTTGATAATATTGTTTATGAGTATTATGTGTTTGCCTTTCACATTCACCACCTTAATGTTTTAGGATGTAATTTTCAAATTAGATTTTGGGTTGAGAGACAAAGTACTTATCTGGATTGTTCGAAGTCAACTAGCTATGCGACTTCTTCCTTAATCTTTTCTTTCCCCTATTTACATCCTCTTTTCTTTTCCTCCCCTGCCAATTTTTTTTAAGCTTTCAGGGGTGTAGACCTAATTCCCAACACCACTCACTAGCCTAGAATATCACTATCCATGTTCATTTTTTTCCCTTTTTGTAGTTATCTTTAGAGCTATGGTAATTGAGCTTTTGCCAAAATTGTCATATATTTTTCACCATATCTCTCTATACTAGCATCGACAAGTCAATTTCTACCATTATTGTATCCTATGTGATGTCATCCTCTTCTCCAAATCTTGTAGTTCCTCTTCCTTAGTTTCCATACCCAATGACTCTTCAGTCTTCGGTCTTGTTGCTTCCTTGGAAGTCTCTATCTCCATTTTCCTTCTCTCAGGGTTCACCTATGGAGGCTCTACAAGCGAGTCTAGGATATTTCTTATTTCTAGAATCTTAGGCGGTTTATCCTCTAGTTGCTTCAAGTTCTCTCCATCCTTTTTTCTTTCTTCATCTAAAATTTAAAAGCTATCACCATCTTTGTTGGCATTGCTAGGATTTGGTTTTGAATTGCTTCATATCTACTTTTCCTTTGGATTTCCAGTGAATGTTTATCAACCATATCAACACCTTTTTGGATGGCCAAATGCCCATAAACTTTCCTATAACCACTTGATCCTTCATATATTGAATGTAGGCATTAATCCTTGTAGATGTCACCTTGTACCATGGATTCTCCTATGTCTTTTCCAGGCACCACTTCTTAGTTTTTTTTTCCTCTATCCTAAAGCAGTATTGGGTTCTACATCATACTTAGGTTCCTTTCCAATGCTCCCCATTTATGAAAACTTAAGAGATACACCCTTTTCAGTGCCTTGGAATCTATAAGCCTTGCTAGATCCCCCCATGACTACATCCTTGAATGATGTTGCCATGGGTATTACAGTCGTCGTCGTCATTCCTTGCTTCAAACTCTTAAACTCTATCAAACCCTAACCTACACTTAGATTTAACTCACCTTCTTCTTCATCCTCACCATTGTGGGAAATAATGTCAACTCTACATTGTAACTGCAACCACTTTGCTCAGTCTTCTTTTTCACTTTGTATAAAAAAGTTTAAACTAAAATAAATAAATTGTTTCACGGACAATATTGCACAATACCCCTTTCATGTGCATTTTTTAAAAATGCCCATTGTTAAGTTAGATAAGCCTAATATATACACTTATTGGAATTGTTTCCACAACATAAATACCTCTCTATCCAACCATGATAATAGTTAAATTTTAATTACTTAACAGTTGGAGTTTGAAATATTTGAACTTCTAAATTAATTATATAGCAGTGATAGCATTGAATCATCTTCATCTTCCACATCAATGGTGTTTACTTATTGTTGGTATATTGGTATATTGGTATATTGGTATATTGATTATTTTCGTATCGTATTGATGCATATTGTTTGTGTTTAACATTTTAGTGTTATGGTTTCACGTGGTTGTATAATCCATAGTTATAGTTTCAAATTCCATAAACGTTATTATGCACTTTACTAATTTATGATCATAATAAAAAAAATTATCCCTATAATGCAATGTTCGGTTTAATATTATAGATTGTAATTGTAACCTTCATTGAATTTGCATCCTCACTATTGTGACATTCCAAACCCCTACATTGAAGACTTAAAACATAAATGCGTATATGGTTATGATTTCCACGAATGTATGTAACTTGAATTGGAAGTTGAAATCATGTGTAACTTGAATTGGAAGTTGATGATGGTGTGGGAAAATAAGTCCTAACTATACGACTAAAAAGAGAGGAGGCTTTCAAGTTTTGTGATAGAAACTTTGCAAGCTTCACAAAGTTAAGAGTGTGTATCCCAAAAAAGGTGTTTTTTTTTTTTTTTCAATCGGAGGTTCAATCTCCACAATTAATTTGGTCTAAGTCCTCTGGACAGTCATACCAGTGATAAATTACTCGTCGAATACCACTTAGGGGTCCATACCATTCAACGGATTTAGGGTCCTTCTGCGGCAATCGGGCTCAACCACCATGTTGAAAATCGCCAACTAGAACATCTGAACCAATCAGCCAACACTTGGACTTGAACCTGAGACCTCCCTAAATCCTAAAGGATCAAAGGAGGGTGGTTTTTCTAATCCATCTATAGTTCTAAGGCCCCCCCAAAAAGGAATCTTGTAAGTGGAGAGATTGCTTTGCTTGCAACTTTGTGACAATGCCTACAATCAAAAGCTTAAAGGTGGTGCAAAACCAATGTGAGTT
>SNQJ01S0004142.1:102932-123030 GCA_010110895.2 Picea sitchensis
ACAAGGTCGCTCTCTAGAATAAGCCAGAATTCAGCAAGGTATGCCATTTTTGCTATAACTCCTTTTCTGAGAGGTTCCAAGCAGTTCCACTTGGAGGAATTGCATAAAACACACTGAAGAACATTGTGTATCATTTTCAGATCTTTATACATTACAGGTTCAAAGTTATGATTACTTCAAGTTAGGGTTGTTGACTAATCCAAAATCACTAGAACTAGAGCATAGAAGCCATGCAAAAGTCATAAGCATATCCATACATTTTCAAAATAACCTTGTGAAAATTGACATGAGCGGTTAAGCTACATAGACACATATGTAATTGTATCAATGCTAAACATCACAACTAATGATTGATGGTGAACCTATTAAATAATATCCTTATCCCACACATCATTTCAATTTCATAAGCATCATAAGCCATAGGACCATATGTCAAACATGAACATTATTCATCGGCATCATACAAAATTCAACCATGAAATGATCACACATCATGAACATATCAAACAAACCATGAATTAGTAAACTATAGAATATTCATCAGTTTGACTTTAGTGCACACTAGGAGGATACCTTATAGTGCTTAGTAAGGAATTTGAGCTATTGATCATTAACTAGGGTGAAATTGGTGTTTATTAGATCTGGGTGGCTATTAAATTTTGCAGTAGGTGTCTTCCTTGTGACACTTTGTAATCATGTTTTTGTTAGCCATTTTCAAGGTCAACACCGGTGACACCACTTAAGCTATTACTTCGTGTAATAGTTAATTTGCAACATCTTAAAATTGGGCATGATATAGGTTGTTTGGGCATGTAAATATATTGTAACAAATAACTTGAATGACAGAAATAGTAACAATGAGGCAAGTATAAGAATTTGTATCCACCCTTGGAAAAGACAATATATGGACCAAATTAGGATAAAGTTCTATAATGGGTGAAGAAAAAGGACTATGAAAAAGAGATGGGAAACCTAAAAGGGTTTTCAAGAATTTAACTTTCACGAGCTGAGCATTAGAAACCCATCAACAATTTTGCCTCTATTTCATGATATTAACCTACCATGTCATAATCTAACAATCAATGTTACATAAATACTAATAGACTAAAATGAGTAAGCACAATAGGCAATGTTATGGCACAAGTTGTAGGTTGGGCAAAGCCCGACCCAACCACAAAAGCAAGTGCTACAACTTGGGAATCCTACACCCAATGTCACCTCAATGTAGGTCTCGCACTTTAAGTATGACTAGGTCACTCTAGGGAGGCGATCTCGATGACCCTAGGGGGAATGAGATGTAGATGAATGGATATGGAAGTGAAACCCCTAGAAGTCAAGTCTAAGTGGAATGAGATGTGGAAAGAGATTCCTTGTAAGTCAAGTGATTGTATCAGAACTGTCCTTCAAAATCATTCATGTAGAGGAGACAGACTAATGATGTTGTAGGACGGTAATATGTTGGAATTTGGTTGTACAACCTGTCAAATCTGGTAATGAATTCATTTACTCTTTCATTCTCCTTTTTCTTTACTTGATTGAACTAAGTCCCAAGTGTCTCACCATCTGCTTCTTAATAAGTTGGAAAAAGCATCATAGGACGTGAGATGATTATCAGGGAGTTCTTTGAACCAATCGAGGGCTTATTTAGTCAATGATGAAGCAAATAACTTCATGGCCACATCTTCATGTTCAATACCTGCATTGTCCATGTCTCGACCCATGACATAAATGTGGTCCTCAATAGTTATCACATTGTTTCCTAAGAACTTTGGCAACCACGTGTTGACTTCTTTTGGAATTGTATTAGGGTAACCTTGGATATTGGCCTTGTTAAGGGGTTTGTAGAGGTCCCTTTCCCAAGGGAGAGCCATTGGAAAAAGAGGAAGGGTATTATGGAAAAGGGTTTTAACAATGGTTGACTTGAGAGGAGGCCTTCTTTGGTAAACCTTAGAAGACTTGAACCTCCCAGGGGGAAAAGGTTTGGGAAAGGAAGGATTCTGGGAAGGTGGAGTCGCCATATGAGCTTCAAGATGAGATCATCAAGAAAAGTGGAAAGGGAAGTCCCTTAGGTGGAGTCGCCAGGCAAGCGAAGTGAAAGGTTTTGGGATAGATTACCAAAGTGTCGTTAGGGTACGAAGAAGATTCAAAATCTTCCCCGACAACGACGCCAAAATGTTATGGCACAAGTTGTAGGTTGGGAAAATATAGACCCAACCACAAAAGAAAGTGCTACAACTTGGGAATCCTACACCCAATGTCACCTCGATGTAGGTCCCGCACTTCAAGGGTGACTAGGTCACTCTAGGGAGGCCATCTTGATGACCCTAGGGGGAATGAGATGTAGATGAATGGATATGGAAGTGAAACCCCTAGAAGTCAAGTCTACATGGAATGATATGTGGAAAGAGATGCCTTGTAAGTCAAGTGATGTTTTCCCCAATGGTGTAGTACCTCTCTGGATGATTGTACATGCCCGAGACACAAGAAAATCCAACTTACAATGATATATGTTAGTATGGATCAACGAGTTAAGCTTGTTGTCCCTAATTTTCAACAATGGATAACAGTTTATATCAGAAAATAAGACATCTAAATCAACATTTAAAAGTATAAGATTGACCAATGACATTATCAATGAATTAGGAAATCAATTATGACTGAAAAATGGCACTTTGAGGCTAAATAAAGCAAGTTGTTGTAACATGTATTTTCTAAAGAAAATTTCAGCCTTATGGCTGTAGATTTCGGTCACGTATATCATCAAGTTACAACATCAAAAGATGCCAACAATTGGTCTATAATATGCACCCTAGTTAGTAGAGTTAGTGAGCAAAATTTAAGAGCTAGTCTAGGGTTAGTTTAGGAGTTAAGAGAGAGTTAGTAGCTAGGGTTATGCATCCTTAATGGTTATAGGTTAAAGATTGTAACAAAAATTAAAGTAGTGGGAGAGAGGGGACTCCCTAGTAGGGGAAGAGTCCTCTCATTGTGGCAAACCAACTCCAAGCAAGAGATCTTTCAAAAGACAAAATTTCATGTTTCCTAGGCAATGTTTTTATATCTCCAATGCAATAAATAAATGACTAGTGCCTTAAAAAAATTGGGTTAATGGATTCAAGTAAATGAACTAGAGATGTTTTCCCCGAGGTGTAGGAAATTCAGTGACGGAGTGTGCTGTTAAGGCACTCCGTGATGTTAAAGTCACCGGTTTGAAACCCGCGAGGACAAAAAATCTAGCCATGTTAAGGGTTGGTGTGGCTCAGGCCGGGTGCGATCCCCGGGTGATTTTGATGGCTTAGATGCCCCTAAGTCATGATTTCTTAGCAAAAATTTAGTCCCACATGTCATGGAAAAACTAACAAAAAAAAAATGAACTAGAGATGCTACTTCCTTGGGGGTGTAAATCCTCTTACTTCCCAAGGCAAGTATCTCTATTTAGGGTTTTAGAATGAGGGGTGTAAATCCCCTTACTTACTCAAGAAAACCCTTGAAAAATCAATGAACTTCAAGAAATAAATGATGAAGACTAGAGTGGGGGTGTAAATGCTCTTACTTCCCACTTAAATCCTAGCACAACAATCCTTAATTTGAAAAAATGATAGCATAAGAGTAGAAGACCATACCAAAATCAAGAAAGATGCTAAGACAATACACCATAAAAGATAGAAACCATTCATCCAAGGCTAGCACCTCACTCCTCCATAAACAATTCATAAAATATAACCATAAACAAGTGCACAAGAGACAAATATGCCAAGTGTAGCGAAAATTTTAGTCAAATTTCTTCTCACAAGAGGGAGAGTTATGTCCAAATGAGATCTTATGATCTCTTATTTATACAAAATGTCACCAAGGTTACTTGTCCACATATTAAGGGGTAAACCACAATACTAAGGGTCAACAACCCTAATCTTTCCCCCTTTAACAAAGTAATCTTAAACAATTCATTTAAAATTTCACTTTTGCACAAATAAAACACTAATTTTACATGGATATCACCCCTTTAGGGGACATTTTGCCACTTGGGACAAGTTGTTGGTATTGGAGAATCTATGGTAGGCCTCCAAAGGCCACATGTCAAGTATCTATGAAATCTCCTCATGGCCAAGGTATCATCCTCCTCAAAACGTCCATGTGTCAATGAGGGTAAGCACCGCCACCAAACCCTAGCCCCCAAGTGCGATGTCAAGCTCAAAACGAAGATGTTTTCCCCTCCTGTGCAAATTGTTTGGCATGTGGGGGTTGGGCTAGGTCTTCCACATCATCTTCTAGGTCTTCAATTATTCATCTCTGTGATCTGACATGTGGACCCTTGGCATTCAATCTGTGGGCTTGTAGCCCCATGGAAGCCCAAGCTAGGCTTGTTCTCCCAAAACTGTCCACCAACTAGGTTATGCAAATACAAATAAGCACACCCTCCAAGGATCTCAAGTCATAACATCATGATAAGTGAATCCAATCAATAAATGAGCCACCTAAGCATGTGCATCAAAGATCATTATATCGAACAATTAATTGCTCAAAGACACTATGCGACTTGTCAAGCTTGAATATGGGAGGGTTGACGAGGTGTTATATTGGGTAGATATTTTCGTAGTTCAAGGAGAGCCCTAGATATCCCTCTCTAAGCCATGTAGAGCGGGTGAAGTGGTTGGGGTCAAGACTCAATGGGCATAGGGCTTATGACATACAAGGGGTCGTAGTGTCTCATTCATGGGTGCCTTTGTAGAGGGTGTGTGGTACCTTCGTCTGCAATGGAATTTTTTCAAGCCCATTATTTGTCATTCTTTTATTCTTTCATATTTCTAAGGAAAGGTTGAAGGTCACTGCCCTGGCGTGGTGACTAGATCATGGTAATGTCACCCACAAATACCTAGTGGAAATGAGAAGGTTGGATCGTGATGAGACCCCCTTTCTCTTAGCCATGCAACTGAGAGACTTTACCCTGGTTAGGTGAGAAGATGATGGCAATGTCATACCACTAGATATTCATGGACGTGATATGTCGACTCCTGATGAGACCTGCCATCCTTCAACTAACCTTTTAGGCATTAATTATTATATTGTGGGTGCCCTTTACTCAAAGATAAGCGTTTCACTACTTTCTTGCATGATCCCTGGGCGAAGCATCTGGAAGCTTCATACAAGGCTTTTATTTTACCCAACATCAATCCCTTTGGACCTTCAGCTCCTTCTTCCCATAGAATGAGGGACAACCCTTTCTGGGTCAATACACCCTAAAATTCCAAGAGATAAGTAAATGGAGGGGGAAAATGATGGAAAGTGGTAAGTATGGTCAGGAACGGTATGATGACTCTTTAAGGGAGTTCCTAGTAGGAAACCCATCCCCAAGGAAAATCACTTACCAGAGAAAAATGTCAAGCACCAACGTGAAGCAGGGCAAAAGGCATAATTTCCAAGCATATATCATGAAATTTAGAGCAATTTGAGACACAACATACTCAAATGACTTGAATATTGAAATGTTTCTCACCATAATACTAACTTGTACCTCATCGAGCAAGGCCCACTACCTTCTCGAAGACAGCTGATGTGGCAGATGCCACCTGGAAATTTGTGACCATCTGTGGTGGTGAGAGGGGTCTCCAACTGTGCAAAAGGGTATTGTTGGTCATGTAGTCTCTCGACACTCCATAACTGCAAGCTTAGGGCCTCGAGACATAATATCCTTAGTTATCCACAAAATGGGGATAACAGGAAACATTGTCTGAGGTCTTATTGATTGTACAAGCACCTTCTTAGGAAACCATGGAAAGCTTAAAACCACAATAAATGCACCTTGACAAACTCAAAAAGGAAAAGGTGCTAAAAATGTAAGTATGCAGGCATAATCTAGACCAACATGAAAATGAAAACAAAACCATACCTATCAAACTAAACATAAAAGGAAAAAGATAAAGCATCCCAGAAATTTATAAGCAAAAATGAAAATGCATGTGCAAAACAACACACACACACACACACATACACACACATTATTATGTTTAACTATTTTTTTGGTGTGTGTTGGTCTTACATCTATGCTACACACACACTTCTATTTTAACATTTTCTTGGTGTGTGTTGGTCCTACAATTATGTTATTTCAACAAAGCAATAGGGCTTTAGGACAAACCCATTCATAGTATGTGAAAACAATCTCTCTTGGATTTGCTTTAACTAGAAAGCATTGTTTCCGAGATTTTCTCCAATAGTAAATGGTTCTAACGATAGCTTCTAGAATTTAGTATGCTTACTCTTGCCTTTGTATACAAAATCCCAAAGCAAGAGTCATTGACCAACTCTGAATAACCTAGCTTTTGCTTACTGTCATGATATTTCTTTACAACACCCTGTCCTTATTTTAGATTATGAGTTGCAGACTCTCACTGCTCTTCTAAGTCTATTAATGCATTAAATTTATGAGTTATTAGACTATTGTCGAATTCCTTAGTATGGAAGGCTAATCAATAGGTTGTAATCTCCAACTTAGTAGGTATAATTGCCTCTTGTATATAAACTAATCGAATGTGTCTCATTAGTACTAGTTTTGGTCGTTGTCTAATCAACCCAAAAGGCATGTGTTAGTTGTAAGTGCCATTCACGAGTATTGTCACCAATAATATGCTTCATGATTTTCATCAGAGTTTTATTAGTGGATTCGACCAAATTGACCACATGTCCCTGAATGGCTTGATGAGGAGAGTTTCAACTCATGATAAAACTCAAACCGAGACTCGTATGGACAAACCGTTAGTTGCATTGGATCCGAAGCACTGAGTTTCAGCAAGTGGGTCCCCTACGCTATCATTCTGTCGACCGAAAAACTGTTTGTTGGAGTATCTACGACACTAGGGTTTTGGTCAATGAGGCATAGTACAATTTTTGAAGATAAGGTCGATTTTCAAGAACACTATGTGAGGCGTTTTTGGGTATTGTAGTCGCGTGGACCTTGGCCAAATGGACTTGTGGGAGCTTATGGAACTCTGTTATGCTACTCAGTTTGGATTTTATGCCCCATACTAAAATGGCCACATGTCCCTGAATGACTTGAGGAGGCGAGTTGAAACTCATGATAAAACTCAAACCAGACTCGGATGGATGACTCATCAGTTGCATTGGATCCATAGCTCCAATTTCATCTAGTGGGCCCCCTACGCTATCATTTCGTCGACCAAAAAACCATTTGTTGGAGTATGTCTGGCACTAGGGTTTTGGTCAATGAGGCATAGTTCAATTTCCAAAGAGGAGGTTGATTTTCAAGAACATTGTGTCGAGCGTATTTGGCTAGTGTAGTCACGTGGGCCTTGTCCAAACATACTTGCGGGAGCTTGCGAAACTCCATTATGCTGCTCGGTTTGGATTTTTATATCCCTGGACCAAATTGGTCACATATCCTTGAATGTCTTGAGGAGGCGAGTTGCAACTCACAGTAAAATTCAAACCGAGACCTGGATGGATGAACCGTTAGTTTCATTGGATCTGGAGCACCAGGTTTCATCTAGTGGGGCCCCTCTGCTTTCATTCCATCTACCGAAAAACTGTTTGTTGGAGCATCTACGACACTAGGGTTTTGGTCAATGAGGCATTGATCCGGATTTTATGAGCAGAACGAAATGAATGCAAATTATTAAAATATGCTTAACACAGAATAACATAGACACAATAAAACTAGTTTTCTATTCAATAAGGAAATAAGCTGAAACTGTAAAATGTAGCGGAAAACAAGCTTGCTGGAATGGTGGCGACTTATCTCTGAGAAGAGATGTGACGACTGCACTCATTCATAAGAAGATGATTGAAATGAGGCTTTGAAGTCATTTTTTACAATAATCAGTAATTTCAAAAACCCTAGACATCCAAAAACCTAACCCTAGGAGATGAAGCGCCAAAAGTCATGTGGGCCCCGTTTGGGTAAGTTAGTACATCAACTTCTCGAGGACGTAACTTTTGCATATGATCTTCGCTTTAGGCGCACAATAGCCCGTTGGAAAGGTATCATTGAGGAGATTCATTTTGGGGGCTCAATCAAAGCCTTTAGCTATCTTTCAAAAGCTTGATACCGAAAAACCTTCATATGGCCCTCAAAATGGCCCCGGAAGTTAAAAACTGCTAAAAATAGTAAATTGCCAAAATTGCCAGAAAACTGTTTTGAGTGAGTTGGAAAAGGTGGATGGCCACCAATATCCACCTGGATCAATACTCCCTCCTTAGGAATCAATGGTATCCTTTGCGTTGAGTTCCCCCATTAGATGAGGAAATTTCTGTTGAATTTGGCCCCGGGTGAGCCATTTGCCCTGGTGCAGGAGTGTTGACGGGCGTTTTTGACACACCGTCAATTGGAAGGTCAAATCCAGATTGGGGTTGTCTAAATAACCCAATATATTTGGAATGAAATGACCCGACAGGTTTAATGGCTCCATTGGCCAACTAAAGTCCTAAAAATAATAAAGAAACGAAACTAATCTATAAAGCTATGATACTTAATAATATAATAATTACAAATGTTCAAATGGAAACACGAATATGTGCATATGATTATAAACAATTTATGTACATTGTATAAGATTTGCTTGACATCTTGCGAAACAAATATTTTTCGAAAGTGTTTATAGAAGAGATAAACAATGCACATACATTTTTATGTTTTCTTTTGAATGTCTAAAGATATAAAACTACCGAATGCTAATCAAATAATAATTGAAATAAGAATGCATAAACAATCAAAGCTAACTCATGTTGTTCTTATTTCAAAACAAATTTAACTAAATAACAAGTAAAATAACCTGTAACTAATCGACTAAGATGAATTTATCTTCTTATGTAATTCGAGCTCCTAACTGTCCAGCCTACGAGGGAAACCTGTAAAAGAACAGTGCTAATGCTCCCAGAATAAACTCAAAGATGCATCAGAGCGAGTATATAATGATAGAATGATAAATGTACATATCTGGTGATCTTATAATAATGAACACTAATTATAAAGGAAACTCAATACAAAGCATTCATATAATCCATCATCCAATATCCAACATAAATCAAGAATATTTAAATGGCAGATTGATCACATATATAATATGGAACAACAAATTATAGACATAATTAAATGCTTAATAATATGAAATACCATACGATTACTAGACTAAAGCTGCATCGAGCATTATGATAGTTCATAGGATGGAGGCAAAAACATAATGGGGTAAGTGTCACACAGGTCTAAAGCCAAATGATGAACAACTTCTCCATAATAGTTTTCAAAAATTATATGTCCATAATGTATCCCAACGAAATATGTTTTCACTACTAACAGTGATCACTATTTAAAATAACATGGGATTCACATACTCTTATCATGCAAGATAGAGTGGAATCCCCCAAAAATAGATAGTATTACAAAAATAGTGAAACTAGAAACCACTCCTGTATGAGTTGGTTTGTCAAAATATATCAAAGTTTTATCAACATAAAAGAAAGAAACTATTGAATAATAGAGTGTATGATCCAAGATGTTCTCTCCATGTAATCAACATCATAATCATCAATTTCCTGTAGATAGGAAAACAAATTTGATATTCAGAAAATAATGCTAACTAATATTGAGAAACAGACTAGCTACAGAATCATAGATTCTGTAGCTACTCTTTTTTTTTTTTTGGTAACTAGGGGAATCGGTAACAACGGAAGTATCATACTCGCGTGACACGGGGTCGAATCATGTCGGCTACCTTATAACCCCTAGGGAGAAATCGCACCGCCCGCAAGCACGTCCTCTGGATAAATGGGGTGAGAATCGACCTTGAGACCTCTTTTTACATATTTCCTTCCATTTACACTGCACTTGCCAATCGGTCTACACCCCCGCGGGCCTGTAGCTAGTCTTATTATTAACAAAGGAAATAAAAATTAAATCTTCCTATTTCAATTTTTCATCACAGAGTGTAATAAAATCAAATAAAATCATTTTTACCATTAGAAATTAGCAAATGAAGGATCAAACAGTTCCGAATTTATGATGGCTTTGAAGTTGGTTGTATTTTTTATCATTATATTACCGAATCTCTTGGGTCTTTTATGTGCCCTTTCTGTGTGTGCTTTCACCTCTTGGTTCTCTCGTTCCAATAGAGAATTATGAGCAGCTAGACGTTTTACTTGAGCCTATAACAACGGGATGTCCCTGTAATAGTGTTCTATCCAATCTAAGCAACTATCACAATGTACTGATGTAATGGAAGACCGATGTGGAATGTATTCAGCAACGGGTACTTCGTGCTTCCCCGTGGATTGTTTCAAGTCGTGACTTATGCAAACAAAACCTTCTTGGCCTTTCAGGTGTGGGGGTAATATAGACACGAAGTGATACTGTTCAACTTGAGCAGTGGTTTCGTTCCGGGGACATTGGTTGTCCGGATCTACCTGAGCAAGGAAATAATTTATCTCTTGATCTGAATAGTGATCATTGACCTCGATTGTAGAGATCGAGCTCAAATGATCCTTTTTTCGATTCCTTAAACTCCTAGATATCAATCGACCAGACCTCTTATTCATAAAATTCAAATCTAAGCTTTGCTTTTTCTTACCTTTATGAATTTTCCTTGCAGTAAGTTTATCATTACGGTTCTGATTAGGTTCATTCGTAAGCACAGGGGAAATTTTTCCTTTTAATTTGCCCACTACCCGTTCCAACAATTTTCTGGGCGAAAACATACATCGTGATTTCTTAACCACATGGGTTCTCAAAGCAATAGACACAGATTCATTAATTTCACAACCATCAGGTGAATTGAAACCTTGACTTTTGGTCAAAGGACTATCAAAATTGGGATTTACATTTAAAGGTAAGTTCATTGTATGGTCGGCCTGGGAAAAACCATTTCGGCTCACGAAAATCTCCCAATTGTCTCTGATTTGCGATAGGTGAGAGATCAACAAGATTTTTATGAGCACGTGATGAAAGAGGTTTGACAAAGAATTCATGCTTTGTCTCTTAAAACGTTTCGACATTTTGTATAGGCTCATTAACAAGTAGAACAACATGTTCAAATCAAACCCTATGAATAACATAAGCAACTGAACGTGGTATAGAAAGACCAAACCATACCGGCTTTCACATGTTATAAATTGCTTCAAAATCAAAATAAGGTCGTGCCATCTAGTTTTCAGGTGGTTAATAGGAATACCTTTAGGGCAGTATGTAGACTCGCGAGAGACCATGAACAAGTTCCATGGAACATCCTCCATTTTGGCATTCTTAAACCACTTTTCACCTGCCTGTGGGGATCTTGTTGCTTG
Organism: Picea sitchensis; assembly: GCA_010110895.2. Classification (NCBI taxonomy): domain Eukaryota; kingdom Viridiplantae; phylum Streptophyta; class Pinopsida; order Pinales; family Pinaceae; genus Picea; species Picea sitchensis. Next base: position 114,219 of record SNQJ01S0004142.1, read on the forward strand.
GGTGAAAAAGTCTTATGTGACCTCCAATTGCACATCCTCGACCTTGGCCCTAAACCCATCAAATGTCTGTGCAAAGGCATATGCAACCACAATATTGTAGCCATCAAATTTCCCGAGGAAGATATCCCATCCGTGAGTCTTCAAATCATCGATCGCATCATTGTGGGCAAGAAAAGCTTGACAACCGTTTGGTTCGATTCAAACCACAAGGGCCATGGCCACCATGAAAAAGACACAAAATATATCGCAGGGGGGAGACTTGGGCTTCCAATAAACGAGTAGTAGAGAGAGGTCTGTGCAAACTAAAATGGCGTGAAAACTACAAATTTTGGAGACTCCCATACCTTAATAAAATGAGTTTGGGAAAAGGAAAAACCAGAGGGCGCGCAGAACTATAAGCCATTACCCATAATGAATACCAAACCCTACACCAGTATCAAACGCTAATTCAAATAATGAGTTGTTTCACTAATGCACAGGACAACAGGGTGAGGTAAAGTCGTGGGTATAGCAGGCATGTACCAAGTGACATAAATGTTGAAATGACTGTTGAGAGCATGAAACCCATATCGAATGTTAATCCAATTTTTTCCCATTCATACATTTCACAAATTAAACCAACGATCAACCATAGAACCAATTAAGGTATGATACCCATAATACATAAAATTGTGATAGTGAATCAATGAATGAGTTCATAAAATTTGAAGCTTAGCAATATATGGGTGCCTTCAAAGAGAAATTTCTTAGGTAGAAGATATAACGACAAAGCCCAAACCAAGTTTTTATTTAAATTCATGCTTACAATCATGAATTTCAAAACAAACAAAAATTCAAATGAAAAACTCAATAAGATAAGTTTAACCCAATCATCGCCTCGAATCTCAAAAACATGAATGTTTATAATTTTAAGGAGGTGGAAGCTACAGAAAGCTATAATCTCTTTTGTTGTGATTTTAATTGTGATAAAAATCGATAGAAATGGTGGCTGCCAACAAGGAGTTGCCCTTCTTTGACGACTCGATAAAGATGGATCCTTTGTTGTAGAGTGCCCTTGATCTGTGTGTCCATAATCGGATCATTGGATATATGTTGCATGCAGTCGGGGTTGAGCTCTGTTGGTGTCAACTTCTCTTCTATCTCTGAGGTGTCCAATAATGGTGAGAAATATGGTCAAAGGAGAGCCACGTTGAAGACTGAGTGCAGGCCAAGGAAAGGGGGAATGTTGAGCTCAAAAACATTGTCACGCACAGCCTTAGTGATGGTGTACGACCCATAATGGAGTGGGAAAAGCTTCCGATGGGGCCTTGTAAGGCGTTCTTTCTACAAGTGAAACCAAACTTTGTCTCCCACCTGAAACTTATGTGGCACCTGATGTTGATCATGGTGTTTCTTGTACTTGGCATTAGACTTCTGTAGAATATCCTTAACCTGTTGGAAGATGTGTTGTATCCGATCAATGAATTGGGAGGCTTTGCTAGCTTCTGATGGAGCAGGGGACGAGTCAGTCGAGGTGGTCATCATGGGTAGTGCATGATCCATGGGGCCCAATGGTTGGAATCCCAACCCCACCTAAAAGTGGTTGTGGTCAGTTGAGATATGCAACACTCGGTTGTAGCTATGTTGGACATAGGGTAGACTCTCATCCCATGTGCAAGGGTGTTTTGAATTGTACATGCGTAGGATATGTACGATCATCCGATTGACAACCTCAATTTGGCCATCTGTTTGGGGGTGGAAGGTAGTGGATTTGGTGAACTTGGTATCCAACAGTGACCAGAGCCTCGACCAGAATGTGTTGGGGAATCCACTGTCACGGTCTGAGATAATGGTTTGTGGGATCCCAAAATGTACCCATAATTGTTCAAAGAAGAGTTTGGTAGTGGCTTCTGCTGTGATGTTCTTCTTCCAGGTGGCTAGAATCTTCATCCTGAAAAAACAATTAGTAACCACAAAAACATAGTCATTTCCCCTCTTGGTGGATGGGAGGCCCGACATGTAGTCCATTGAGATGGATTCCCATGGCTTGTTAGGAGTAGGCAGAGGGTTGTACATGCCCCGTTTCTTAATGGTCGGTTTGGCAATAACACAGATGATGTAGGACCTGATATACTTGTCGACATCCTGTCGAAGTTTCAACCAGTAGAAATGTTTCTGCAACACTGCCACTATCTTTTCGATGCCAAAGTGTCATGCCACTCGACTGTAGTGAGCTTCCCAAATCAGCTCCACACGCTCGCTTTATGGAACGCAGAGATAGCCCAGATGACACAACAACCCATCTTGAATATGGAAATTGGCGACCATTGAGTTGGTGCCCAACATTTGGTACGTGGTGGAGAAGTCAGGGTCTGTCTTGTAGAGGTGGGGACATCCAGAGGTCTCGTGGTTGTAAGAATCTAGCACCGTGGTGAGTGTCGTGACTGGAGGTTAGCTGAGGCAATAAACAACTCGATTGGTTATTCCTTACAGGGACTAAATTAGACACCCATTGAGTGTGCCTAACCGGGAAAATTATCTTTGCAGTTAGTAATTTGTTTAGTTCCTTTTTAACAGTCGATTCCAATTTAGGATGCATTTTCCTCAATTTCTGTTGAAAAGGTTGAGTCTGGGGCTTCATAGGGATTACATGTTGTATGATGTTTGGATAAAAAGTTTTCAAGTCATCATACATCCAGGCAAATACATCTTTAAATTCTTTAAATAGTTTTATGAAAGCATATATTTCTTTCTCGGAACATCCCTTTCCCAGATTAATATTTTGGGGATTATCTCTTGTTCCTAAATTAACAGTTTCATAGATCAAAGAGGAACTGTTAGTTTTACAGTTGACTACCCCTCTAATCTTATCATGAAAGTCATAAAATTTCTCTAATCTCACAATAGATCTGGGGATAGAGTTTACCAGCTTGGATGTCGATTCAGGAGATCGAGGATCAGATATTACCGTGAAGTTTCAGAGATTCTCGTCATGAGTGCCTTCATCAATGACTGCATCCTGAAAGGTGTCTTCCATATGCAGAAAGCTGATGATTTGTTGGTCATCATCGAATACTCTCCAATTCGTGATGTTGTCTGGAATCGATGGCCTGAACAACAATTCAATCGAAAATGCATTAGGGGAAAGACCTTCATCGGGCAATAATTTAGAGGCAACATTGGCTAGTATATCAGCTACCGAATTACTCATCCTGGGAATAGAATTTATATTAAATGCTGAAAATTTATGCATTAAAATCCATACCTCGGTTTGGTAGCTTTTCAGATGCAGTGATAAACAATGTATGGCATTTCTTACCTGCTTGACCATGATTTCTTAATCACCAAATACTATCAAATTTCACACGTCCATATCCAATTTTTTCCTAAGTCCTTGAAGAAGCACTTCGTACTTGGTCGCGTTGTTAGTACATTCAAACTGTAATCGACAAGCAATAAAAGTTTTATTACCTGTAGGATCGATGAGTACACAACAAACATCTGCTCCTTCTTTCGATTTGGATCCATCAAAATATAGGGACCAAATTTGTGGGTCATAAGCAGTACTTGGCGTATTCGACAAAGCTTGTGTCTGCGTATAGGCTATAACTTCGGACTGTTGTCTTTGATCAACGATAAAAGAGATTTCGATTATGAAATTACCAAAAAAGGTTTTCATTCCCTACGTTTCAAATGAATTTGCGGATGTAATGAACGGTTCATTTGTATCGTTCAGATCAATCACGGTATGCTTAAGATAACGTTCTCGGTTTATCCTTATTTTATTTGGCTGTCCATTTTCAGGGAGCCACAAGTGAGACCAGTCTGTAGCGAAATAACCATGCAACTGTTATGACCAATCTCTGCTTAAAAACAAACCATAAACTTCAGGAATATCAACAACGATAATATCAATAATCTGATGAACTTTAGGATTGGATGATAATCTAATCAACACATTCTTAAGCTCACCGATTACTTTAACATTTGTTCGATCTAGATGAATAATTTTAAGATTGGAAGGTTGTACTTCTGCGTTAATTTTTTGACATATAGATAGAGGCATCATGTTTGATGATGCACCGAAGTCAACCATGTAATTATGTACATTCCTACTAAAAATTTCAAAGGTTAATAAAAAAGGTGGGACATTTTTTTGTGTGGAAACAATGGAATTCTGTTGATTTTTCATGGTTGTCCCTAAAACAGTTTTATTCACATTTGCTACAATTTTTTTCTTCTAAGTCCCTTTTGTCTTGAGGTTCAAATGTCTTTTTCGTTGGGACATTTTCAGCTGTGTTTGAATCAATTTCTGCTGGTTTTTTGCTGCTAAGATCGTTCTTTTTACTTGTTTCAACGATGCTTTGAAGCATTTTCTACAAAATAAGAGGAAATTTCAGCTTTCTTTGTTTGTTTAGGAAAAACATTCTTGCTTGTTTCTGCAGCGGGCTTGGTCTGTGATTTACTCCTACTGTTGTAAGGGTGGACAATTTAAAAATTTGCTTGAAAGATATTGTCTGATAAGTGCCCAAAAATAGGAGGGGATGCGTCCTCCTCTTCGACTGTATCATCAGAATTTTCAGAAGGAACAGAAACATAATTTTCATGTGCTTCTAATATTGTCTGCAAAGCATACTGTAAATTTTCAAAATTTAGACCTTCTATGGTCGGGTTTGGTCGGTTTGGAGGAAAAGGATTTCTAAAAGGAGGTTTAAAACTTCATTTGCTTGTTGATGCCTCCTCTACCGATATTTTCAAGTCAACGACCTGATTGGACAGTTTCTGGAAATCTTTCTGCAAGCTCTCCAAGTCTAAAGTTTCTTGTTGATTTTTTGTTTGAGGAGGCCTAGTAAGAATTTCTATTTTCTTCTTAGAAGACGAAGTTGTTTCAGTTTCATTACTAAGATTATGTTTTAATCTAATAATATCTTTCTCAATTTAGCTTGCCTCCTCAAAGGCTTCTAACAAAGTGTTCTTCTTGGACCTTTTGACCCATATTGCTATGTTATTGTGCAGGGCTTTAGCATAATATGCAACAATTAAACTTTTTGTGGGCATCGAATCTCCAGGGATTTTGTTTTTAATGTAATAAATATTTGGTTAAAGTCTTTCACTTTTTCTTTAAGGTTCATTTTTAAACTAGAGAGTTCCATAACCAAGACTTCCGAAGATTTATCATCTCCAAATTTCTCTAGAAAACAAGTTTCGAACTTGTCCCAAGAGATGATAGTCTGGGGTTGTTGAGCGAAATACCACGTGGAGGAATTTCCCTCAAAAGTATACGAAAATAATTTGCATACTACATCCTCGTGTTCAATGCTCCTAAGTCTAATGGCCAACATAAATTTCTTGATGTGATCCTCAACTGATTGCTTCGAATCTGGATCAAATTTGGGCAGCCATTTCTCTGGATGTTTAGGTAATGGGTGTTGGGGTCCAGGTATGGCCACGACATCTTGATCGAGCCAGGGTTTGGCGGGATTATTTTGGTTTTCCATGGGAGTTGGTGGTGTCGAAGGATGAGATGGTTCAGATGAAGAACTGCTTTTGTCTGAAGACTCTCCTCCTGAAGAAGATAGAGAAGAACCAGGTGAGGATGGTGGGATATCAGATCCTCCAGCTCCTAGGATAAACGTTTCAATGGGATTAGTAGTGTTTCCACCTAAAGGTTTTTCGGGCAGACCAGTGCCTTGAAGTTGTTCTTGGATATCCGTGAAATCAAGGGGTTGATTAACTGGCCTACCAGGTTTTCTGATACGAGCTAAGGCACTATGAGTTCTTATTATTGATTGGCAGACAATTTCTTGGACGTCAATCCCTTGAGGAACTGGTGTCACTGGTTCAATGGGAATATGAGGGTTATCGTTTTAGGTAGTTGTTGTTTCAAGTGTAACATTATTGTCTGAGCGACTACGGGTTACGACAGGAGTGTGAGTGTGTGGGGGAGGAGTCCTGCGACCTCCACGTGTCATCGATTAAATTCAGGCCCTCCTTCTAGTGCCATTTGTTGATGGGAGTTTTTGACACACCGTCAACTAGAAGGTCAAATCCGGACCGGGGTTGTCTAAATAACCCAAGCCGTTTGGAATGAAATGACCCGATGAGTTTAATGGCTCTATTGGCCAACTAAAGTCCTAAAAATAATAAAGATAAGAAACTAATCTATAAAGCTATGATACTTAATAATATAATAATTACAAATGTTCAAATGGAAACACGAATATGTGCATATGATTATAAACAATTTATATACAGTGTACAAGATTTGCTAGACATCTTGCGAAACAAATATTTTTTGAAAGTGTTTATAGAAGAGATAAATAAAGAACATACATTTTTCTGTTTTCTTTTGAATGTCTAAAGATCTAAAACTACCAAATGCTAATCAAATAATAATTGAAATAAGAATGCATAAATAGTCAAAGCTAACTCATCTTGTTCTTATTTCAAAACATTTTTAACTAAATAACAACTAAACTAACCTGTAACTAATCGACTAAGCTGAATTTATCTTCATGCGTAATTCGAGCTCCTAACTGTCCAACCTACGAGGGAAACCTGTAAAAGAGTAGTGTTAATGCTCCCAGAATAAACTCAAAGATGCATCAAAGCGAGTAAATAATGATAGAATGATAAATGTATAGATCTGGTGATCTTATAATAATGAATACTAATAATAAAGGAAACTCAATACAAAGCATTCATATAATCCATCATCCAATATCCAACATAAATCAACAATATTTGAATGGCAGATTGATCACAGATGTAATATGGAACAACAAATTACAAACATAATTAAAGTGCTTAATAATATGAAATACCATACGATAACCAAACTAAAGTTGCATCAAGCATTACGATATTTTATAGGATGGAGGAAAAAACATAATGGGGTAAGCATCACACATGTCTAAAGCCAAATGATGAACAACTTCTCCATAATAGTTTTCAAAAATTATATGTCCATAATGTATCTCAGTGGAAGATGTTTTCACTACTAATAATGATCACTATTTAAACTAACACGGGATTCACATACTCTTATCATGCAAGATAGAGTGCAATCCCCCAAAAATAGATAGTATTACAAAAATAGTGAAACTAGAAACCACTCTTGTATGAGTTGGTTTGTCAAAATAAGGCAAAGTTTTATCAACATAAAAGAAAGAAACTACTGAATAATAAAGCATATGATCCAAGATGTTCTCTCCATGTAATCAACATCATAATCATCAATTTCCAGTAGATAGCAAAACAAATTTGATATTCTGAAAATAATGCTAACTAATATTGAGAAATAGACTGGCTACATAATCATAGATTATGTAGCTAGTCTTATTATTAACAAAGGAAATAAAAATTAAATCTTCCTATCTCGATTTTTCATAACAGAATGTAATAAAATCCTTTTTACCATTAGAAATTAGCAAATGAAGGATCAGACAGTTTCGAATTTATGATGGCTTTGAAGTTGGTTGTATTTTTGATGATTATATTACCGGATCTCTTGGGTCTTTTATTTTCCTTTTCTGTGTGTGCTTTCAACTCTTGGTTCTCTCATTCCAGTAGAAAATTTTGAGTAGCTAGACATTTTACTTCAACCTGTAACAACGAGATGTCCATGTAATAGCGTTCTATCCAATCTAAGCAACTGTCACAATGTACTAATGTAATGGCAGACCGATGTGGAATGTATTGAACAACGGGTACTTTGTGCTTCCATGTGGCTTGTTTCAAGTCATGACTAATGCCAACAAAACCTTCTTGACCTTTCAGACACGGGGATAATTTAGACACGAAGTCATACTGTTCAACTTGAGCAGTGGTTTCGTTCCCGGGACATTGGTTGCCCAGATCTTTCTAAGCAAGTAAATCATTTATCTCTTGATCTGAACAGTGATCATTGACCTCGATCATAGAGATCGACCTCAAATGATCCTTCTTTCGATTCCTTAAACTCCTAGATATCAATCGACCAAACCTCTTATTCATAAAATTCAAATCTGAGGTTTGTTTTTTCTTACCTTTACGAATTTTCCTTGCAGTAGGTTTATCATTACAGTTTTGATTAGGTTCATTCCCAAGCACAGGGGAAGATTTTCCTTTTAATTCGCCCACTACATGTTCCAATGATTTTCTCGGCGAAAACATACATCGTGATTTCTTAACCACGGGGGTTCTCAAAGAAATATACACAGATTCATTAATTTCATAGCCATCAGGTGAATTGAAACTCTGACTTTCGGTCACGGGACTATCAAAACTGGGATTTAAATTTAAAGGTAGGTTCATTGTATGGTCGGCCTAGGAAAAACCATTTCGGCTCAGGAAACTCTCCCAATTGTCTCTGATTTGCGACAGGTGAGAGATCAACAAGATTATTATGAGCCTGTGATGGGAGAGGCTCGACAGAGAATTCATGCTATGTCTCTTAAAATGTTTCGACATTTTTTATAGGCTCATTAACAAGTAGAACGACATGTTCAAATCAAACCCTATGAATTGTAGAAATATCCGAGGTCCTATGAGGATGCCACCTAAGGTCTGTCTTTGACCTTAGTATGTCTCTAAGTTTCAACTATATGGCTATCTTCTTTTGTTGTTTTAGGACAACAAACAATCATCCCACTTTCTACTCAATGTTTTGAAGGTTAAGTGCTCTTTTAAGGTGCCCTTGCAAGTGTTTTCTTATCTCAATTTTAGCACATGCAATATAACTTAAAACACATAACACTACCTCTAGATCTTTAACTTTAAAATGATGATCTACACTTCTAAGCATGCATAAATTTGACACATGTATTTTTGGTCAACATGACCCTGGATAAAC
>SNQJ01S0004142.1:123080-142820 GCA_010110895.2 Picea sitchensis
AACCAGTTTGGGATATATGTCTATATAATGATGATCAAAGCAAGAGATACAACAAGTAATACAATATAATGGAACCTGTATACATAGCAATCTCCTCACAAGCCTTGCCACAAGATCCAGAAATAGAAGTGCCCAAACTTAGGTGCACCCTCTCCCTTTGTTGCTCTTTGCATTGAAGTGAAGCGCTCTAGCTCCTCTTTGACCCAATGAAGAAATCCCTCCACATGAAGCTCTCCTCTGCTGCCTCTCCACTGAAACTGTCAGAACTCGATTCTTCCAAGCAGATCTGCTACTAGGTCGTTGTCAACCCTCTCCATAAGTGTGCCCTCCTCCTAGCAGATATGATCACCATAAAATAACAGAGGCCAAAGCTGGATATATCTCACCATGAAATCATGTGCCCTCCCTCTAGCCTCCTCATGCATTTGACCTCATCTCAAGGTGACAAGTCCTCCTCTCCTGGTAAGCAAATGAAGGAAACAAGTGTGCCTCCTCTCCTAAATGCGCCCCTCCTCCATGTAAAATGCTCCCTATCAGAAATGAAGGCTAAGACTCCATGGATATACTCTTCATGCAAGCTCCAAGCAACAAGAGCCTCCTCCTCAAGCTCTCAAGGGTTTTACTCAAACCCTCATCAAGTGCACCCTCTCGCTACTTGAGAAATGTGCCCTCCTCTCTTCTCCAAAACTCACAAGTGAAGAATGAGTCTCAATAATACACTTTACCATCTCTTTAGCCTCCTTTCACCAACCCTAAAAGATCAATGGAATAGATTAGATCTAGCCAAGTCTAATCAATGGGTGAGATCTCATTCAAAATCCTCACTAAGGAAACCCACTTTCCTTAGTTTCTTTGTGTCTATTAATTCACCCACATTATGAATTAATTGTCACTTTATGACTTAAGTGACATATTTCACTTTAGACTTAAATCTCCTAAGTCAAAGTGAAATTAGAATCATAAAGTAAAGTACAAGGGTAATATTCTTCCCCCTTTATGCTAAGAGACTCATAAGCACATGGGGACCACTTCCCGAGGTACCCAAATCCCAACACTTCCTCTTACCGAGGAAAGTTATCGTCACCACCAATTCGTCCCTGCAGAGGACATGGTTGCCTCCTGGCATATGCTCGGTGAGTATGGTTGTACCCAAATCACTGAAAGTGGACTCTGTCATAGATCTACTCAATATGTATGATCTATAAATGGCATTGACTCTCCATCTATCCAATATCACCTAGATCTCGACATCACACTGAAGATCTCCACCTTGGTCTCCCACCAAGGATTTCCTCCTACTTCTGGCCTCTCACCAAGATTTTCTACTCTTGGCATCTCACCAAGAGTCTCCCCCTCTTGGTCTCTCACCAAGAGTCATGAACTTGGCCTCTCGCCAAGTCACCTCCACCTAAAGTGGATCCAGAACCTAATATGCTTATCTTAGAAGCTATGTGAGGCTCAAGCCTCTGTGGTGCCATGTTGCTCCTCCTCATCAACCTCCGATGCACTGTAGTTGTAGCACCAACTCTCTCTCGACTCGATTGCTCTGAAATTGTAGCTATACTAGGTGGACCAGTCACCCACTCTGAAGATGTCCAGGGACATTGAGTATCATCTCACTTTGAATCACTGATGCGAGTCAGTTGGTCCTCCTCAACTATGTCTCCCCATCTAGTGTTGGATGGTGTAATAGCAGACAAGGTAGTCACGAATGCACACTCCCTCGCAAACTGATCATTGAACTGTATCTTCTCTATTGTCACTGCTGACACATCTTGCTTCTTCTTCTTCTTGGGACATTGTCCTGCATAGTGACCCATCTCTCAATAAGAAAAGCATCTCATTGTGCTCATGTCTCTCCTCTGCCCATTGTTGTTGTTTCTCTCTCCTCCCTGTGCTGGGGCCCCAAACTTGGCACCTTGCCGACCTCCACAGCTAGTCTTCTTCTTGCCCTTTGTCCAAAGAGAAAGGTCCTCAACACCCGGAACTGACTACTGCTGCTGCTACTACTGTCCAGAAGGCTCGACTGCAAGCTTAATCTCCTCCTGGACGAAGTCATCCCACATACTCTCCGATGTAGGCATGACCTCCCTGGCAACAATGTCCCGTAAAAATGGATCCCACGATTTGGTGAAGCTATTCATAGCTTGCCTCACCAAAGAGTTAGGGTTCACAACCTCTTCGACGGCTGCAAGCTCGTCTATAATCTGAGTGTATCTACCAAGGAATGAAGTAATTGACTCATCCTCGAGCATGTGAATGCCCTTGAGTTGGTCATGAAGAACCATATTCTGGTTCTCATTAGAGCTCTTGTACAACTTGCACAGAGATGCCCACATCTCGAATGCACAAGTCTTCCCAATCAAGTGGAGAATAATGTGATCTCTCACAACATCACAAATGATCCTCTTTTCCTTGTTGTTCCTCCTCCTGAACTCTGCCACCAAGAAGGGAGCAGTGACAAGAATGGGAGGAAAAATTGCCTTGACTATGTCCCATAGCTCGAGGTCCTCTAAGAAAAAGACCATCCTCGCCTTCCAAGGTAACCAATTGCTAGCCTCGGCTAACCTGTCCTCCACATGCATCTGAGATACTGACATGTATGTCACACTACGCTCACTCTGATGCTCCTAATGCAAAGGAACGTTGCATCACTCCTGTCAACACAGGTGTGAAAAGAGACAAGCAAAACCACGACCTCACTCCTAATCAGTAGGTGTGAAAAAAGGTCGTACACTACAACCTCACTCCTATCAATGCAGGTGTGAAAAGAGGCTGTCCACAAGTGTCAAAAATCATCCCAACAAAATTGCCCACAATTGTCCACAAAAACTGTAAACTAGTTGTCCAAAATCTGCTCTGAGTTGTCCAACTAGCAATGAATGAGAGGTACCTTCAGATCTGAAGTTTACCCACTGTTTTGGACTGAAAACTTGTTGTCCAAAACAACCAATAAATCTGATATAAAACTTCTCCAAATTGCCCAGAAAAGTGCTCCAAAATCAACAAGTCTAAGACACCTTTGGCTCTGATACCATGTAGAAATATCTGAGGTCCTATGAGGCTGCCACCTAAGGTCTGTCTTTGACCTTAGTATGGCTCTAAGTTTCAACTATAGGGCTGTCTTCTTTTGTTGTTTTAGGACAACAAACAAGCATTCCACTTTTTGCTCAATGTTTTGACGCTTAAGTGCTATTTTAAGGTGCCCTTGCAAGTGTTTTCATATCTCAATGTTAGCACATGCAATATAACTTAAAACACATAACACTACCTATAGATATCTAACTTTAAAATGATGATCTACACTTCTAAACATGCATAAATTTGACATAGGTATTTTTGGTCAACATGACCCTGGATAAAACCCCCCTCGGGAAAACCAGTTTGGGATATATGTCTATATAATGATGATCAAAGCAAGAGATACAACAAGTAATATAATACAATGGAACTTGTATACATAGCAAGCTCCTCACAAGCCTTTCCACAAGATCCAGAAAGAGAAGTGCTCAAACTCAGGTGCGCCCTCTCCCTTTGTTGCTCTCTGCACTGAAGTGAAGGGCTCTAGCTGCTCTTTGACCCAATGAAGAAATCCCTCCACATGAATGTTCTCTCCTATTCTTCCTCTCCACTGAAACTATCAGAACTCGATTCCTCCAAGCAGATATGCTACCAGGCAGTTGCCAACCCTCTCCACAAGTGCGCCCTCATCCTAGCAAATATGATCACCATAAAATAACAGAGGCCAAAGTTGGATATCTCTCACCATGAAAGCATGCGCCCTCCCTCTAGCCTCCTCATGCATCTAACCTCATATTAAGGTGACAAGTCCTCCTCTCATGGTCAACAAATGAAGGAAACAAGTGTGCATCCTCTCCTAGTTGTGCCCCTCCTCCATGTAAAATGATCCCTCTCAGAAATGAAGTCTAAGAATACATGGATATACTCTCCATGCAAGATCCAAGAAACAAGAGCCTCCTCCTCAAGCTCTCAAGGGTTTTACTCAAACCCTCATCGAGTGCGCCCTCTCCCTCCTTGAGAAATGCCTCCTCCTCTCTTCTCCAAAACTCACAAGTGAAGAATGAATCTCAATAATACACTTTACCCTCTCTTTAGCCTCCTTTGGCCAACCCTAAAAGATAAATGGCCTAGATTAGATCTAGCCAAGTCTAATCAATGGGTGTGATCTCATCCAAAAATCTCACTAAGGAAACCCACTTTCCTTAGTTGCTTTATGTCTATTAATTCACCCACATTGTGAATTAATTGTCACTTTATGACCTAAGTGTCATATTTCACTTTAGACTTAAATCTCCTAAGTCAAAGTGAAATTAGAATCATAAATTAAAGTACAAGGGTAATGGTCTTCCCCCTTTGTGATTAAAGACTCATAAGCAAATGGGGACCACTTCACGAGGTACCCAAATCTCAACATGAATAACATAAGCAGCCAAACATGGTATAGAAAGACCAAAATACCGGCCTTCACATGTTATAAATTGCTTCAAAATCAAAATAAGGTCGTTCCATCTAGTTTTCAGATGGTTAATAGGAATACCTTTAGGGCAGCAAGTAGACTCACGAGAGACCATGAACAGGTTCCATGGAACATCCTCCATTTTGGCATTCTTAAACCACTTTTCACCTACCTGTGGGAGTCCTGTTACTTGGGCGACAGAGTCTTCTATGACCTCCAATTGCACATCCCCGAACTTGGCCCTAAACCCATCAAATGTCTATGCAAAGGCTTGTGCGACCTCAAGATTGTAGCCATCCAATTTGCTGAGGAAGATATCCCAGCCATGAGCCTTCAAATCATCGATGTCATCATTGTGGGAAAAAAGAGATTGACAACTGTTTGGTTCGATTCGAACCATAGGGGCCATGGCCACCGTGAAAAGGACACAAAAGATATTGCAGGGGGGAGACTTGGGCTTCCAATAAACGAGTAGCAGGGAGAGGTTTGTGCAAACTAAAATGGCGTGAAAACTACGAAGTTTGGAGACTGCCATAGATTAATAAAATGAGTTTGGGAAAATGAAAAACCAGAGGGCACGCAGAACTATAAGACATTACCCATAATGAATACCAAACCCTACACTAGTATCAAATGCCAATTCGAATAATGAGTGGTTTCATTAATACACAGGACAACAGGGTGAGGTAAAGTTGTGGGTATAACATGCATGTACCAAGCGACATAAATGTTGATATGAATGTTGAGAGCATGAAACCCATATCAAATGGTAATCCAATGTTTGTGCATTCATAAATTTCACAAATTAAACCAACGATCAACCATAGAACCAATTAAGTCATGATACCCATAATACATAAAAATTGTGATAGTGAATCAATCAATGAGTTCATAAAATTTGAATCTTAGCAATATATGGGTGCCTTCAAAGTGAAATTTCTTAGGTAGAATATATAATGACAAAGCCCAAACCAAGTTTTTATTTAAATTCATGCTTATAGTCATGATTTCAAAACAAACGAAAATTCAAACGAAAAACTCAATAAGATAAGTTTAAACCAATCATCGCCTCGAAGCCCAAAAACATGAATGTTTATGATTTTGAGGAGGTGGCAGCTATAGAAAGGTATAATCTCTTTTGTGGTGATTTTAATTTTGATAAAAATCGACAGAAATGGTAGCTGCCAACAATGGTGACATATTGGGCGAAGCAGTTATCTCTGCATCACCAAAAAAATTATGTCAGGTGGTCAGATGAAATAAATATTTAGAAACAGTCAACAACAGATCAAGCATTCCAATCACAACTCAGAAAATAACGTAGTTTAGCATTGGATGCATTTTTGTTCGAAAAACTAGTCTAATATCTTATTTAGATTACAGGTATAGCGACGTTTATACAGATAACTTCGATACTGTTGACAAAGCCACTGTTGCCAGCAGGCGTCCATAGCCTCGGCAGGGATGTCATTTAACCAAATCTGGTACCTCTATCTTGTCCAAGAGTCGTCCATTCATGATAAAAACATCTTCATGCTTGATCATATCAACATACATACCTGCAAATCTTCTTAAACCCGGCATTGCTTCGCTGCCATCGGGCTTGTTCAGTACCCCAACAAAGTTGCCTTGGTATCATGAGTGCATTTACCCACTGCCAGCAGACATGTTCAGTTTCTTGGCGGGTTTGCAAACACTTACCACACATTACAGTGCTTCCAACTCTCTAGAATTTGTTTATAAATTTGCAGAAACTTCATGATATTCAAGAGAGCGGGGTGATACTCAAAATCTCATAGTTTGAAATGAAAAGTATGACCATTTGCAAATTAATATTATGTTTTGCCGATCTTCATCATGATTTGGACACTTAGATTTCTATTAAGAAACCATCTCGAGGATGGGAGGGTACAGTTGAGTTGTTTTCCTTAAAATAGGGACAGCGTTAGAAGTTTGTTAAGGATAATCGCATATTCCTGTGTTTTTAATGAGAAACCAGGAACACTGTTTGAATAGAAACTTCCCTCTACTGATCTGAGTTTTAGCACTTGCTGCTCAGATGCTTGAAAAGTTATCAACTGCTACTACAAAACAAGAGTTTTGATTCCCTTCAACAATTTAAATGGTGATTCAGACATAATGATTCAGAAAACAATCAAAATCAAGCAAAATTAAAAGAACCAAAATCAAGAACATAAAACAAAATAAAAAATATTTACAAGAGGGTGGATCATAAATCATCAGGTGAAATACCTCTTGAGAGCCTGGCCATTCACCGGGAAAGTGTCTGGATGTCCCTCCAAATTATGCAGACCGAAAGAACTAGCACCCAATTTTTCAGAAATTACAAATGGTCCCAACCACAAGTTCTGAAACTTGGTATGTTCCCCCTTTCCCTCGTGAGCTTTGTCCCACTTGAGAACGAAATCTCCGACATCAAAATTCCTATTAGAAGATGAATCTGAATCAAACCAACTTTTTACAATTTGTTGGTGTTGGTCCAGTTTTTGTTTAGCTTGTGTACCTTTTGTTTAACAATACATTTATCTGATTTTCTAGAGGATGGCACTCTTCTTCTTGAACTTTCTGCGACAGTTGTAGAGAAGGGAATAAAACATGCGGGGGGAGGATGGCTTCTCTTCCATAGACAAGGAAGAAGGGAGAATTACCAACTGGGGCTTTTGGAGTTACCCTATCATCCCAAAGTGCATTATGCCAATTCTTATGGTTTTCTGAAACTGTCCTTTTAATAATCTTGATTAAATTCTTATTTGTTGATTCTGCTAGGCCATTCTCTTGAGGGTAGTATCTTGCAAAATATAGTTTAATCCCTTTTTCCAGAACAAAAACATTCATATCAAGGGATGAAAAGTAATAGGTGTTATCTTAAACCAAACATTCAAGAACACCGAGTTGAGTGATGATATGGGAGTTCAGAAAAGACATTACTTGATTGGTGGTGACCACCTTTAAAGGTACAACTTCATACCATCTTGTGAAATAGTCTGTTTTTGTCAGGATACACTTGTGTTGTTGTGAAGAGGAAGGATTGATTGGTCATATGATGTCTAGGCCCCATTGCTGAAAAGGTGCGTCTACAGTAACAAGTTGCAAAGGGAAAGCAAGCTTTTTCACCCGTCCTACAGCCTTTTGGCAGATTACACATTTGCGGGACAATGTATGGGCATCTTTAAACAAGGAAGGGCAATAGTATCCATCCCTTAGCCCTTTGTGGACAATAGTATCTCCACCGAACTGACCACCGGCTTCACCGGCATGAAGTTCAACCAACACTCTTTCAGATTCCTCCTTTTCTAAACAACACAGAAAAACACCATCAAAGTTCTTTCGAAATAAAATATCATTGATTAACTGGAAAGATGCATATTTAAGCCTAAATGCTCTTCTATTTTTAGGATTAAGATTGTGGGGAGAATATCCATGCGTTAGGTAAAATCTAATGTTCTCGTACCAAGAATTGGGAGTAGCTTGTGCACAACTGATCTGTTCTTCGTTACGTTGATTTACAGTTGAGGTGTTTATTTGACTTTCATGTTCTTCAACTGAATCAACCACTAGTTTACACAGGCCTTGACCTCTAACAATTTGTGCAGGAGTTATTTCAAGGTCATATTCCTATAGTGATATCATCCAATTTTCCCTTTTCTCACCCAACTCTTTTTGTACTAACAGGTTTCTCATAGCCGGGTACAAAACAACAACTTTGGTTTCGGATTTTAGCTAGTAAGACCGAAAGTGTTTCACTGCTTTAAAAATAGCATATGTCTATTGATCTAGTGCTGGATAATTAAGTTCTACTCCTTTAAAAGTTGAGCTCATGAAGGCAATGGGTATCTCATTGCTTTCAACGTTTTTCTATGTAAGTACAACAGCATAAGATCGGTCATATGCAAAAGTGTACAGAGTGAAATCCTAAGAAAAATCGGGACTCATCAAAGAAGGGGCTTCTATTATAATTGAATCGAAAGCCTGACTTTCTTGTGGTCCCCAACGGTACAAAACATCTTTTTTAATTGAATTTTGTAAGGGTATGACCATTTCTGAGAAACTCGGGACAAATCTTTTGACGAAATTAATCTTGCCCAAAAAGGATTGCATGGCCTTTTTGGATGAAGGAGGGGGAAGTTTAGCAATGGCTTGGGTTCTTTCGGGATCAATAATCATTCCGTCTTTAGATACTATGAACCCAAGCAGTCTGCCTTGCTCTACTACAAAGACCGATTTCTTAGGGTTGAGAGATATGTCAAACTTACGACATCGTTCCAAGACAACCCTAAGGTGAGACAAATGTTTAGGTTACAAAAGTCGACACAGAGTCAAATTTCACCACTTTTCTTCCTTACAAGGACTAAATTAGACACCCATTGAGTGTGCCTAACCGATAAAATTATCTTTGCAGTTAGTAATTTGTTTAGTTCCTTTTTAACAATCGGTTCAAATTTAGGATGCATTTTCCTCAATTTCTATTGAAAAGGTTGAGTCTGGGGCTTCATAGGGATTACATGTTGTATGATGTTTGGATCAAAAATTTTCAAGTCATCATACGTCCAGGCAAATACATATTTAAATTCTTTAAATAGTTTTATGAAAGCAGATCTTTCTTTCTCGGAACATCCCTTTCCCAGATTAATATTTTGAGGATTATCTCTTGTTCCTAAATTAACAGTTTCATAGATCAAAGAGGAACTGTTAGTTTTACAGTTGACTACCCCTCTAAACTTATCATGCAAGTCATAAAATTTATGTAATCTCACAACAGATCTGGGGATAGAGTTTACAAACTTGAATGTCGATTCAGGAGATCGAGGATCAGATATTACTGTGAAGTTTCAAAGATTCTCGTCATGAGTGCCTTCATCAATGACTGCATCGTGAAAGGTGTCTTCCATATGCAAAAAACTAATGATCTGATGGTCATCATCGAATACTCTCCAATTCGTGATGTTGTCCAGAATCGACGGCCTGAACAACAATTCGATCAAAAACACATTAGGGGAAAGACGTTCAACAGACAACAATTTAGAGGCAACATTGGCTAGTAGATCAACTTCCGAATTACTCATCCTAGGAATATAATTTAGCTTCCACATCATCTTCTAGGTCTAAAATTCTTCATCTCTGTGATCCAGCATGTGGACCCTTGGCATTCAACCCGTGGGCTTATAGCCCCATGGAAGCCCAAGTTAGGCTTGTTCTCCCAAAACTGTCCACCAACTAGGTCCTGCAAATACAAATGAGAACGCCCTCCAAGGATCTCAAGTCATAACATCATGATAAGTGAATCCAACCAATAAATGAGCCACCTAAGCATGTGCATCAAATATTATTATATCAAACAATTAATTGCTCAAAGACACTATGCGACTTGTCAAGCTTGAATATGGGAGGGTTGACGAGGTGTTCTATTGGGTAGATATTTCCCTAGGTCAAGGAGAGTTTCCTAGAGATCCTTCTCTAAGCCATGTAAAGTGGGTGAAGTGGTTGGGGTCAAGACTCAATGGGCATACGACTCATGACATAGAAGGGGTCGTAGTGTCTCATTCATGGGTGCCTTTGTAGAGGGTGTGTGGTACCTTCGTCCACAATGGACTTTTTCCAAGCCCATTATTTGCCATTTTTTTATAATTTCATATTTCTAAGGAAAGGTTGAAGGTCACTGCCCTAGCGTGGTGACCAGATCATGGAAATGTCACCCACAAATACCTAGTGGAAATGAGAAGGTTGGATTGTGATGAGACTCCCTTTCTCTCATCCATGCAACTGAGAGCCAATAGCCTAGTTAGGTGACCAGATGATGGCAATGTCATACCACTGGATATTCATGGACGTGATATGTCGACTCGTGATGAGACCTCCCATCGTTCAACTAACCTTTTAGGCATTAATTATTATATTGTGGGTCCCCTTTACTCAAAGATAAGCGTTTCACTATTTTCTTGGGTGATCCCTGGGCGAAGAATTTGGAAGCTTCATACAAGGCTGTTATCTTTTACCCAACATTAATCCATTTGGACCTTCAGCCCCTTCTTCCCATAGAATGAGGGACAACCCTTTCTTGGGTCAATACACCCTAAAATCCCAAGAGATAAGTAAATGGAAGGGGGAAATGATGGAAAGTGGTAAGTATGGTCAAGAACGATACAATGACTCTTTAAAGGAGTTCCTAGTAGCAAACACATCCCTAAGGAAAATCACTTACTAT
This sequence comes from Picea sitchensis, assembly GCA_010110895.2. NCBI lineage: Eukaryota > Viridiplantae > Streptophyta > Pinopsida > Pinales > Pinaceae > Picea > Picea sitchensis. The sequence continues at coordinate 133,781 of SNQJ01S0004142.1, forward strand.
GGCACAATGTCAAGCACCAAGGTGAAGCAGGGAAAAAGGAATAATTTACAAGCATATATCATGGAATTTAAAGCAATCTGAGACACAACATACTCAAATGACTTAAATATTGAAATGATGCTCACCATAATACTAACTTGTACCTCATGGAGAAAGGCCCACTGCCTTCTCGAAGACAGCTGATGTGGCGGATGCCACCTGGAAATTTGTGACCATTTGTGGTGGTGAGAGGGGTCTCCAACTATGCAAAAGGGTATTGTTGGTCATGTAGTCTCTTGACACTCCATAACTGCAACCTAAGGGCCTCAAGACATAATCCCCTCAGTTATCCACAAAATGGGGATAACAAGAAACATTTTCCGAGGTCTTATTGATTGTACAAGTACCTTCTTAAGCAACCATGCAAAGCTTAAAACCACAATAAATGCACTTTGGCAAACTCAAAAAGGAAAAGGTGCTAAAAATGTAAGTATGCAGGCATAATCTAGACCAACATGAAAATGAAAACAAAACCAAACCTATCAAACTAAACATAAAAGGAAAAAGATAAAGCATCCCAAAAATTTATAAGCAAAAATGAAAATGCATGTGCAAAACAACACACGCAAGCACACACAAACACACATTCTTATGTTTTACTATTTTTTTGGTGTGTTTTGGTCCTACATATATGCTACACACACACTTCTATTTTAACATTTTCTTTGTGTGTGTTGGTCGTACATATATGCTACACACACACTTCTATTTTAACATTTTCTTGGTGTGTGTTGGTCCTACAACTATGTTATTTAAACAAAGCAATAGGGCTTCAGGACAAACCCATTCATAGTATGTGAAAACAATCTCTCTTGGATGTCCTTTAACTGGAAAGCATTGTTTCCCATATTTTCTCCAATACTAAATGGTTCTACCGATTTCTTCTAGAATTTACTATGCTTACTCTTTCCTTTGTATACAAAATCCCAGAGCAAGAGTCCCTCACCAACTCTGAATAAGCTAGCTTTTGCCTTATTGTTGTGATATTTGTTTACAACACCCTGTCCTTATTTTAGATTATGAGTTGCAATCTCTCATTGCACTTCTAAGGCTATGAATGCATTAAATTTATGAGTTATTAGACTATTGTCGAATTCCTTAGTATGGAAGGCTAATCAATAGGTTGTAATCTCCAACTTAGTAGGTATAATTGCCTCTTGTATATAAACTAATCGAATGCATCTCACTAGTACTAGTTTTGGTCGTTGTCCAATCAGCCCAAAAGGCATGTGTTAGTTGTAAGTGTCATTCACGAGTATTGTCACCAATAATATGCTTCATGATTTTCATCAGAGTTTTATTAGTGGATTCAACCAAATTGACCACATATCCCTGAATGGCTTGATGAGGAGAGTTGCAACTCACGATAAAACTCAAATCGAGACTCGTATGGATGAACCGTTAGTTGCATTGGATCCAGAGCATCAGGTTTCAACAAGTGGGTCCCCTTTGATATCATTCTATCGACCGAAAAACTGTTTGTTGGAGTATCTACGACACTAGGGTTTTGGTCAATGAGGCATAGTACAATTTCTGAAGATAAGGTCGATTTTCACGAACACTATGTGAGGCCACATGTCCCTAAATGACTTGAGGAGGCGAGTTGAAACTCATGATAAAAATCAAACCAGACTCGAATGGATGACTCGTCAGTTCCATTGGATCCATAGCACCGAGTTTCAGCTAGTGGGGCCCCTACGCTATCATTTCGTCGACTAGAAAACCATTTGTTGGAGTATGTCTGGCAGTAGGGTTTTGGTCAATGAGGCATAGTGCAATTTCCAAAGAGGAGGTTGATTTTCAAGAACATTGTGTCGAGTGTATTTGGCTAGTGTAGTAATGTGGGCCTTAGCCAAACAGACTTGCGGGAGCTTACAAAACTCCATTATGCTGCTCCGTTTGGATTTTATGCCCTGGACCAAATTGGTCACATATCCCTGAATGGCTTGAGGAGGCGAGTTGAAACTCACTGTAAAATTCAAACCGGGACCCGGATGGACAAACCGTCAGTTGCATTGGATTTGGAGCACCAGGTTTAAGCTAGTGGGGCCCCTTCGTTATGATTCCATCTATCAGAAAACCGTTTGTTGGAGCATCTATGACACTAGGGTTTTGGCCAATGAGGCATTGATCTGGATTTTATGAGCAGAACGAAATGAATACAAATTATTAAAAGATGTTTAACATAGAATAACAGAGATACAATAAAATTGGTTTTCTATTCAATAAGGAAATAAGCTAAAACTGTAAAATGCAACGGAAAACAAGCTTGTTGGAATGGTGGCGGCTTATCTCTGAGAAGATATGCGACGACTACGCTCATTCGCAAGAAGATCATTACAATGAGGCTCTAAATGAATTTTTACAATAAATAGGAATGTCAAAAACCCTAGACATCCAAAAACCTAACCCTAGGAGATGAAGTGCCAAAATTCATGTGGGCCCCATTTGGGTAAGTTAGTACATCAACTTCCCGGGGTCGTAACTTTTGCATACGATCTTCATTTTAGGCGCACGATAGCCCGCTGGAAAGGTATCATCAAGGAGATTAATTTTGAAGGTTCAATTAGAGCCTTTGGCTATTGTTAAGAAGCTAGATCCCGAAAAACCTTCATATGGCCCTCAAAATGGCCCCAAAAGTTAAAAACTACTAAAAATAGTAAATTGCCAAAATTGCCAGAAAATTGTTTTGAGGGAGTTGGAAAAGGTGGGTGGCCACGAATATCCACCTGGATCAATCCTCCCTCCTTAGGAATCAATGGTATCCATTGCATTGAGTTCCCCCATAAGATGAGGAAATATTTGTTGAATTTGGCTCCATGTGAGCCACTTGCCTTGGTGCAGAAGTGTTGACGAACGTTTTTGACACATCGTCAACTGGAAGTTCAAATCCAAACCGAGGTTGTCTAAATAACCCAATCCGTTTGGAATGAAATGACCCGGCGGGTTTAATGGCTTCGTTGGCAAACTAAAGTCCTAAAAATAATAAAGAAACTAAACTAATCTATAAAGCTATGATACTTAATAATATAATAATTACAAATGTTCAAATGGAAACACAAATATGTGCATATGATTATAAACAATTTATGTACAGTGTAAACGATTTGCTTGACATCTTGTGAAACAAATATTTTTTGAAAGTGTTTATAGAAGAGATAAAGAAAGCACATACATTTTTATGTTTTCTTTTGAATGTCTAAAGATCTAAAACTACCGAATGCTAATCAAATAATAATTGAAATAAGAATGCCTAAACAGTCAAAGCTAACTCATGTTGTTCTTATTTCAAAACAATTTTAACTAAATAACAACTAAACTAACCTGTAACTAATCGACTAAGATGAATTCATCTTCCTACGTAATTCAAGCTCCTAACTGTCCAGCCTACGAGGGAAACCTGTAAAAGAATAGTGCTAATGCTCCCAGAATAAACTCAAAGATGCATTGCAGTGAGTATATAATGAAAAAATGATAAATGTACAGATCTGGTGATCTTATAATAATGAACATTAATAATAAAGGAAACTCAATACAAAGCATTCATATAATCCATCATCCAATATCAAGCATAAATCAACAATATTTAAATGGCAGATTGATCACAGCTATAATATGGAACAACAAATTACAGACATAATTAAAGTGCTTAATAATATGAGATACCATAAGATAACCAGACTAAAGTTGCATCAAGCATTATGATATTTCATAGGATGGAGGCAAAAACATAATGGGGTAAGCGTCGCACAGGTCTAAAGCCAAATGATGAACACCTTCTCCATAATAGTTTTCAAAAATTATATGTCCATAATGTATCCCAACGAAATATGTTTTCACTACTAACAATGATCACTATTAAACTAACATGGGATTCACATACTCTTATCATGCAAGATAGAGTGGAATCCCCAAAAAATAGATAGTATTACAAAAATAGTGAAACTAGAAACCACTCCTGTATGAGTTGGTTTGTCAAAATAAATCAAATTTTTATCAACATAAAAGATAGAAACTACTGAATAATAGAGGGTATGATCCAAGATGTTCTCTCCATGTAATCAACATCATAATCATGAATTTCCTGTAGATAGCAAAACAAATATGATATTCAGAACATAATGCTAACTAATATTGAGAAACAGACTAGCTACAGAATCATAGATTATGTAGCTAGTCTTATTATTAACAAAGGAAATAAAAATTAAATCTTCCTATTTTGATTTTTCATAATAGAATTTTATAAAATCAAACAAAATCATTTTTACCATTAAAAATTAGCAAATGAAGGATCGGACAATTCTAAATTTATGATGGCTTTGAAGTTGGTTGTATTTTTATTTTTATATTACCAGATCTCTAGGGTCTTTTATTTGCTCTTTCTGTGTGTGCTTTCAACTCTTGGATCTCTCGTTCCAGTAGACAATTATGAGCAGCTAGACGTTTTTCTTGAGCCTGAACAACGTGATGTCCCTGTAATAGTGTTCTATCTAATCTAAGTAATTGTCACAATGTACAGATGTAATGGCAAACCGATGTGGAATGTATTCAACAATGGGTACTCTGTGCTTCCTTGTGGCTTGTTTCAACTCGTGACTAATGCCAACAAAACCTTTGTGGCCTTTCAGACATGGGGGTAATCTAGACACGAATTCATATTGTTCAACTTGAGCATTGGTTTCGTTCCCGAGACACTGGTTGTCTAAATCTTCCTGAGCAAGGAAATCATTTATCTCTTGATCTGAATAGTGATTATTGACCTCGATCGTAGATATCAAGCTCAAATGATCCTTTTTTCGATTCCTTAAACTCCTAGATATCAATCAACCAGACCTCTTATTCATAAAATTCAAATCTGAGCTTTGTTTTTTCTTACCTTTACGAATTTTTCTTGTAGTAGGTTTATCATTACGGTTCTGATTAGGTTCATTCACAAGCACAGGAGAAGATTTTCCTTTTAATTCACCCACTACCTGTTCCAACAATTTTCTGGGAGAAAACGTACATGGTGATTTCTTAACCATGGGGGTTCTCAAAGCAATAGACACAGATTCATTAATGTCACAACCATCAGGTGAATTGAAACCCCGACTTTCGGTCATGGGACTATCAAAACTAGGATTTACATTTAAAGGTAGGTTCACTGTATGGTCGTCCTGGGAAAAGCCATTTCGGCTCAGGAAAATCTCCCAATTGTCTCTTATTTGCGACAGGTGAGATATCAACAAGATTTTTATGATCCCATGTTGAACGAGGCTCGACAGAGAATTCATGCTCTCTCTTAAAACTATTCGACATTTTGTATAGGATAATTAACAAGTAGAACAACATGTTCAAATCAAACCCTATGGATAACATAAGCAGTCGAACGTAGTATAGAAAGACCAAACCATACCGGCCTTCGCATGTTATAAATTTCTTCGAAATCAAAATAAGGTCGTGCCATCTAGTTTTCAGGTGGTTAATAGGAATACCTTTAGGGCAGTAGGTAGACTCGCGAGAGACCATGAACAAATTCCATGGAACATCCTCCATTTGGTATTCTTAAACCACTTTTCACCTACCTATGGGAGTCTTGTTGCTTCGGCGACAGAGTCTTCTGTGACCTCCAATTGCACATCCCCGACCTTGGCCCTAAACCCATCAAATGTTTTTGCAAAGGTCTGTGCGACCGCAAGATTGTAGCCATCGAATTTCATGAGGAAAATATGCCAGTCGTGAGCCTTCAAATCATCGATGCAATCATTGTGGGAAAGAAGATCTTGATAGCCATTTGGTTCGAATTGAGCCACAGGTGCCATGGCCACCGTGAAAAGGACACAAAATATATCACAGGGGGGAGACTTGGGCTTCCAATAAACGAGTAGCAGGGAGAGGTCTTTGCAAATTAAAACGGCATGAAAACTACGAAGTTTGGAGACTTTCGTAGCTTAATAAAATGATTTTGGGAAAACAAAAAACCAGAGGGCGCGTAGAACTATATGCCATTACCCATAATGAATACCAAACCCTACACCAGTATCAAACACCAATTTGAATAATGAGTGGTTTCATTAATGCAAGGGACATCATGGTGAGGTAAAGTCGTGGGTATAGCAGGCTTGTACCAAGCAACATAAATGTTGATATGACTGTTTAGAGCATGAAACCCATATCAAATGTTAATCCAATGTTTGTGCATTCATACATTTCACAAATTAAACCAACGATCAACCATAGAACCAATTAAATCATGATACCCATAATACATAAAAATTGTGATAGTGAATCAATCAATGAGTTCATAAAATTTGAATTTTAGCAATATATGGGTGCCTTCAAAATGAAATTTCTTAGGTATAAGATATAACGACAAAGCCCAAACCAAGTTTTAATTTAAATTCATGCTTACAGTCTTGAATTTCAAAACAAATGAAAATTCAAACGAAAAACACAATAAGATAAGTTTAACCCAATCATTTCCTCGAAGCCCAAAAACATGAATGTTTGTAATTTTAAGGAGGTGGCAGCTACATAAAGGTATAATCTCTTTTGTGGTGATTTTAATTGTGATAAAAATCGACAGAAATGGTGGCTGCCAACAAGGAGTTGCCCTGCTTTGATGACTCGATAAAGATGGATCCTTTGTTGTCGAGTGCCCTTGATCCATGTGGCCATAATCTTATCATTGGATGCATGTTTCATGCAATCAGGGTTGAGCTCTGTTGGTGTCAAATTCTCTTATATCTCTGAGGTGTCCAATAATGGTGAGAAATATGGTCGAAGGAGAGCCATGTTGAAGACTCAGTGCAGGCCAAGGAAAGGGGGAATGGTGTGCTCAAAATCGTTGTCACCCACATATATGGTGATGGTGTACAACCCATAACAAAGTGGGCGAAGATTCTGATGGGGCCATGTAAGGTGTTCTTTCTGCAAGTGCAACCAAACTTTGTCTCTCACCTGAAACTTATGTGGCACCCAATGTTGATCATGGCGTTGATTGTACTTGGAATTAGACTTCTGTAGAATATCCTGAAGCTGTTGGTGGATGTGTTTTATCCGCTCAATGAACCGGGTGGCTTTGTCAGCTTCTGGTGGAGCAAGGGACAAGTCAATCAAGGTGGTCATCATGGGTAGTGCAACATCCATGGGGCCCAGTGGTTGGAATCCCAACCCCACCTGAAAGTGGTTGTGGTCAGTTGATATATGCAAGGCTCGGTTGTGGCTATGTTGGACATAGGGTAAACTCTCATCCCATGTGCAAGGGTGTTTTGAATTGTACATGCGTAGGGTATGTACGATCATATGATTTACGACCTCAGTTTGGATATCTGTCTGGGGGTGGAAGGAAATAGATTTGGTGAGCTTGGTATCCAACAGTGACCAGAGGCTCGACCAAAATGTGTTGAGGAATCGACTGTCATGGTCTGAGATAATGGTTTGTGGGATCCCAAAATATACCTATACTCATTCAAAGAAGAGCTTGGCAGTGGCTTATGTTGTGATGTTCTTCTTGCAAGCAGCTAGAATCGCCATATTGGAAAATCAATCAACAACTACAAGAACATAGCCATTTCCCCTCTCGGTGGATGAGAGGCCCGACATGTAGTCCATTGTGATGGATTCCCATGACCTGTCAGGAGTAGGAAGAGGGGTGTACATGCCTCGTTTCTTAGTGGTCAGTTTGGCAATAGCACAGGCAATGTAGGACCTGATATACTTGCCGACATCTTGTCGAAGTTTCAGTCAATAGAAATGTTTCTGCAGCACTGCCACTATCTTTTCGACGCTAAAGTGTCATGCTACCCAACTGTAGTGAGCTTCCCAAATCAGCTTCGTGCACTCGCTTGATGGAACATAGAGATAGCCCAGACGACACAACAATCCATCTTGAAGATGGAAATTAGCGACCATTGAGTTGGCACCCAACATTTGGTAGGTGGTGGAGAAGTTAGGGTTTGTCTCGTAGAGGTGGGGCCATCCAAAGGTCTCTTGGCTGCAAGAGTCTAGCACCGTGGTGAGTGTCACGACTAGAGGTCGGCTGAGGCAATCAACAACTCGGTTGGTACTTCATGTTTTATACTTGATATTGAGGTGGAACTATTGTAAGTATGTGGACCACTTCTAATGGCGGTCATTCTGCAATTTTCCTTGGGTTTGCATGAAATGTAGTGGCTTGTGATCAGTGTGGATGATTGTCTCATTCCCAAGAATGTAATGTCTCCACTGGCGGCAGGATTGCACAATGGATTACATTTATTTGTCATAATTAGGGTAATTATGGACAACATCTGATAATGTTTCACTATGATATGCCATGGGGTGGTCGTGTTGAGTGAGAACGATGCCCACAACATAGTCTGAAGCATTTGTCTCGATCTCAAAGGGATGTTGCAAGTCTGGTAATGAAAGTTCTGGGGATGAGCACAAACACTTCTTCAAGTCATCGAAGGCTTGTTGTTGGGACAAGCCCCATACAAATTGTTCCTTACCGCCACCTCTGGTAACTTGGCTGAGGGCCCATGTGATATGAGAGAATCCCAACACAAACCTGCGATAGAAATCGGTGAGGCCCAAGAAGCTCTAAAGTTCAGTGAGTGTTGTTGGGGCTAGCCAATCACGGATGACCTGGATCTTGGTTGGATCCACATGCACACCATGTCGATCAATGATGTAGCCTAAGTAATGGACCTTGTCCATGCCGAAGGAGCATTTTTCCAAGTTTGCATATAGTTTGTGTTGTCACAGGGTGTGCAAAACTTGTTGAATATGTTGCAAGTGTTCCGCCCAACTATTGTTGTAGATGAGGATGTCATCCAAATACACCACTACAAAATTATTGGTGAAAATTCGTAGGATATCGTCCATCATCCTCATAAAAGTTGTTGGAGCATGTTAGACATTATTTTCGTCATCCCTATGATCGTTAATTATGTAAACCTATCTGTTGCCTTCAGAGGGGTCAGTGGCCTGAGTTACTAAAGAGAGAAGGGAGAAGAACTTCTCCTGAGAAAAGAAGTTG
>SNQJ01S0004142.1:142830-170929 GCA_010110895.2 Picea sitchensis
GGTTGTAATCTCTCTTTCACATTTAATATGATACAGTAATATGATTCTTTCCTATAAATCTTGTTGTGTTTTATTGTATGATTCCTTGATCACATACATAGGTTTATATTGAGTTTATTCTATTGCTATCACTTTGGTTGGTTGCGTTCTTTTGAAGGTTCATCATTGTATAAGTGTTGGAACGGAGATAGGATGGCGAAGGCGAGAGGAAGCGACATTTAAATGGTATGTCACTCATCCCATCTTTGGTTAGTAAATTCAATATTTAAAATTAAGGAAAGCGTCATATTCTGTCTTGTTTTGTTCTAGATCCAGGTGGATCTAGGGAGATCGGTTTGTGTCCGCACTTACGGATTTATCCAATAACAGAGCATTTGTCAAACCAAAGGGCATGAGCAACCATTAAAAAATACCTTCTTTTTACTTGAAGGCGATCTTCCACACATTTGTCTGTTCTATTGGGATCTGGTGGTAGCCATAATTCAGATCAATCTTACTAAAGTATTTGGCCCCCGTGAGCCGGTAAGGGAGGTCGTCGATTCAGGGAATCGGGTACTGGTTTCAGTCTGTGATTTTATCTAGGGCCCGATAATCAATGCAGAGTCGCCAGGTCTCGTCCTTCTTTTGCACTAGCACGATTGGGCTCCCACAAGGAGATGAGTTGGGACGTCTGTGCCCCTTGTGGAGCAGTTCTTGGATCTGCCTCTTGATCTCCTTGTTTTCTAACAGTGAGCGGCGGTATACTGGCCCATTGGGTAGCGGTGTGCCTGGGGTCATATCAATGGGATGCTTGACCTGGCAGTGCAGATGTACCCCATTAGGAGAGGAGAAGATATCTGAGTATTCTTCCACGACCTTATCCACTTGCTTCTGTTGTGTAGAGATATCGGTGACAGAGGCCCTAGATGTGGTTGCAATATTTCGCTCACTCTAAGAGCGAATCATGAAGAAGAAAAATTCTTGGTCTGTGAGATGACCTTCCTCCATTGCTTGGCAGAGATTGAGGAAACAACACCAGGATGAACTGCCTCGGTTATCCTGTACAATTTATGTTCAAAGTAATAATAACACTACGAGGCCTAGAATCATATACAACATGATGTTTCCATAAATAAGGTTGGCCCAAAAGAACATTACAAACTTCGAGTGCAGCAATATCACAAAATACCTTGTCTTTGAAGGGCTTGATGTCGTACAACAGTCGACACTGTTGGCTGACGTGGAGATCGCTTCCTTGGCAGAGCCATCTAGTGGTGTAGGGTTTTGGGTGCGGTGTTGTCGATAGGGCCAGCTACTTGATGACCTACGCTTTGATGAGGTTCTTCTGGCTACCACTATCAATGATGAAGTGCAGCAGGGTGCCTTTTACCCACATTTGTGAAAGGAAGAGGCGCTCGCGTTCTTCTGGCTCGTCTGGTTCACCAGGATGGAGCTTGGTGGTAGCAAGGGTGACACTAGGTTCTGCGTCAATGATCCATTTTCCCCTTTCTGGTTCTAACTTAGTTCAGAACCCGCATTTGATTCAGAGGCTTTCACTTCGGCCACCAGGGACTGCTTTGAGCGGTAGTCAGTAGTGTTATGCCAAGGGCTCTTATGGATGTTGCACCACTTCCCGATATCTTTCTTAGTCTTTCTGGTGTCCTTCTTTGCTTGCATCTTGGACTGGTTGTCCTGATACTGTCCATATTTTATCTGTCCTTTGTTTTGTGGGTTGGGTCCTCCCCTTCTTGGCTTTTGTTGTGAGGGGTTCCCGGGCCCAAATTGTCGTGTCTTTTGTTTGAGTTTCTGCTCAATTTTGACAGCATATCGGTAGGCCGCACCCAAGGACGAGATGTCCAGAAATTCCATTTCGGTCTGGATGTATCTATGCAAAGCACCGCGATACTTGAGCACCATATGTCCCTCTGAATCTTTGATACCCAGCTTGGTGCACAAGGTATGGAAGATATTTGTGAACTCTGGCACTTCTTGGTCTCTTTCTTGTCACAGTGTGGTCCATTTGGTATACAAGTCATCATAACTTCTGACATGGTAGTATTGTTCCTTAATAACATCCCTGAAGTATTCCCAGGTGGCCACAAAAAGTTTCCCACCAATCTTTGACATGGGGAGCGGCTTTGAGGAGTGCAAAAGTAATCTTTTCTCTATTTGAAAAGTTATGGATAGAAAAATACCCTTCTAGTAGATTCAACCACTTGTCTACAACATCTGCGTCTATCTGACCTTTAAATATAGGAATATCGAAGTTGATTTTTACCTTGAAGGGGGCGGCGCGTCCGCTCGAGGAAGATGTGTCGCCTATTGGTAGTCGCCGAAGGATTTGCGCGAAACTATCCATCATCTTGTTCCTATGTTGCGTGAGGGATTCCTCAAGCAACATTTTGAAAGGATCTCATGTCCTGTCATATTTATTTTCTCCTTTCATGCGAGGTCACTTGGGCGTGCGAGAGATTTTTTCCTCAAGAGAAACAAGCTCAAGACCCAATTCTTTGTACCCTGACCTCGTTGGGGAAATGCATTAAGACTACAAGGAGCAGACCGCTCTGATAACACTGATCCAGATTTTATGAGCAGAAAGAAATGAATACAAATTATTAAAATATGCTTAACACAGAATAACAAAGATAAAATAAAACTGGTTTTCTATTCAATAAGGAAATAAGTTGAAACTGTAAGATGCAGCAGAAAACAAACTTGTTGGAATGGTGGCGGCTTATCTCTTAGAAGAGATGTAACAGATGGGCTCATTCGCAAGAAGATGATTACAATGAGGCTCTGAAGGCCTTTTTTACAATAAACAGGAATGTCAAAAACCCTAGACATCCAAAATCCTAACCCTAGGAGATGAAGCGCCAAAAGTCATGTGGGCCCCGTTTGAGTAAGTTAGTACATCAACTTCCCGAGGTCATAACTTTTGCATACGATCTCTGTTTTAGGCGCATGATAGATCGTTGGAAAGGTATTGTTGAGGATATTCATTTTGGGGGCTCAATCAAAGCCTTTTTTAATCATTGACAAGCTCGATCCCGAAAAACCTTCATTTAGGCCCTCAAAATGGCCTCGAAAGTTAAAAACTGCTAAAAATAGTAAGTTGCCAAAATTGCTAGAAAACTGTTTTGAGTGAGTTCGAAAAGGTGGATGTAGGCCACCAATATCCACCTAGATCAGGCATAGTGAAATTTCTGAAGAGGAGGTCGATTTTCAAGAACATTGTGTCATAAATTTTTGGCTAGTGTAGTCACATGGGCCTTGGCCAAACAGACTTGCGAGAGCTTACAAAACTCCGTTATGATACTCGGTTTGGATTTTATGCCCCCAGACCAAATTGGCCACATGTCTCTGAATGGCTTGAAGAGGCAATTTCCAAATCACAATAAAACTCAAACCAAGACTCAGATGCATGAACCATCAATTGCATTGGATCCGGAGCATCGGGTTTTAGCTAGTGGGACCCATACGCTATCATTATGTCAACCAAAAAACTGTTTGTTGGAGTATCTCCGACACTAGGGTTTTTCTCAGTGCTTATTACATATGTTTGACAATTTAACAACCTTTTAGGCTAGACATGGCATGGCAAGGTAAGGCAAGTGAAGGCATGACAAGTAAAGGCGTGGCATGAGAAGGCATGGCATGATAAGTGAAGGCATGCAATGATAAGGCATGGCAAGGCAAGGCATGGCAAGACAAGTGAAGGTAAGGCAAGGCAAGGCATGGCAAGACAAGTGAAGGCAAAGCAAGGCAAGGCATGAAAAGTGAAGGCATGGCATGGCATGACATGACATGGCACGGAAAGGAAAGGCATGGCATGGCATGACATGACATGGCGTGGAAAGGCAAGGCATGGAAAGGAATGGAAAGGCAAGTGAAGGCAAGGCGAGGCAAGGCATGGCAAGGTAAGGCAAGGCAAGCCAACACATGTGAAGGCAAGACAAGTGAAAGAAAGACAAGTGAAGGCAAGGCATGGCAAGTGAAGACAAGGCATGGCAAGTGAAGGCAAGGAATGGAAAGGCAAGAAAACCAAATAAGCAAGTGATGTGTTTTTGCACCGAAAAATGTTGCACTGACAAGTCAAAAAACATCCATCCAAGATAGATGCACTCGTTCCCTTATTACTTCACTCTTTCTACTTTGCTACTATTATTTTCACCTCTCGAGCATTTTTTAGCTTGTCTGAGGCTTCACAAGACTTCCCCAAGGTAAAATACATTACTAGATCACTTGTTCTGCTAATATAGCTCCCTCACGAGTGTGTTTTTTCCTCTGTTTCATCTTTTTACTTGTGGTGGGGTCCAACAAAGCCCCAAAGCAAATAATTTTTCATTCGTATGTATGTTCCACTATTGGAGATTCTCAACTAGTGAATTTTGGCCTCCCATTTTTTCTTTAGTTTGTAGTGGATTTGGAAAATCCCTTAAGGGAAAAACACATCACTTGCTTCTCTGGTTTTCTTCCTCAACTACCCAATTAGGAAGACTAGTTTAGCTTTTAGGAGGTGTTCTTGTTTTATAAATTCATGTGAACCAGGATGTATCGATTCAATACACGTTGTTTGGAAGCTTCTGGGACAAACCACAACTACTGGGATGTGCAATTGACATTATAACTAATTTATAATCATTGGAGGAGTTATTCAATGTATCAAATCCTATGTTTAACCTCTAGAAGTCTCATTTCCTACGTAAAGCATTTGTTTGCAAATGCATTAAAATAACATGTACGAAGAGGTGATGAGTAAAGAAAATGAGATCTTATCGACAATGAATGCAATCTAGATCTATGAAGATTTTGATGAAATAAGGATGGAACATTTCATTGGTTCTTGTTTTCCCGTATTTATTTCTTTATCTTTTCTATATAATATTTTTATTGGAAACATCTCTTGTGTCACCCCTCGTGATTTTGGTCCCTTCCTTCCCTTGTTACTCTTAGAGTTTTACCTGGCTTCCAGGTTAGTATTATCCTACAAAATGGTGAAGCCAAAGTTTTTCATAGATCTTATAATGCCTAACAAATTCAGTTTGCCTTGGGATTTGTGCATAATTGTGATAGGTTTTAGGCACACTAGGAGGTGTTCTTGTTTTATAGATTGAGTTAGATGATCATGCTTGTTGTAGGCTTGCATGTGCCATCCTTAGGAGTTGAGTTATATTTAGTGTTGCTTCTATTTGTGCATGCATGTTGTACTGTTAGATGAGGGGATAGATCCCTAGGCTAGTAGGGTTCACTACATGTGGATTGTATATTCTAGGAGGAGGGCATGGGTACCTAGGAGGTGCATGGATCCACATGTTGCAATATTCTCCATTTGGGTGTGCACCATTCCTCATACATCTATCCATGTAGGAAGGTACACTACTTAAGGTGATTAGGGTTAGGGTTTGACCTTGCCAGATGGAGCTTTCCCTTGCATAAATTTAGATACATTGTAACCCTAAGTATTCCTATTCTATTAAGGAGATAAAGGGTGCACCACTATGTAACTTAGTATAACTGAGTTTTGATCTATAATTATAACTTAGTATAACTATGTTAGCAAGGTAAGTGAAGGGATGGCATGGCAAGGCAAGTGAAGGCATGGCATGGCAACACAAGTGAAGGCAAGGCAAAGCAAGCCATGGTAAGGCAAGGCAAGTGAAGGAATGACAAGACAAGGCAAGGCAAGTGAAGGCAAGACAAGGCATGGCAAGTGAAGGCAAGGAATGGCAAGGCATGGCAAGTGAAGGCAATGAATGGGAAAGCATGGAAAGGCAAGGCATTGAAAAGCATGGCAAGGCAAGGCATGACAAGGCAAGGAAAGGCAAGGCAAGTGAAGACATGGAATGGCAAGGCATGTCTAGTCAAGGCATGACAATGCAAGTGAAGGCAAGGCAAGGCAAGGCATGGAAAGGAAAGGCAAGGAAAGGCATGGCAAGGCAAGTGAAGGCATGACAAGGCATGGCAAGGCAAGTGAATGCATGACAAGGCATGGCATGGAATGACAAGTGAAGGAATGTCATGACATGGCATGACAAGGTGAGGCATGGCATGACATGGCATGACAAGGCAAGGAATATCATCGTGTGACAAGGCATGGAAAGGCATGTAAATGCAAGTGAAGGCATATCATGGCATGACAAGTGAAGGAAAGGAATGGTAAGTGAAGGCAAGAAATGGCATTGCAAGGGAAGTGAAGGAAAGGCAAGGCAAGCCATGACAAGTGAAGGAAAGGAATGGCAAGGCATGGCAAGTAAAGGCAAGGAATGGAAAGGCATGGCAAGTGAAGGAAAGGAATGAAAAGGGATGGCAAGGCAAGGCGTGGCAAGGCATGGAAAGGCAAGTGAAGGCAAGGCATGGCAAGTTAAGGAAAGTGAAGGTGTGTAGAACGTTGTCCAATTCATGATAAATAATGTTGTGATTGGAAACATTCCAATGGAGAGAAAATCCAAATTTGTTTGGATTCCATTTGAATCCCATCACATTGATTTGATCTGGATAAGTTCACCCTTGAGTTGGCCACTAATGAGATTAGAATTCTAGTGAATGTCTCCAAGGGGGGATTGACCATACATGTTAGAGACCCAAGCCGAGGTGGCTTGGCATACACATAGAGCCAAAAAATATGCTTGGCAATTTCATTGTTGTGATAGAGGGGACAATTGGGTTGCATAATTCCTAGATACTTCAGGCGCTAGCCAAGAGGAAAGCTACCTAGAATAAAAAACCAAGAAAAAAAACTTCTTAGTCTTAATGAAATAAATACACACTAAATGTACCATAATTATCCACTTAGAGGGTTGAGAACATATCCTTTAGTGCTTGTTAAGATTAACATCAAGCATGAAGATATGGTTCAATTTTGGGAATCGTTGCTTTCAAATTATTTTGTTAAAAATGAAAGAACATGGGATATTAGAGGACTCAAGGTTGGTAGGAGTTAGTTTCTGACTTATCTTTTGTTTGTTGATGATGTCCTTTTGTTCTATGATGGATCCTTGAGGGAAGCCTCTAAATTAAGAGACATTCTAAATTTGTATAATACAAACACGAGTAAGGAGATTGATATGTTCAAGTTTCTAATTTATTTCAATGTTATTGAGAAGGCTCAAGAGAGGTTATTGCTTCAATAATTTCATTTTCCCTTGGTATGTAATTGGATAGTGTGGAAAGTGGGTAATGGAGAGAGTGTAAGAATTGGGTAGACCCTTGGGTAGGTTATGGGAACTCTTATTGGTTGCCATATGACTTGATATAAAACTTGTAGGGAATTTTCATTTATACACTAGATCATGTGGTGGATCACGTGTCATAAACATATGGCATCAAAGGTAGAGATTAGAAAAATCCTTGGGATTTGCAAGAGATAATGTAGCACAATGGAAATGTTATGTGGAACTTTATCTCATATTCATGTAAGGATTAGGGATGAGGCATATAGTTTGGTTTTGTCCAAGAATCCTATTCTAAGATAATAGATTGCAAAGCTAGGGTACAAAACTATGTTTTGTAATGCAGAACAAGACAAAATCATGGTGGTGGAAGCCCCTTTGGAATATTAGAGCTTCTATGAAGACACATTGTTATATGTGGTTGGTGTTGAGGGAAAAGGTACTTCTTTGAGATCATTTGCAAAGGAGGAGTAAGCAAGGGCCTAGCATGTGCTCACTTTGTAAGATGGATGAATAAATTATCACTCATCTATTAGTGAAATGCATCATGTTAGAGAAGGTCCAAGGGAGATAAGGCCCTGTGAATGTTGGATGAGAATCCAACTTATCCAAATAGTAGTAAAATATAAATAAATTAAACGAAAGGGGAAAACCCCTACTAGGAAAACAATGTTTGTTATCAAGAGCCACAAAACAAGGGTTAGTATTTCCAAACTCCATAAATTGCAAGGAACATTCCACAAGTTCATAATATTCAAAGGAAATAAAGGGCAAGGATGCCCAAATGGGGAGCCATTGACAAAAACTAGGGAAAAAACAAGGCAAATGATCCTTAAATACTATTGATACCTCGTTCTCCACCCAGATTACAAAGTCGATCCACTTTTTGTTTTGTAACATTTCTTTTTCAAAATGTGTAGGATGTCGACCATATTTGTCCCCCTATCAAAACATGGCACATGGACTAGTTAAACTAATAAATATGTAATCGTTTACTTTTTTATAGGAAATAAAAAATATATATCATTTCACATAATAAATATACTCACAAAGGTGCAAATCAAGGCCTATAGACCTTTTTGGCCACTGTGATGCATGGCACGGAGTTTTGTAAGCCCATCTTTGGAGGACTTGTCCTGAAACATACACTAAGTCAATTCAACTATGCAAAAATAAAATATAAAAATTGTTTAAGAAATTTGATATAATATTATCAGCAAATTCAAAATACCTAGGTACTCTCCTGACCAGACTTCCTCCGTGCATCTGACTTCTCATATGGTCTTACAAGTTCTTTCCATACTTTTAAACTGACATCAATTGGCCTTTTCTCGGGCAAGAGTTTTTTTTATCTTGTTTGTTTGGTTGCACCTGAATCTCTTGCAATTATGAGACATTTGTCTTTTCACCTTTTTAACCGACCAACCTACACCAAATTCAGACTTCATGTCATAAATTACAACTTTCTGCAGGTGCATTTGTATCTTTGAGAACTGAAAATGGAGATGGTCTTTGAACCGTTGAGGCATGATTCCTTCAACATGTTCACAAAAACCTTCCCAACATATGACATTCGGATTTTGCTTGAAACCATGTCGTATTCTATTCTTGTATCATAGTTCCCAATGCAAGATCCAAAACATGGCATGGTGGAAGAAGTTTGGGTCCCAGGAGTGGCTTCGGAAATGAAGGTCTATGCTCTCTATTCCAAATTCTTAGAGTTTATCGCCAATTATTTCCTCCTTGATATTTTGCTCGATCCAGGAGTGGTTGGGGAATCAATTGATTGCCTTTGATAGGGTTGATTTGCTTGCAATGTTTCAGGGATGTTAGCGGATCGTTTTTATATGTATCTTACAAGCGTTTTCAAGTCTACACCATCAAGTTTTTTAACGACCTCCATCCCCAATATCGAAGCCAAGGCCTCTTTCTCCTGGTCAATCTCATGTCCCTAGATATATAAAATCATATTTTTGTTTTAATTTTTTTAATAAAAAACAAAAAACAAAAAATAAAAATAAAAACTAAGACAATTAGAAATATATAAATTGACAATTACTTTCCTCATTGTGGCTAGAATCTGCTTCATTTACTCTGCTTGACATTTTAAGTGAGCTAGGGAAAATCCCTTCTATTAGGATTTGGGCAAGTCGAATTGGTTATGATTTTTGAAAGTGCTTATTTCTTCTCCCATCTTCTTGGTTTTTTTCCCTCTTCTAACAATGATAACCAAATGTCAAACTCAGCTTTATATTATAGTGTTGTTTCAAATACAAAGCGTACATAGTATTCCAAAGAAGATAGTGATTGTGAGAGCAGAGTTGTTTTCTCAACTGAGTCCTAAGAAGGTTTGTGGTGGCCATGTATAATAATATTGTTAAGATAACTCTCCCATGCTTGCTTTATGCTAATCTTGCAATATATTAGACCATAAAACCTGAGGTAATTCATAGATCTAGAAGTCCAAAGCTAACAGTTGTGAAAGTTGATAATTTTGTTACCTGAAAATTGTGGAAATGAAACTTCCTGCTATGGTGATCATTGATGTAGCAACTCGTTTGAAATTTAAATTGTGGAAATGGAAATTGAACCTTTGTTCGACCTCCAAAAATCTTCGTTCTCCTTTAGCAAACCCCTAAATCGTGCTCTGGTCGCACCCTATCTCCGTTCGCCCTTAGGAAACCCCCAAATCATGCTTTGGTCACACCTATCATTTGAAAATGAGTTTTACTTCCCCTACCCGCATTTGTGTTTTATTTGAGCTATCAGTCGGTGTTAAATTTGGAGCCATCTACATCGTCTTTAGCGTCGATTAAGGGCGTAAACGTAATCTATGATGGGCACAAGAGTGGGCGCAACAAACACCTAGAGTTACATCTAAACGATGGCAAAAAAATCCTAGATTTGCGCCTAAACGGCGGAAAAAAACTACACCATCTCCGACAACATGTCTATTATGGTTATAGTTACCATGTGGTCTACGATGATCAGTGGTAGTGACTTCCTCGAAAGGAGGGATGTCGTAGTATACTCCATGAGGTTATGATGGATGTAACATGCCTCCAAACCTAACACCTTCTCCATTCCATCTTTGGGGGTGAAAGTGTGGTTGTTATAGCATTCTAGCTACACTACATAAGGCTTCTATGAAAATTTGACATATATCATTAGAACAAAATGGCTAAAAACATTGTATAAAGTGATTTTATCTCCCTAGGATATTTGGAAAAGGGATATAACCTCTAAGAATCATCATCCTGCAAGGAGAACATGCAAATGAACTAGTCACATAACTACTAAAAAGACAATGGAATTGTCTTATATATGTTGGAACAATTAAAAGCAATGCTTAAATGTGTGTATGGGAAGATTTTTGGCATGACATTTGGATAGTCTTTCAAGTCTTGATAGATGCTAGTCAATTATACATCTCCCATCTTATCATATTTAGGTATGGAATGTGGTAATATAAAAACTTGGATCTTTGGATGCAATGGTAAGGGATGCAACTATATGGTGTGCCTTTATGGTTGCACTAATATAGATTAAAACTATACATGATTTTATTATAGTAACTCAATTATAATGGCATTCAATTTTTCAACCATTGTCTAGATGGGTTATGATTGGTCCTGCAAGTTACGTGGTGGAACCCAGTTTTGTATTTATTGGGAAATTTGAATGAGTGACTACTAGTATGGAGATGGATAGGAGGACTATGGTATGACATGCTACTATACTCTAGGTTGTGATTACAAGTAGATGGACAATTGGATACAAGTGCTAGGTTGTAAGTGCATTCCAACTAATGATGAGTAAGTGGATATCAAATGACCAAGGACAAGTTGTGTGTTAAGAGAATGACCTGACTATATGGTGCCCATGGATGACTATAATGGTATGCTAGCATGAATAGGTGTCCTAATTTCAAGTGGCAAGCTATGTTGAAATGGAACAATTGTGTGATTAGGAGTGAGCAAAGGTTGGGTGAAAGGTGACACCATTAGCTAAATGATAAGGATAGTCTACATGGTTGTAGAAGGTGTAACCATGACTATGATTGTAACTTGGGTGAGAGGAGTAGATCCATGGCTCTAAGAATTATAGGTGCAATCACTATGGTCATTGACCAGTAATGAGATCTAGGTAGCAATGCATTCAAACTTAGAGTAACAATAAAGGAAGTCTAGGATATATGATGGAACCTACTCTTTAATATGATCTAAAGTAATCTAGATCTCCATCCCACTCATGAGCCAAGCCCATGGCTCTATGTGGGGTTATAACCTTATGACTTAATAGGTAGGGAGGTCAACATAATAATAATTCATAGTGTGGTCACCAATTTAGTTGGGATTATGAGGATCTCTATAGAACTGAGTAGTGGTGCCATTTGGGTCATTAGAGATAATGGATGCAACATGGTTTAGGTGTTAGTCAATCATTTTGTTAATGATGTCATATATAATGGTAATATGAAGGCAGGCTAGGGCATGCCACTTAGATATAATAATAAGAAGTAAGCAAAGATAATGGAACAAAAGAAAAGATACCCTACAAGTAAAAAAATGAAAGATGAAAAGCCAAAGCAAAATGTAAAGGGTGATTGACATGATGAGGAGCTCTAAAAAGGAGGGGAAATTATTAATATAAAAGATAAAAATAATGGAATATGTGCAAGTAAACTAGCATCAAACTAGTTTCATATCAGGTTCAACATAAGAATGAATTATACTTGAAAGGAAAATGTGAGGGAATAAGGATGGATCTATGGAATTACAACATGTTTAAGTCCTCCTGGGGGACACCTTAGGCAAGGCAACACTGAAGATACAAAAGTATTATAATGTACTGTGAGTAGATAGAATGAAAAGAGAAAGGTTCACTATTAAACTCTTATGCATGGCTAACAAACATTGTGGGATGATAAGAACCCACTTCGAATGAGTCGAGAAAAATATCACTTTTTTTTATTACTGCTTACAAGGGGTGTAGGTGAAATGAAGGAATAACCTAAAAGGGGAAAATAAATATAGATAACGAGGAAAAATAAATGCTACCCAAGCTATGCTAAAATAGATAGAGTTTGGAACAACAACTAAGTAGATCTAGATAAAGGATGACAACCTGTTAAGGGAAAGACCTAGGTGATGAAGCATAAGGTGGTAATGCTAAGGAAATAAAGGGGAAAAATAATACCTAAGAAGACTTAAGTGGAATATGGACTCACTAAGGCCAAAACCTAGGTGTGGGAAAGATTAGAATGGAGTGCTATTGATTAATATGTGTAATAATTGATATGTCAAGGAGAACTAAGATGACCTCTTTTGGATAGTCTCAGACACCTAGGGGTAGTGGTGGAATACAATACCTCTCGCTATAGGAGGCTACCAAAATGTAGATAAGAAGATGAGACCTAAATGGAATTCAATAAAGATGGTCATGGTGAAGCAAAAACAAGAGATAGTAGTCAATGGAGTAAAAAAGAAGAGGCAAATGACTCAAGAGACAAGTAGTTAATCAAGTAATTAAGCGATAAAAAAAGATGTATAGTACTCCAATAAAATGAAAACAAAAAAGTAAATTTTGGATTACTCTAAAGATCCATGGGATAAAAGTGATTTTTTTGTTTCTTCCATCCAAAATCATCCTTTCTTTGAGGAGGGTAGGTTTTGGGTGATGAGGAGGAATATTTAGATCCAAGTTCCCATGTTGTAAATTTTTCCTCTAAGGGAAATAGTTAATGTTTTCCCTCTTTGTTTGGTGGTGTGAAGGGTATTATTCACGGTAATGTTTATGTGCCCTTGCAAAATCATGGTTACTTGGGCATAGTGGGTGTTGGAATCCTCAAGTCAAAGGTGCCAGATCAAGGAAAAAAAATTACTGAAATTTGTTATCAAGTTGGTATAGGGACAAATGGGTTATGTGTGGAGGGAAAAGGGCCTGAAGTTGAGGAAGATACGAGGAGTATTATTCATAAGATATACTTTTCAAATGTGGTATTGTATTCATCCTCTCATGGTATCCTTCTCCATTCAAAGGAAATTTATGTTGAAGTTATTGTACAAGAGGGATAGGTTTCTAGTGTTGTTGTGAGAGAATATGAACCTGCTAGTTATGGTATTTCTCTAGATGGGATGGTTTTAGCCTTGGATGAATAGAGAGGTAATTTTCCTTTGGGATATTCTATTGATTTTCAAGGTGTTGGCTTTTCATTTGGTCAAATTAAATATAGTCAATTTTTCTAGTTTGGGGAAGGTTATTTCTTTAAGGAGTTATGTGGAGCGGGCTCGATTGACCAATAATAATTCAGAGGAAGGTTTTGTTCCTCTAAAATTAGTTCATGATTTTCAAGTTTCCCCATATGTAGATATCATTGTGAATGAGGCCTCGAGTAAGATAAAATTAGTTGAGCATGAGGTGGTTATTAATGGTTTGGAGAAGAGAGGAAATTTCTCAATTATTAACCATTATAAGGGAAACCCTACTACGAGTGATAGGGATAGTGGTGAAGTATCCCAATGAGTGAATGGGAATTTTGGTAGTGGAGATAAGGAATTGGGTAAAAGGAAGATGAATAAGTGTGTTCAAAAACAAAGTTTTTTTATCAAACTAGTTCTTGGTCAAGACATCAAAATGCATGAGGTGGTTGGTTTGACTTCTCAATCCATTGTCAACTGATTTCATGGTAGGAAAGTGGGTGAATTGTCATGATTGAGGGCATGGTTGCAAGATACATGGGAACCTTAGGTAGGGTACACTCTGAATTATTTTATTTTATCTAGAGGTTGGCTAGGGTTTCTCTTTAGATCTCAAGAGGATTTGTAGAAGATAGTAGTGCATCACTAGAAGTGAGATTCAATTATGATTTTTAACAAATGTTGGTCCCCTTCGGTTGACTCTTGTACCAAGAGAAGTGATATATTCACGCCTATATGATTAAAGTGTTCTAATATTCCACTAGATTCATGGTATTTAGATGACTTTAAAGAATTTGGTAATGTGCTTGGTAATTTTCTTGAAACAGATATGTTATTTCTAGACATAGGTTTTATGTCTATAGGCTATATTTTGGTTGGAATTGCCTTTAGGGGAGGTCTTGTTGTAGAGATGACATTGCAAAAAATAGATAATACCTTTTATCAACCTCTAGACTATTTGAGGGCCCCATTTAGGTGTATTTGGTGTCATAAGTATGGACATGTGGCTATGGACTCTAAGTTTCCTTTTTAGAAGAAGGCTTCGGAATGGAAAGGGTAGGTAAATTCTCATTATGGGCCTATCATGTCAAATTTTGTTGATGATCTATAGAATGTTGGTGGTTTGGAGGCCCAAATGGAGATGTCTAGTTTCATGATGGAGGGTGTATAATAGGTTAAGGGTGGGGTGGATAATGTGGTGATAGTAGCTCTAGTGGATATTTATTCATCTTGGATGAATGGTTCACCATCAATGGAGACTCATCCTACCCCAGATATATGCCAAAATTACATTTAGGTAAGTCTGTACAATATCAAGCCCCATTAATGTTGCAATATCCTTCTTTTGATTCTAAAAAACTAGGGTTTATAAAAAAAATTATGGATAATGGGAAGGACTTATCTTGGTCTCTAAAGGGTATGGTGGAGTGTAGTCAATCTACGGAGATAACGATTACATGATCTCCTAAAAGGGGGATAGGCCTTGTAGAAGGTTTTCATATTGGGTTTGATTATCGTGTCAACAACTATGCGATTTATAATAAAAATAGAAAGGGCCCAAATTTGGTTGGTAGTAGATACAATCTATGGTTGAGGAACAAGGCCTTGGGTGATGTTGAAGGGGGGGTTGAAGAGAAACTAGCATGTATTGAGGGGAAAATAAATCAGGGGCCACACAAAGGAGAAGGGTCTTTAAGAAGTGATGCCTAGTAAAATTGTTTTATTTTGGGGGTTTTTAGAGTCAATAATGCCCTAACAAAGGGTGCCTTGCGATTTTCTTATCATTAAATTATTGAGGCATGAGTAGATTTTTTAGAAGACAAACTCTAAATAGAATTGTTGAGTCTGAAAATCTTGATCTAATGTTGTTTCAATGGCCTTTAGGTGATGGTGAAAAAAATGTTGATGATTTGGGAAATTATTTGGGGGATGGGACTTTGTTTTTGTTGATGCAGGGGGAGATCAGGTGGGTTGGTTATCGGTTGGAGGTTAAGGGTTATATTTTTTTTATAATATCTATTCTTTTGAATGAAGATCAAGATATATTTTATATTCTTGGTATCTAGATAAAAATGATTACAGTGTTAAATATATATGGTACTTACTCTAATAGGGTTAGCTATTGGGAGAAAATTTTCAAGTTGGATTCTATTAGACAAGAGAAAGTTGTTGTTGGGTTTGAACCCAAATTTTCAATTGGCAGTGCTAAAATTTAGCATCTGTTGGTCCTTTATCTGATTTTTTTTTAGAAAATTTAATGAGGTAGGCCTATTTGATATCGAACCCATCAAGTTAAGGACAACTTAGAGAAATAAGAGGGTGCGGGAGAAAATATTTGCAATGAGGTTGGATAGGTTCCTTTTTTCAGAAGATATGATTAGTGGCTAGATAAGGGTTAGGTAGTGGGTTAAATTTGGGGGAGAGTAAAATCACTTTCCTATTTTTCTAGAAATTCCTTCTTTAGGGAGAAAACCTCTAATCCCATTCAAGATTAATTCTTCCTAGTTGTTGGAAGAAAATTTTACATGATTGGTTAAGGATAAGTGGGTGCATTTTGATGGGTCCTGAAGTGTTCCACCTACTATTTATTTTGAGAAAAAAATGAAGATGATTAAGCAAGATGCTCTTCACTAAGCACAAGAGAAAAAAATTAGAGAAGGAAATTGTTGCTATTGAGTTAGAGCTGAATGGATTATATTTTCAAGAAATGGTTGGATATCTTAATGAGTACAAGTTGAGGGTTAATCATTTAGATAAAAGGAAAAGAAATATATTGAAAAATACAGAAGTAGCATGGAGGTTAAAAAGTAGAACACTATAGTTAGAGTTAGAAGATGAAAATACATTTTTTTTCCATGAGTATGCACTTCATTAGAAAAACGTTAATGCCATATGGAAAATTAATAGGAATGATGAATTAGTGGCATCTAGTTTTGAGGATATTGTAATAATTGGTATTGATAATTTTAATGATATTTACAAGGTTAAAGGTAGGGTTTCAATAGTTGAAGTGGTTAGAATGACTACCTTTTTCTTATTTTTGTAAATGAGTTTGACAACGAGAGATTATTGGAGGAGGTTTATAAAGAGGAAATGAAATTTGTAATCCACATTTTTCAAAAGGAAAAAATTCAAGGGCTTCATGGGTGGCCCGTGGAATTATTCCTTGGTTTTTCTAAGGTTATTGAAGGGTATCTTTTAGGATTTGTTGATGAATCTAGGAGGACTAGTAAGATTCTTGCTTCCAATGCCACTTTATAGCCTTGATTCCAAAATGAGATGGGCCCTCTTCATTTGATGAATTGATGCCTATTTTTTTGTATAACTACATATACAAGATTGTCAAAAAAATTATAGCCATGAGAATTATAGTCATGAAGTTCGTGCAACATTTTTAGAAGGATTTACATAAATTTGATATATAACTCTAATTTGAATTATGGTTTCCAATTTTCAATGTTTATTTGGAAAAATAACAAATCTAATGTCTATAATCTTGTTTGATATGGGTGGATGTTAACTTGATTTTAATATCTCCCTGGAAAGAAAAATAAAAAATAGTAGCCATGGAAAAAGATCCTAATCCAAAAGAAGTCATGACTCCTACATATCTTAATACCTTGAGCTTTACAACTCTACCACATGTTTTTGAGTTTGGGGAATTGTTTCAATAATACAAAGAGTAAACAGGGACATACTTATTCCAACTCAACTGAGTAGGATGTATAGAATGCCATCACAAACAAAAATGTTTGAAGGTCCCAACTACATAATGTGGTGTTTGATCCCAAGCTAATTTTGACTTGTGGCCCTATTTTCCCTAATTTATTAGATGATAATGGATTTGATTAGTGTACTAAAAATTATTGTCATTGTTTTGTAACAGAATCCAGAGGAGGCCATCGAAAGAGGATGTGTATGGCGTAGAACTACTAAATCACATAGAGGAAAGTGGGTGGAAGATGATATGAAAACAAAATCTACAGATACAATAAAGGTAAGAAGACAAAGCAACATCAACCAAAGGAGTAAGGTCTTCATGAATTCACAAATGCTACAACATAGAGGAGATAAAGTCATTTTTTTCCATGTGGCCTTTGAGGTCAAACTTATTGGTTGAAAATGCACAAGAATGGTGATTAAATGTGATTCTATGATTATGGGAAAAGTTTGAAAATTAGGATGGCCATGTGGGATTGGGATGTTGGATACTTTTCTTGTTGAAATTTTGGCTCGATGTATATACCTAGGGTCGTAAAAAAAAAAAAAAAAAATTATTTATTTTTTTCTACTCGAAAACATGATATCAATATGTCAAATATGTGACTAAGGTAAGGTTTTTTGTTGGATAGCATATTCGTTGAAATGATATAATTGGTGTACTAAACATTATTGACTATGTTGTGTATTATAGGAGCCAGATGAGGCCATGGCAATAGATCGTGTCATATCAAATGAGGACACAATGGACGACGCGGGACATCGAGTACTCTAATTTTGACTTAACTTAGGAAAGATTCATCTAATGGAATTTTGTGACACATCCATCTTTTTTCACAATATTATTAAAATTTATAGTGTATTATCCAATCTTGTCGAAAATTAATGCAGTCGTTGATTATTTTAGATGGAGATTGGAGCAAATGTAGAGCTTGAGCATTCAACTAGCAAAAGAAAAAGATATGTACATGGGCGTGGACCTAAAACTATTAAATCACGTAGAGGACAGTGGGTGGAAGAGGATATCTCAATGGATATTACATACAGAACAAATGATTGCACTGAACAAGAGATTGGTATGGACTATAGTACATGGGATGAATACTTTGAGAAAATTGTTGTTTGTGGATGTTCTGAATGTCGTGGAAAGAAACAATTCAAACGAGCGATTGTACAAAGACATTACATAGATGATGAGCTTCCAGTGGGTAGTATGCCTTCTATAATCGATTCAAATCCAATAGGAATTGTGGTAAGGAATTTTCCAATTTGATATAAATAATATGTATACTTCTTTTAAACATTGTTTTATATTATTTAAATAATTAATTTGTTTCTTAATGAATACTTGTAGGATAAAGTTCTTGGTTTAAAGTTTTCTGGAGCACCAAATTCTAGCCTAGAGGGCGATGATCATTTATCAGATGATACATCTAACAAAAATATGTGCACATATACCAACTCCGAAGATGAGGATTTGATGAAAACAAGTAACATAACAAGAATCACTTTAAAGATGCATAATTTGCTTAAAGACAAGGGGACGGTGGACTACATATCCTATGAGAATGAATGTGATGGATATGATGACTTGCCCATGAGTTTGAGATCAATTTACAAAGATACATTTGATCGTTGACTATATTGTGCTTGGCCCAATGATCAACAACTACCTAGAGTGTATGATGTGTTTCAATTTTGGGGATATAGCTACATGATACAACCTTCCAATATTCATGGAGAAAATCTAGGCCTCGTTATTGTCCAAAAAGTCCATATGGGATCTAAACATAGAAACAATTCACAACAAACCACTAGGCGATTAATGCCATATTATGGTCCATCATATTACAGTGGTGAATGGAGAAGGCTAGCAGAATATAAGCCTAGCATGTCATCATATGGTCTAAATTCGAATATGTATACACATCATATCCAATTGGAAAGTGGAAAAAAATGAATAGAGGTCATTTTATGTATATATATGAAAATATTGCAAGTTTTATAAATAGTAGTAAGGGAAGGGACCCTAATGTAAGACCGAATTGTCAATTTGTTGAAGTTATAAATGATAAAGATGGAGATATGGAAAGAGAAGTTGATATATTGATAATGTTTGAGGCTATTATGGACCTTACCATTGGGGATGAGTTATTTATTAATTACCCCTTCTTAAAACGCACTCATGTGCGAAAGAAAAAAGAAGAACAAGGTCTCCCTAAGGATGTTCGTAAGGGAAGAAAACCAAAGAATAATCAATGAATGTGGATTGACATTTTATAAATTGTGTTGTCAAAATTGTGCTTTATTTTAAATTATTATATAAAAGAAGTAGTCTATAAAATAATTTTTCGTTATTCAATTGATTTATACATGTTCATACATTCTATATTCTTATTGGTTAAGACATATTTGATTATATTACTTTGAAATCGATACAATTATGATTTATCCAGTTGTTGCCAAACATTAAATAATGCTTGTGTTTGTTGATAGGTAGAATATATTGATCATACACCTACTAATACCCAAGATCAAACTGGGTTATTAATATTTGGACGAGATGATCCAAACCATCCTTTAAACCGTACCAGTGCGAAAACAAAAATATTAAAGAGAATACTACCAGCTGATAAATTTGAAGAGTTGATGAGATTAGCATACATTGATTACATACCACATAGCTTTAATTATGATGATGATGATGATAGTGAAAATGCAGTGCATGAAGAAGGATTGAATGAAATGCTTACAAGTTTCTCTGGGGATGGAAACAATGATGACGATAATGATCATATGGTTGATAGTAATGATAATATCAGGGGTAATTACCACCAAAGACTCAATCAATCAAGTTGCGAAGACACCTGTGTTCAGATCGGGTGCAAGTAGAACCTCAAAACTTGCATGCACATTGATATTATTAGAAATCAAGTCACTATTTGGTTGGTCCAACAAAGGATTCACTACCCTACTGAAGTGAGTTGAAATGTATTTCTTACTTTTCATTGTCAATTGGTGTACGTAATTTGTAAATATTCATCAACTTCGTTTATATTTCTTTAAGGGGATGTTATAAACCATATATTGTATGTAAAAATTTGTAGTATAGATTGACA
Organism: Picea sitchensis; assembly: GCA_010110895.2. Classification (NCBI taxonomy): domain Eukaryota; kingdom Viridiplantae; phylum Streptophyta; class Pinopsida; order Pinales; family Pinaceae; genus Picea; species Picea sitchensis. Next base: position 163,018 of record SNQJ01S0004142.1, read on the forward strand.
TATCAAACATGTTCATCATAAGTCAAACATTCAATTGATTTAACCTCTGGAAATTTTACAGGGCACTAAAAACTAAAATATTCCCTGAAGAGAATGGGTTGCCATCAACTTGCAGAGAAGCACGTTAGTTGTTGGTTGAGTTAGGGATTGAATATAAGAAAATTCATTAATGTAAAAATGATTTCATTTTATACAAAGATGAATATCAAAACAAGGCAGAATGCCCTATATGCAAAGAGAAGAGATATCGTACATATGTACAAGGCCCTACAGTTCCAAAGAAAGTTTTATGTCACATGTCAATTATACCTAGAATTCAACGAATGTTTCGTTGCAAGTCACTTGCAAAATTGATGGACTGACATGCAAAGAACATGAGTAAAGATGGATTCATGTGAATTTTGACCAACTCCAAATCAATGAAACACATAGAGGAAAAATGTCCAAGTAAATTCAAAGATGAACCACGTAGTATTATGTTTCGTCTTGCAATTGATGGAGTGTGCCCATTCTCTTTCCTAAGCTCAAATTATAGTGTTTGGTCAATCGGATTGATAGTATACAATATTCCCCCCATGGATGAGTGTTAGAAAGGAGAACCTTATGCTGACTCTCATTCTTCCAAGAAAACATCAAGTTAAAAATATGGATGTTTATATTATGCCTTTTATTGATGAGATGCAACTACTATGGAAAGGTATAAGAATGTATGAAATATCACATCCTCTCCATCAAATAGGTCCTTCATTTTGCATGGTGTTCTATGTTAGACGATTCATGATTTTCTAGGACTTGGTGTCTATTCTGGTAAGATAAACTATTTATGTATTCACACTCATAATTTATTGTCATCCCAACTTTCATACTTACTTTTATACTATTAGTATGATGCTATTAACATTACTTATTGAATTGAAAAGCTTAAAACAAAGGGGATATTTGCATGTCCAAGATGTTCAGATCAATTTCAAGGGCAGTATTCTAAAGATCTACATAAATTTATTTACGCAAACAACACTGTTTTTCTACCAACAAATCATAAGTTTAGAAATCGTAAGAATCAATTTGATGGAAAAGTTGAAAATATAATCCCTCCCATGATTATGGGTCTAGGTGATTGGCTTAAGAAGTATGAAGATGTTGAATTAAAAGCTTGGGAGGAGTTTTTTGACCGGGGTGATTCAATTTAAGAACCATAACAAGTTGTAAAATATGCTAGAAGGAATGAAAAGGAAATCCATATTTTATGAGCTCCCTTCCTGGAAGGATCTATTAATATCTCACCTATTAGATCATATGCACATCTTCAAAAATGTCCCAGACTATATATTTTGATATATATCAAGTAAAGAGAAGGACAACTTGTCTTCGAGGAGAGATATTTCTCTTTCCCGTACCAAAATTGATAGAAGACATTTGTGGCCAAACAAGGAAAATGATACATATGCATAAGCTCCATGAATTTTGAAAAAAAAAAGAGCCTACTGGATATGGGTCATAATTGGATAAAGATTTTACAGTTGATGGACATATCACAGGATTTAAAACACATGATTTTCATAATTTTATGAAGGTATTATATACCATCATTCAAGTTTTACTGGTTACCTTGATTAAGTACTAAATATATTTTGTTATTCTATTGTGTGAGAAAAAATACTAATGACCTTTGATAAATGTGTTTTATAGCATATCATACCATTGGCAATTAGGGGGGATTCATCTCTTACCGTTGACTTAAGGAATGCCATAAGTCGATTGTCAACATTTACAAGGTATGTGGTATGAAATGTTCATGTGTGAGAAACATAGAGATATTATATTCCATTTTAATTTTTAACTAAAGGTTCGTACTAATTTATTATTTGTATATTAGTTGGGTGACCTCCAAGGAGATCCACAAATGTGAAGTACCAAAATGGAAGAAGGAAATTGCATAAATTGTATGTGTATTTGAGAAGGACCTCCCTACAAGTTTGATGGACCTACAAATCCATTTAATTATACACCTAGTCGATGACATTGAATTGGTAGGTGTTGTATCAATGAGGTGGATGTTTTTTCTTTGCAAGGTATATGAAAACACTAAAAAGATATGTCCGACAAAAGGCACATCCAGAGGGTTGTATGGTTGAAGGGTATGTATTGTATGAATCATTTTTCTTCCTATGTGAATTCCTTGGTATGGATTTTGAAGATGGGCCATGCTTCTGGGATTAAGAATGAGCATCAGATATTATTGATGGAGAAAAACCACAATCTAATAGTGTTCAAGTAGAAATTAGTAAGTAAATTCATGATCTTTGTGGTTGTTTTCCTTGCAATCATTAATTTTCTCTGTAATTCATTTGTCAACATAACAACATAACATTTAGAGTTTGAAATAAACGTGTTGACATGTAATAGGTGTAGACGAAAGTGTTATACTCTACAATTTCATTTTGTACCACATGGACTTTATGAACAAATGGATTGATTTGTATGATAAAAAGAGAGAAGAAGTGTTAGAAGCAAGGAGAGAGTTTAAGAGATCCAACCTAAGGAATACTCCACTTCACAGTGATCTGCTTGGGGAATGGGGCAAAGATTGCACACTAGAATGGGTTACTGAACAAATTCAAAATCAAATAGAAGATGTATGTATAGATTCAAACATAACAGAAGATGAGATCAACGTGTGTAGAGGATGTGAAAGAAAGTTACAGTTGGAATTTTACAAAATGTTGTTTCCTTACAGTTTTGACACTATTACCTATTTTAATATTCGTCATTATATTTGTTTTCACTGAAATAAATGGTCTTTCACGAGCAAGGAAATATCCTGCAATGTGGGAATATGGACGACATTGTCATGTAGAAAGTGTAGATGTAAAGAGATGATCCTTTGATTGTAGCATCATGGTTGATTTCAATCAATCCAGTCGAGCAAGCCCAAAAGATAAGAATATTATTGAAGGGAATCTACAATATGTTGGGAAAATCCAAGAAATTATTGAGTTGGATTACCGCACTTTTAAATGTTGTATTTTTAAGTGTAGATGGTATGAAGAATTTGAGAGGACATGAAGACATGATACCCATAGTGGATTGTTTTTTATAGATTCCTCGAGGTTCCTACCGAAGGATAAGGAGCCTTATGTTCGACGAATTCATTGTGAGCAGGTATTTATTTAACTCAAATAAGAAGCAATAGTGTCATTAAAATATTAATGCATGGTTTATTGCGATAATATATATGTGTTTATTAATCAATAAAATTGTTATAAGATACATCTAATATATGAATGTTGTTCATGTGCAAGTATTTTTCTATGAAGATATTTTGGACCCAATTTGGATATTTGTCATACATTATGATCCAAGATTAAGGCATGTATTTGATGATGCATTAGTGGATATTGAGCAAAACAATGATGGCCAACAAAATGAGAGAGAGGAATTATAGAACATCAAATAAATTAACATCCATGATGATGTTGAAGATGGTTATGTTCAGGCACAAGAAGACAACAATCCAAAGTTAGATGATGTTATGGAAGACAACAATATGGATGGTATAAAAAATGATGATCCAAATAGATCTGGTAACAATATAGATGGTCTACAGTCAAATTTCAATGATGATGAAGATGATGCATGTCAAGATGAGGATGATGATAATATTAAATACTTGAAAGAACACATGAACATTGACAATGATACATTGGATGGCATTGTTGCAGACAATAATGTTAATGACCAAGACTTCTAAATTTTTAGAATTATTTGTAATCCATGTTTTTTAAATGTTGATTCTTATGTTCCAAACTTTGAAATGCTTCAACATTATTTGTGTCAATACAAATTACCTATTGCAATATCCTTAAAGTGTTCAATCTTTGCTATCAATTGTTGGCAAAAAAAAAATAGGATTACTTGGATAAGAGTTAGCGTGGTTAGTGGTCATTTATTGGCAATTGTTAAAAATTATAATTACATATATCGTGTATGTAAAACAATGTAAATCCATACCCTTAGGCTAAATGTATCCAAAGTTTGATCATTAATTTATATTCTAAAACAAATTGAAATATTTCACTAAGCCTAAGCCTAATAACTTAACCTTTATACCATTTAACCCCTAACCCCTTGAAACATGGACGATATCAAAGATTATGTGGGACATCAGACATTATTGAGTATTGAAACCCTCCCATACCATCAAGGCATGTGCCTAGTATAACCATGTCAAATTTCGATGCATACATGCATAGTTTGGAGAAATTTCAACGTTGGCCTCATTCATTGCTAACCATGTAGGGTCGATGGATGTCATTAAGCCCTTCACCCGATATAATCCCTAACCCATTAACTRTTAAACCACTTGCATGTTGGATAAAATTCTTTTGGGATGTCTCAACTTAATAGAATCATGGTTTAATCATCTCAAAGAATGCCACAAGAAAAAGACAAATACATGGAAATTAGCATCTTCATCAGGTTTCRTTGTAAAGATGGGTATGTCGGGTTTGATCTTTGTTGGCATGGATGTAAACATTGGTTCATRATGAATATGATGATGATGGAAATGAAAACCATGATGATGGAAATGATGAAGAGAATGATGTACCTGAGTCTTAAAACCCTCCCATACTGTCAAGGCATGCGCCTAGTCTAAACATGTAAAATTTCAATGCATATAGTCACATTTTGAAGAAATTTCAGCATTGACCCCATTTACTGCTCACTATGTGGGGTCGATGGATGACATTGGTGATGGGCGTGTAGGAAGTTCCAAGAAATTTCAAGAGATTTCCGACAAATATTCTATAGAAGGGAATGATGACAATGATGACAATGAAAACGTGGACGATCTTGAAGATTATGTGGGGACATCAGACATACTTGAGTCTTGAAACCCTCCCATACTTTCAAGGCATGTGTCTAGTCTAACCATGTCAAATTTCAACGCATACAGTCATATTTCGAAGAAATTTCAACATTGGCCCCATTCACTACTCATTGTGCGGGGTTAGTGGATGACATTGGTGAAGGGCATGTTGGAAGTTCCAAGACATTTCAAGAGATTTCCAAAAAATATATATATAAGGGAATGATGAATGATGTCAATGAGATCGACGTGCATTATGAATGTTGATGAAAACATGGATGATATCGAAGGTTATGTGGGGACATCAAACATACTTGAGTCTTGAAACCCTCCCATACCATCAAGGCATGTGTCTAGTATAACCATGTCAAATTTCAACGCATACAAGAAAAAATTGAAGAAATTTCAACATTGGCCCCATTCACTTCTCACTGTGTGTGGTCGGTGGAAGACATTTGTGATTAGTTTATTGGAAGTTACATGACATTTCAAGAGAGTTCCGACAAAGATTCTACAAATGGCAATGACGAATGATGACAATGATATGTCCATGATGAACATTGATGCAAACGTACTACATGATCTCAAAGATTATGTGGGGACATAAAACATCCTTGAGTCTTGAAACCCTCCCATACTTTCAAGGCATGTGTCTAGTCTAACCACATCAAATTTAAATACATACAGGCACAGTTTGAAGAAATTTCAATGTTGAACCCATTCACTTCTCACTATGCGGGGTTGGTGGATGATATTTGTGATGGGTGTATTGGAAGTTCCATGACATTTCAAGAGAGTTCCAACAAAGATTCTACAAATGGAAATAACGAATAATGAAAATGATACGTCCATGATGAACGTTGATGCAAATGTGGATGATCTAAAAGATTATGTGGGGACATCAGACATCCTTGAGTCTAGAAACCCTCCCATTACGTCAAGGCATGTGTCTACTCTAACTACATCAAATTTTGACGCATACAGGCACAATTTGAAGAAATTTCAACATTGGCCCCATTCACTTCCCACTATGCAGGGTTGGTGGATGACATTTGTGATGGGTGTATTGGAAGCTCCATGACATTTAAATAGATTTCCGACAAATATTCTACAAATGGCAATGACAAATGATGACAAGTATACATCCATGATGAATATTGATGCAAACATGGGCGATCTCAAAGATTATGTGGGGACATCAGACATCCTTGAGTCTTGAAACCCTCCCATAACGTCAAAGCATGTGTCTAGTCTAACTACATCAAATTCGACGCATACAGGAACAATTTGAAGAAATTTCTACGTTGGCCCCATTCACTGCTCGCTCTACGGGGTTGGTGGATGACAATTGTGATGGGTGTATTGGAAGTTCCATGACATTTCAAGAGAGTTTCGACAAAGATTCTATAGATGTCAATGACAAATGATGACAATGAGACGTGTATGATGAACATTGATGCAAACATGGATGACCTCAAAGATTATATGGGGACATCATACATCCTTGAGTCTTGAAACCCTCCCATACCGTCAATGCATGTGTCTAGTCTAAAAATGTCAAATTTCGACGCATACAGGCATAGATTCAATAAATTTCAACGTTGTCCCCATTCACTGCTCATTATGCAGGGTCGGTGGATGACATTTGTGATGGGTGTATTGGAAGTTCCATAACATTTCAAGAGACTTCCAACAAAGATTCTACAGATGGCAATGATGAATGATGACAATGAGACATCCATTATGAATGTTGATGCAAACATGGAAGATCTCAAATATTATGTGGGGACATAAAAAATCCTTGAGTCTTGAAACCCTCCCATACTATATGTTAGAATCCTATAATGATAGGAAACCTGATCGTACAGATATGATTGGTGGGTATCATAATGAAGTTCATGGCTCACTGGTCGTGTTGTCTATTTGACACAAAATTTTCCAAGTTATTTTCATTAGGTAATAAGATGGATCACTAGATGAATGATTTTTGAGTTAGAGGTCTTCAAGAAGAGCTTTGGATTTTCCTTTTCAAATAAGTGATGAGTCTGTACTTTTATTAGAAATGCTCTAAAATTTCANTTCCAAGTTATTTTCATTAGGTAATAAGATGGATCACTAGATGAATGATTTTTGAGTTAGAGGTCTTCAAGAAGAGCTTTGGATTTTCCTTTTCAAATAAGTGATGAGTCTGTACTTTTATTAGAAATGCTCTAAAATTTCACTTTTCGCAATTAAGGGCGTTTTTATCAAAGTATTCTAAGCTGCCGAAAATTGTCTCTTTCGGTAGCTAAAACGGTATGTCTGAGGCGTTTTAAGTTGTCGAAAGCAAAGAGTCAATTAACGGTTAGACTGTCCCATCGGATTCTAAAACCGCCATCGGTACACAACATCATCATCTCAAGTGCTGCCGAAATCCACTGAAATCAAATCATAATACGATCTGGGCAAGTGATCGTTTGTATGTTATGATTATTTAATGATATATGTTTAACCCTAATCTAGTAGATCCGATCACCATAAGCTCACATCATTTGTTTTTCCTGATCCATCACGTGGTTTTTTCCGTCTTGATCGAATGATACAATCATCACTGTGATTGGTTTTTCATTCTTTATCAAGGGTATTCATTCAAATATTTTTTCCCCATACCACATATTTTCCTTTGCCCGAACTTCAATTCATCCCCTATCAGCGCCACTGTATCTCCTCACGTCCGATTTTGTTGTAGTGCAGGTATTGACAACCGTTATTGCAGATGAAGAAGGGAGGAAATTTGCTCAGGAAGGAGCTCAGTGACATAACTTATCTGGAATCTCACCCTGATATTTGCCAGATGTTCAGAGACGTTGGCTGCTACAGATTCTGTGAAAAACTCCAAGGATTTCATCAAGGTGTGGCTGAAGAATTTGCATTGACCTTTGACAGAGCCAAAGCCAAAGTTGGAACAATTGAGGTACAGGTTGATGAAGCAATTGTTGCAGTAGTGACAGAAATGCCAAGGACGGGTGAAAGATGGTTCAAGTCAACCACTATCAAAGACAT
>SNQJ01S0004142.1:172821-223731 GCA_010110895.2 Picea sitchensis
GTTGCCCAATGGTCCTTTATGCCTTAACCAAACCAACTCTGAATCCATAAACAAACCCATGTTCTGCATAGCTAGCCTAATATTCTCTTCAAACAAAGCTATATCAGAAAGAGAGATCCCTCTCTGAGTCTTGGAGGGATAGATCCAAGACTCGAAGTGGTTTTGATGTTGCCTCTGTGACTGCCATCACAACCTTGGGCAAATTACAGAGTGCTAACAGAATGGCAACCATACCGGGGAACCTCTCCCCAGTAGTACACTTCAAAGCTCCAGATATGATCACTGATGGTGGACAGTGACCAGACACAAGAAGGTTGAGATCATTCACCTGGCGACTCCAAATCAGCTCTAGACAGTGCCAACTCAAAGACTCCACTGGAGGAAGAACCTGAAGCATGACCAAGAAGCCTAGAAAGACCAAGTACTCAAACTCAAATTGTATTCATGATATTATTGGTTTCATCTGCAATTACTTTCTCTCTTATCATGATCCTGGTCCAGAGTATATTTTTGAAATTCAGTATGATCATTTTCAACCTGAAGAGCCTCAAGAGATCAGATCCCCAATTGTAGATTATGCACATACTCATACACCTGTGCACATCCCAGATGTACCTGTAGAAGTCCTAGTGAGACATAAGCCTCATGCTTTATCTCCTACTCTTGCAAAACCTCTGGATGGTTGTAAGCCTCTTGCTTCATCTCCTGTGCTTGCAAAATTCCCAGACTGATACCAGCCTCTAGATTTGCCTCCTATTCTCCATGACCTCCCTGTCAATTACATCAATAATCTGCCTAGGTTTGATGGATAAAATGGGAAGATCACTGCTGAAAAACATATTCAAAACCTTGAGGATTTCCTTGACCTTTATGAGGTCGAAGGTGATGATGTCTGTATGAGGATGTTTTGCCCTATCTTTGCAAGGTAAAGTCAAAAATTGGTTTAGAAATATGCCAGTTGCGAGCATCAGAAATTTTCATTAGTTCATGCAAGTTTTCTTAGATAGTTGGGTGGTCATAGGAAATGTTTTCCTCATCCTAGAAGAATACGACCACTTGAAAAGAAAGCCTGGAGAGACAGTACAACAGTTTTCAACCAGGTTCAATGAGGTGTATCATTCAATACCTATGGATGTAAGGTCACCTCCTGGTTTAGCTAAATTGCATTTCCCAGAAGCCTTTGATCCAGAAATGACATTCCAGTTAAGAGAAAGAGACACTGCAATGCCAGAAGAAATGAAAAATATCACAGTCGATGTGGAAGCTAACCTGTTGAACAGGAAGGCAAAGCTAGAAGCAGTAAGAAAAGACAAAACAAAAAAGGAGCATGCGATATCCTTAGAAGTAAAGCTAGATATTCTGACGAACACTGTGAATGAAAAGTTGAACAAGATTAACAGGAAAGATGAAATTGTTTTTCAAAAGCCTCATGTATCATCGAATCTATAAAGAACACGAATAAATGTCCACAAAAACTTAGCATCTCAGCCCCTTTATCCTAAACCACCGGAGGATTTCTTCGTATACTTAATTCACAACATAGCCAAAGAAGAAGTTCAAAGTCGGGTGGTGGTGGAAAATTCTCTGAAGATGATATGCATGTTTGATGACCCCCCCTATATAGATAATATGCTCAGATATGATCTTCAGTATGGTGACTATATGGTTGAGATTGAAGATGATTGTTCAAAGCAGCCAGTATTATCTTCATGGGAGGAAGAAGCCCAGTTATCACAGTGCATAGATGACCATCAGATTTTGCATATCCAACAAGATTTCAAGGAAGATGATGCAAAAAATTTCCCAAGAAATGCCAAATGTATGCCCCTGTGTTTTGCCTCATTGTTAAGGGAACATTACAAATAGGTCGTGAGTAGAAAGAATGATGAAAACAAGGTAAACACAGAAGCTAATCCAGAGGTGCAGCCCTTGAGCCTTTTTGAAGATCAAGCCTCAGATGAAATCATGAAGCCTAAAACAGATAATGAGCTGATCCATTGTGATTCATTGCCACTGTGTCCTATTTCTTTTCAAATTGTGAGACGGAATCTTGGTCGGATTCTGGTTGAAAATCATAGTGTAAACCATGAAGTACTAGGAGGGCCAATATCACCACCATCCAAAACATTTATGACCCTATAGCTGATATCATGGATGATGTGTGTTTTCAAAGTCTAGCTTCATTTACTACAAATGAATTAAAACATTGTTATGATATGGATATGTTCAGACAGTCTACCCCACTGTCTGGTGTAGCAGAGGCATCATTTCAGAAACCATCAGAGCATCCACAGTCATATAAAGAAGTGTTGAAAGACACAGAAGGCATAGGTGAAAAATCGAGTCTTGATGTTGAGTTGTTTGAAGTTGAAAATCAAAAGAGGGGCCAAACCTATGTTGATCCTGTAAATACATATATGGAGAAATTTTTTAATACAAGATATTTTTCCATTGCTGGTGTTTTTCCTATTGTTCATGTTTATTAAATCTTATGTAAGAGAAAGCAGGTTGGAAATTACTCGCAGGCACGAGTAACAGACTTATTTCTGAGTTCCATTACAGACAGTGAAAGAACAGAGCCACTAGATCAACTGCTGGATTGGTTGCATTGGCATTTTCCCATTACCTAGCTGAGCAATGATTGCAGTAGGTTGGGTAGCAGTTTTGAATAAGCTCAACTCCTTGAGCATCCCTTTCAACAATTTTTCAAAATTCAACTTTCTGTTTTCAATTTGATGTAGTACAAGTTGCATAATAAGATTGTGGGATTAGCCCATGGATAAGGCTCTGATTTACGAAATTCAAAGATCTGAGATTCTTGACATCTCCTCAGGAACTGTCATCCCCAGTTGGAGCCTATGTTAGCATCCTATAATGATAGGAAACCTGATCGTACAGATATGATTGGTGGGTATCATAATGAAGTTCATGGCTCGTTGGTCTTGCTATCTATTTGACACAAGATTTTCCAAGTTATTTCATTAGGTAATAAGATGGATCACTAGATGAATGATTTTTGAGTTAGAGGTCTTCAAGAAGAGCTTTGGATTTTCCTTTTCAAATAAGTGATGAGTCTGTACTTTTATTAGAAAAGCTCTAAAATTTCACTTTTGGAAGCTAAGGGCATTTTTATCAAAGTATTCTAAGCTACCGAAAATTGTCTCTTTCGGTAGCTAAAATGGTATGTGTGAGGCATTTTAAGCTGTCGAAAGAAAAGAGTCTTTTAACTGTCAGACTGTCCCATCGGATTCTAAAACCGCCATCGGTACACAACATCATCATCTCAAGTGCTGTCGAAATCAACTGAAATCAAATCATAATACGATCTGGGCAAGTGATCGTTTGTCTGTTATGATTATTTAATGATATATGTTTAACCTTGATCTAGTAGATCCGATCACCATAAGCTCACATCATTTGTTTTTCCCGATCCATCACGTGGTTTTTTCCGTCTTGATTGAATGATACAATCATCACTGTGATTGGTTTTTCATTCTTTATCAAGGGTTTTCATTCAAACCTTTTTTCCCCATACCACGCATTTTCCTTCACCCGAACTTCAATTCATCCCCTATCAGCGCCAATGTATCTCCCCACGTTTGATTTTGTTGTAGTGCAGGTATTGACAATCGTTATTGCAGATGAAAAAGGGAGGAAATTTGCTCAGGAAGGATCTCAGTGACATAACTTATCTGGAATCTCACCCTGAGATTTCCCAGATGCTCAGAGACGTTGGCTGCTACAAATTCTGTGAAAAACTCCAAGGATTTCATCAAGGTGTGGTTGAAGCATTTGCATTGACCTTTGATGGAGCCAAAGCCAAAGTTGGAACAATTGAGGTACAAGTTGATGAAGCAATTGTTGTAGTAGTGACAGAAATGCCAAGGACAGGTGAAAGATGGTTCAAGTCAACCACTATCAAAGACATAAGGGGGGTTGGACCTGGAGGTACCAAAGATGGGTAGATAATATAGAAACATAGTTTTATGTTTTGTCAAGATGATCAGCTGTTTGTAAATGACTTTATGAATGAATACAAAGATATTTTTTCCAGATTCCTGTGTTGTGTTTAAGTGGTGAAGTTTTTCCCTCATTTAACTCATGATTTTCCTATTTCATATGCTTTTCTTTCTGTATTGTCTATGAGAAGGTAATGTACATGATTTTTTCTTGACACCCTGTGTTGGCTCAATGCAATATCTATGTTTTCTTCCAAGTTTGAAGTTTAGAATTCAGCTGTACTCTGCTCTACATTTAAAATGAATTCCAATCTTTTCTTCCTTTCCCATTCTATAAGCTCAAAGAATCCACTTGCATGATTATCTTTCCCGGTTACATCTTGTTTTAGTTATTCATTCATCTATCGTCTTTATCATTGACTCCATGTTGCCCAATGGTCCTTTATGCCTTAACCAAACCAACTCTGAATCCGTAAACAAACCCATGTTTTGCATAGCTAGCCTAATATTCTCTTCAAACAAAGCTATATCAGACAGAGAGATCCCTCTATGAGTCTTGGAGGGCTAGATCCAAGACTCAAAGTGGTTTTGATGTTGCCTATGTGACTGCCATCACAACCTTGGGAAAATTACAGAGTGCTAACACTATCAAGGCATATGTCTAGTCTAAACACATCAAATTTTGATGCATACAGTCACAGTTTGAATAAATTTCAGCGTTATCCCCATTCACTGCTCACTATGCGGGGTCAGTGGAAGACATTTGTGATGGGTGTATTGGAAGTTCCATGACATTTCAAGAGATTTCCAACAAAGATTCTACATATGGCAATGAGGAATGATTACAATGATACGTCCATGATGAACTTTGATGCAAAAGTGGACGATCTCAAATATTACGTGGGGACATCAGACATCCTTTAGTCTTGAAACCCTCCCATATCGCCAAGTCATGGGTCTAGTCCGTAGATGTCAATGAAAAATGATGACAATGAGACGTGCATGATTAACATTGATGCAAACATGGATGACGTCAAAGATTATGTGGGGACATCATACATCCTTGAGTCTTGAAACCCTCCCATACCATCAAGGCGTGTGTATAGTCTAACAATGTCAAATTTCGATGCATACAAGCACAAATTCAAGAAATTTCAACGTTGTCCCCATTCACTGCTCATTATGTGGGGTCAGTGGATGACATTTGTGATGGGTGTATTGGAAGTTCCATAACATTTCAAGAGAGTTCCAACAAAGATTCTACAGATGGCAATGATTAATGATGAGAATGAGACGTCCATTATGAATGTTAATGCAAACATGGACGATCTCAAAGATTATGTGGGGACATCAAACATCCTTGAGTCTTGAAACCCTCCCATACTGTCAAGGCATATGTCTAGTCTAACCACATCAAATTTCAATGCATACAGTCACAGTTGAATAAATTTCAATGTTGGCCCCATTCACTGCTCACTATGCAGAGTCGGTGGATGACATTTGTGATGGGTGTATTGGAATTATCATGACATTTCAAGAGAGTTCTGACAAAGATTCTACATATGGAAATGACGAATGATGACAATGATATGTCCATGATGAACGTTGATGCAAACGTGGATGATATCAAAGACTATGTGGGGACATCAGACATCCTTGAGTCTTGAAACCCTCCCATACTACCAATGCATGTGTCTAGTCTAACCATGTCAAATTTCGACGCATACAGGCACGGATTGAAGAAATTTCAATGTTGGCCCTATTCATTGCTCACTATGTGAGGTCAATGGATGACATTTGTGATGGGTTTATTGGAAGTTCCATGACATTTCAATAGAGTTCCAACAAAGTTTCTACATATGGAAATGATGAATGATGACAATGAGACGTCCATTGTGAACATTGATGCAAACATGGACGATCTCAAAGATTATGTGGGACATCGGATATCCTTGAGTCTTGAAACCCTCCCATACTGTCAAGGCATGTTTCTAGTCTAACCATGTCAAATTTCGATGCATACAGGCACAGATTGAAGAAATTTCAAAGTTGGCCCCATTCACTGCTCACTATGCAGGGTCGGTGGAAGACATTTGTGATGGGTGTATTGGAAGTTCCATGATATTTCAAGAGAGTTTCGACAAATATTCTACATATCGAAATGATGGATCATGACAATGAGACGTGGATGATCTCAAATATTATGTGTTGGGTCGATGGATGTCATTAATCCCTTGACCATATATAATCCCTAAGTAATTAATCGTAAAACTACCTAACCCTTAAACCCCAAATCCCTTATCCCTTGACCCTTAATCCCTTAAATTGTAACCCATAATCCCTAGACACCAAATTCATAAATCCCCTAATCCACAAAGCCTTTATCCAATTGACACCCAACATCTCAACCAATTAACTATTTAGGCACAATAAGCATTAAATTGGAAGCCAAACTAGAAGCTAAAAAGGAAGCTAAGTGGGATGCTAACCAAGAAGTTAAACTGGAAGCTAAAGTAGAAGCTAACCTGGAAGCTAAACTCGAAGCTAAACTTGGTGCTAACTTGAGCGCTAAATAGGGAGCTAAAGTGGGCGCTAAATTAGGTGTTATTAGCAGCAAATTTAGCGCCAAATTGGGTTGCTCGACGCAAATATCGCCCAAAATAGCACCATCCCAATAAATAGTATTGACTTTAGCAAACAAGTGGAGAAAAACACATTAAAACAACCAGTGGAAGCAAAAAGAGGGAGCAAAAATAGAAGCTAATCACAGGGATTTGTTGTAGTGTTTAATCCCATCTCCAGATATCATCACCTGTAACTGTAATTCCAAAGCCACCTTGTTCTCCTCGCATCGAAGTTACTACTTCCTTCACTTCCTTGTATCTGATATCTCGATTAATCATCATTTTCATCCTTGCTTGAAGTGGGAGTGCGGGTATCGAAGTTCCCTAGTCACCTTATAGACTTTTCCAATTAAACATGTGTCTTTCCATTTGCTTCATTGATGGTTGGAGCTCCTTCATTACACTATATGGTGGTTGGGCTTGCCACTTGTGCGACCGATGCCTCGTTTCTTAACAGTCCATCCATGGATCCCTTGTCTTTCTCATTTATCTTGTTATATTCTTTTTGGAGTGTATGAGGCATAAGATCCTCCAAATTCCATACCTGGGTAGAGAAGATCTAAGAAAATCATTCATTTACCAACTTATCTGCCAACGAATTATCTTTCCTTCAAATGTGGTTTGGTAGAATCATTGGGATTTGTTGCACCAAAGTCACAATCTGGGATAGTCTAGAGGATAGTCTCCAGTTAGAGGGATTTTTTTGGATTCATTCCATTTATGTTCCTTCGAAGAGCATAAATGAGTTGTTGGGAGTCCCCCTCAATAATCAAATTGTTATATCCCATTTATTTGGTGATTTGCAGGCCTTTGATCATGCCCATAAGCTCTACACCATTGTTGGATTTGTTACCCAACTTGATGGCAAAGATTGTCTCTAAATTCCCTAACGAATTTATGAATGCGCCTCTTGCTCCTGAGGGGCCGGGGATACCTTTAGGAGCCCCATCAAAATTTATCTTGATGTGTGCATGTGGCAGAGGATTCCATGTTTGTTTCGATTTTTCCCTAGGTGCCTTCTTATATAGGGAGTATGGCCTTGTAGCTATTCCAAATTCCAACTATTAATAATGATCTTCTATGACCCCAAGGATTCCAATCTTCTCTTCTCTAATTCAATGTTGGAATAAAATCTCTAAGGTTCAAACAAGTGGTTTCCCAAACCATCATCATCAATTGTTGTTTATGTTTAAAAATTCACCTATTTCACTCCTTCCAAATATTCCAGAGGAGAAATCTAGGGAAGGTGTTCCAGACCTTGTTGAGAATTGAGTTCTGATAGGGATCTAGTCTACATCTGGCCAATGTACCTAGAATATCACATCTTTCCCTAAATGTTTGCCTAAAAATAGTGGCTCCTAAATCCCAAAGGTTGGCAACCTCTCTGCATTTTGAGAAGAGGTGGTATGGTGTTTATTCATCCTCTCTATTGATCATGCATATTGAGGAATCAAAAAATCCTCTCCTTAGAAGCTAGTCCCAAGTTAATGTCTTTTTGTTGATGACCAACCAAAGGAAGGTGGAGATTTCCAGCCAGATTGTTGGGTCCTAGATTTTTCTCCATAATTCTTTATTATTTTCATGGATCAATCCCAATTCCAATCTGCAAGCCTCTTTAACTTTGAAATTTCCATCTCCTATTTCCCCCCTATTGTCACAGGATTTGTACTTGTGCAAATCCCACCACAAGATCCCCAAATCTTGTGTAACTATGGAAGAACCTACCATTGTCTCTGAAGTAGGGACTTCCCTCGTTTTAGTTATGGAAGAGGTCCACTACAAGGGAAGGTTCCCTGGTGACTTATAGGGATCAAATAAAAAGTTTATTAGCCTACTGCCCCCTATCTTGATCACCGGATGATTGGTCTAGGTCAAGGAAAAGAAGAGTTTGAAGATGATTTGGTACCTGCCCAGAACAAGAACACTTTACAACATATATGTAGCAATTTCCAAGTCAAGGTATGCAATAAATGCCTCTTTTAGACACTAGACAAGTCATATTTCTATGGTTGTTTCAAATTGTAGCAGTAAACCGGTCTTATAAAAACAATAAGTAATTTGTAACAACAACAATAATAAATGCTCATAAACACCACAATTGACCATGACAATTAAGCATACATCCAATAGAATACTATCCAATTGTTGAAGGTAATTTCTGAATGAGTTAAGCCACCAATAGATTAGTGTATGCAACAAATTAAAGTGATTTAGATGGTTGTAGAAAACATTTTATAACAACATCAAGTTATTTAGTGAGTTTGATAATGTTAGTGTTAGTATTGTTATAGCGCAAGTTGTAGGTTGGGCAAAGTCCGACCCAACCACAAAGCAAGTGCTACAACTTGGGAATCCTGCACCCAATGTAACCTCGATGTAGGTGTTGCACTTCAAGGGTGACTAGGTCACTCTAGGGAGGCGATCCCGGTGACCCTAGGGGGATTGAGATGGAGATGGAGGGAAATGTAAGTGAAGCCTCCATAGTTCAAGTCTAAGTGGAATAAAATGTAGGGATAAATTCTTTGCAAGTCAAGTAATTGTTGCGCCACAGGTATAGTATTTCTTCGGATGATTGTACCTGTCCAAGACACAAGAAAAGACACTTTGCAATGATATATGTTTGTTGGATCAGAGCGTTAATCTTGATGTCCCTAATTTTCAACAATAGATAACAATATATATTAGCAAGTAAATGGCACTATAAGCTACTCAATAAGTGCTAGAGATCAAGTAGAAAATACAAGAGAAAGACTAGCTAAACTCAATATGAAAAGCCAATACTCTAGCACAAAAGATAAGGTTTTTGTAAATACTTGACTGCAGCAAATTATATCAGCCTTATGGCTGTAACATTCAATGTATTACAAGAATAAAATCAGCCACTGAAATCCCCTCAAACTTTGAGAAAAAATGCGCTAGGCCAAGGAGAGTAAGTGTGCAAAGTTTGAGCAAAATCCAATGGTTGATAAGAGAGTTATTCAAGCAAATGAGTTAGGGTTTCTATAGACCTAATGGTTGAAGATGTAATTTTGTAATATTATAAAGAAGTATTCCCTTGACGAGGACGCCCTAGTGGTTGTGAGGTTCCCAAGGCACAAGGAATACAATCCACTTTGCAAGAAGTAAAAATGACTGAAATTCATGTTTCCCAATGCAATGATTTTATATCTCCAATGCAAAAAAAAAGGTATGACTAGTGCCTTTACTATTGGTCTAATGGAGTCAAATAAACAAGATCTTAGAGAAGCTATCTCCTTGGGGTTGTAAGCCCTTTTACTTCCCAAGGTAAGTTTCTCTAGTCTAGAGTTTAAGCTAAGAGGGTGTATGCCCTTATACTTCTCTTAGCAAACCCTAATATAATGAATGATATGAAGCAATAAAATGGTGAAGACTATGGTGGGTGTGTATGCCCTTATGCTTTTCACCTAGCTCCCAGCATAACAATACTTGAATCTGAATAAAATGATAGCAAGAGAGTAAAAACCATACCAATATCAAGAGAAATGCTAAGACAATCTGCCACAAGAGCTAGAAAGCATCATCCAAAGCTAGCGCTAGATTTCCATCAACCATTCACCAATGAATAACCATAAACAAGTGCACAAGAGATGAAAAGAGCCAAGGGGGCCGAAAATTTCAGACCAAGTCCTCTCACAAGAGGGAGAGTTATGTTTAAAATGAGATCTTATGATCTCTATTTATACTAAATGTAGCTACAATAGTTTGTCCACAAAATAAGGAGTAAACCACAAGATTAGGGGTCAAAAACCCTAATATTTCCCCCTTAACAAAGTAATATTAAACAATTCACTTAAGATTTCACTTTTTACACAAATTAAACCCTAATTTAGGAGGATGTCACCCCTTTAGGGGATGTTTTGCCACTTTGAGGAAGTCGTCGGTGTTGGAGAAGCATGGATGGGCCCCCAAAGGCCATGTGGCAAGCATCTAAGCAATCATATCATGGTGAAGACCCTTCTCCTCCTCAAATGTCCATGTTTCAAAGAGTGGCACCTCATCACCATGCCCTAGCCCCCAAGATCATGACGTCAACCTCAAAAGTGGAACGTTTTTCCCCTCCTAGGAAAATAGTTTGGAAAGTAGGGGGTGGGATAGGTTATCCAAGTCATCATCAAGGTCGTCCAAGTTTGATCTCTCTCATCTGGCATGCGGGCCCCTGACATCCAAACTGTGGGCTTGTAGCCTTATGTAAGCCCAAGCTAGGCTTGTTCTCCCAAAATTGTCCACCAACTAGGTCATGCAAAGACAAATGAGCACACCCTCCAACGATCTCAAGTCATAAAATCATGATAAGTGAATCCAATCAATAAATAATCCATCTAAGCATGTGCATCAAAGATCACTATATCAAACAATTAACAACTCAAATACACTATGCGACTTGTCAAGATTAAATATGGAGGGTTGACGAGGTGTCCTATTGGGTAGATCTTTCCCTGGGTCAAGGAGAGCTTCCAAGAGGTCCCTCTCTAAGATATGTAAAGTGTATGAGGTGGTTGGGGCCAAGACTCAATGGGCATAAGGGCTCGTGACATACAAGGGGTCATAGTGTCTCATTCATGGGTGTCTTTGTAGAGGGTGTGTGGTACCTTCGTCCGTAATGCACTTTTTCCAAGCCCATCAATTGACTTTTATCTTTCTTTCTTTATTCTATTTTAATATAGCATAAGGATAGGTTAAGGTCACTTCCCTGGCGTGGTGACCAAGTGATGAAAATGTCACCCACAAACACCTAATGGACATGAGAAGGTTGGCTCGTGATGATACCCCCTTTCTCTCAGCCATGCAACTGAGAGCCATTACCCTAGTTTGGTGACCAGATGATGGTAATGTCATACCACTAGATATTCATGGACGTGATAGGCCGACTGGTGATGAGACCTCATATCCTTCAATTAACATTTTAACCATTCTTTATTATATTATGGGTCCCCTTTATTCAAAGATAAGTGTTTCATTTTTTTCTTGGGTGATCCCTCGACGAAGCATCTGGAAGGTTTATATAAGGCTTTTATCTTTTACCAAACACCAACCCCTCTGGGCCTTTAGCCCCTTATTCCCATAGAATGAGGGACAACCCCTTCTTGTGTCAATATACCCTAAAATACCAAGAGATAAGAAAATGGAGGGGAATAATGATGGAAAGTGGTAAGTATGGTAGGGAACAATATGATGGCTCATTAAGGGATTTCCCAATAGCAAACCCATCCCCAAGGAAAACCACTTACTAGGGCACAATGTCAACCACCAAGGTGAAGTAGGGAAAAAGGCATAATGTCCAAGCACATATCATGAAATCTAGAGCAATCATAGGTACAACATAATCAAATGGATTAAATATTGAAATGATGCTCACCATAATACTAACTTGTACCTCATGGAGCAAGGCCTACTGCCTTCCGGAAGCCAACTGGTGTGGTGGATGCCATCTGTAAAATTGAGACCATCTGTGGTGGTGAGTGGGTTTTCCATCTATGCAAAAGGGTATTGCTGGTCATGTAGTCTCTCAACACTCCATATCTGAAACCTGAGGGCCTCGAGACATCATCTCCTTAGTTATCCACAAAATGGGGATAATAAGTACAATTAGTAGGATGCTTGAGAGTTTTGAGAGAGTGTGTTTGCCAATCAATTCACCAAGAGAATTACTTCTTAGATTAGTGTCTTTTTAGGGTTTGGAGTCTTTCAACGCAAATAAGCATCAAGGTTGGCCTACTTGAAACCAAGAGGTAGGATCTAAACCATAAGGTGCAAGAACATTTGGGCCTTCGGTCTGAGATCTTGAGGAGAAGGACTTCTAGGGTGCAAACACATTTGGGCCCTAGAAACCGTTTCTCCCTTCTTGTAGCTTCAGCTAGGTCAAAGTTAAAATGTCTAGGGCTAAAATACTAAAGTGCTAGCTCTTTAGGGATTTGGGGATCTATTAACCAAAATTTGGTCACTTATATGTTCCCGCTCCTGGAATAACAAATAAAAAAACGATATTGGAAGATAATATTTTTGAACTATTATATGTTCATTGCATATCCCTCGGTATCAGCTTCGCCATGCATTTCGCGGAATCAAAATCAGAGTCTCCATGACCAAGATACACATACTTCTGTCCAAAATTCCAATGGACGTATTACAAGAAAAAATATGAAAAATGTTGTAAGTGACATGTTCTCTCCTCTCTTTTACCTTCACCTCTTTTCATTCTCTCAATTTTATACTTAGTCATTTCTCCCATTGTCTCGTTACTTTCATATTCTCCTTACCATTTTCCACACTTAGACATTTTTCCTTATTCCTTTCCACATTCACATTCATTTCCCTTTTCCTTTACTTTCCCATTTCTTTTTATTTTCATTTTCATTATCAAATTTTTCCATTTCTTTTCTTTTCCCTTTTTCATTTCCCAAATTTCATGTAATTCCTTTGTTTCCCATATATTACTTTTCATTTTTCATATTTTCCATATTTCACGTGACCCATTATATATTTTCCAAACTTAGTCTTATTTACTATGGCTTACCGCAGGTTCACAAGTTGATGATATTTCCTAAGAGTATGTTTTATCTCTGCTACCCTCACAATGCATTTTGACTGCTACCACCTTCACAATGCACACAACTCTTTTTACTACTCTTTACTATGTAACTTCTCCAACACTTAGCCAAATATATATGAGTTACCGCGAGTTTGCGGGTTGGTAAGGGTTGGTGATGTTTATTTCATGTTATATGCAAGTTTGTCCGACTGATTCTCAATAATTGGAATATTTTACAACTATTTACCTCTCCTCTCCACTTCACCTACACTTAGAATTTTTCACACTCATTATTTACTATGTATTACCGCGGGTCCGCAGTGATTTCCTCACCTACTCTGCATTCACACCCGTGAACTCGCCATATTATTTTAATAGTATTCTTCCTATCCTAAGTTCTATGAGGAACATATCCAAGTGACACATGGCACTTTATTAACCAATGATATATATCCACATGGCGGTTAAATGGATGGTGCCACATGGAAACTAATTAATGGAGACACATGGCACCATAAAAAAAAGTGACACATGGCGTGATTTTATTGGATGACATATGGCATATTCTTATTGGCAGATTGTTGGCCTACCGAGTGATGAAATGTGGCAACATTTGGTTGGGTGGCTCATCATTGTTGACTGGCCATATTAGTGGTTGACTAGGCATGCAAAATTTTTATTGTATTCGACAATTTTCCAAGGGTCAAATCCTCCAAGCTCCATAGTCTCCTCTCTTCTTTATTTCTTGCCAAGTGTATGTTACACTTAACATTATATACCACTAAGACTATTTTATTCTTGTACATGTGGGATAAGAATAATGAAGAAAAGTTGAAATTCAACAAAAGAGGTCGAAATTAAATCAAGGGTCCACATTTACCAATCAAACTTGATCGACGGTGGTTGGGTCACGATCTTGCAAAGGCTATATCTTGAGCTCCCGACCTTCGTTTGCAACAAACTTTATACTGTTGGAAAGGTATTTCGACATAGAATATGGTGGTATAGGTTTCAAGTGTTGAAATTTGATACATTTTTCTCAGAAATTAAAATATAATTCAGCTTCATTTTTTAATGGGCCAGCGTGACAACTCAATTTTACGAGCTCATATCTTGAGATCCAAGCGATGGATCTGGAAAAAATCTATATCGTGGGAAATATAAGACGATGAGGATCACATATAAAATTATTTCTATGGCTAAAAAGTTTATTATCATTCCCATAGAATTAAAACACAGTCATCCTCTTTTAAAGGGAAATTAATTAAATTTCAAAAAATAAAAGTTTAATTAAAACTTTTATTAAAAAAATGAGAGGGACCCACTTTCAATATACTTGTATTAATGATGTGAACTCATTAATGAGAAATTAATGAGGCATTAATTAAAGGAAATGTTTCAAGAACAAACTTGTACCGGAATTTCTAGAAGGGTAAGAAACAGTTAAGACGGTTCTTGTAACCGTCAATGAAGACAATAAAAGGACAGCAACAACCAAGTGAATAAAGGAGAGACCATCATAGTAAGTTTATGCTGATCACATATTTCTTTCTTTATCAGTTCTTTCATCCAGTTATTCCACTTCTTTGACTAGAAAGGTTTAATCGAAGTCTGATAACTTCTCCCTTTCTTCTTTCAAGGTCTTGTTGTTATATTATCACCCACCATCCTCCTTCTACAAGGTTAATTTTTGTTTATATTTTCTTTATGGTATGTGGTAGCCCCAATCCCAGCCTTCAGGACAAATGCATTTTAAATTTCAAAGAATATGTAATAGATTATATATTTTTTAGAAATTTCAAGAGAGCTATTTCGGGATCAGTTTCTACTGTGCTTTGTAACTCTGAGTTTTGAGTATAAAGTATTTGAGATTGGTCCATCATTATATTTATTTGAGTTGCCCATGTTTCCACTCTGTTAAAGTTCTCTTATGCATGCAGATCATCTTCTTTTTATTTTTATGTGATTAGAAATATTTAGCTTAAATTATGATGGATGTGAGGAAATGTTTCTTATTTGCTCTAAATGTGTGAATGTGTTTGGTTCCTGGTCCTTTCTCATGAACTTTATCTAAAAAGAAAAGAAAACATTTTCCTTCTATCGTTCTTGCAATCTTTATATTTCTTTGATTACCACGACGAACTTCTGCAAAGTACCACATTTTGAATATCTAGAATCCCAAAGAAAATCTTAAAGTAAAGAGGAGTACCACCTCTATAAAAACACAGGGGGATTTACATCCTCGTGAGGTTGTCGTTTCGGTCCTAACGGATTCAAGCGTCAACATTTTTGGCAACTCCACTGGGGAACGATTTATCTTCAAGATAATTGAGGAACCAAAAATCTCCATGGCTCAAAGTTTCGAGAAGAAGATTCAAGAAAATTGTTGTTTATTTTAAGCATGTCTCACCTTTTTTGTAATTTCAAAAAGAAACGAGAAGCACCAAAGATTCGAGAGAATGAACTCCCTGGCAACTCCTTTGAAAAAATTCAAAATGAAGGGTTTTATTTATGTCAAAATGCTTCTTTATATTCTTCATCAGGCCCATCAATGGCTTTGCAAGATTCGAGAAAAGGGAGAAATACTCAAAGAAGGAGGTGATTTCATAATACCCCTTTAAATCTACTAGAAATAGACTTTCAAATGCCCAATGTTCCTATTGAAATTTTTTCTACATTCTTTGGGGATGTTTTAGAAGATGCAGAACAACACTTGATTAATTTTAAAGGTACATGTTATGATTTCAACGTCACTGAAGACAATGTTACATGTAGATTATTTCTACAAACTCTAACAGAGGATGCTCTTGAATGATATATTTCATTAATGCCTAACTCCATTACTAGTTGGGATATGTTAGAATATTCATTTTCATAAAAATTTATCCCAAAGGTCCATTCATACATTTTTTATGATTTTTTAAATGTTGTTGCGCACCCACCCTCTCCCACGTGGACACAAAATGATGAAATGAATGATTCAGAAGAAGAATATCATGAAACAATGCAAGACTTTTCTGAATCAAATCTTGTTGCTGGGAATGAAGGCAAGAATTCCAAAGACCAAGAAAAGGATATCAACATCTCATATACTCCATATGAGGAAGAAATTAAAAAGTCTCCACCGAATATGCAAGAAGAATTCAGCCAAAATAAAGAAGAATTGGTGGAAGAAAACAATTTTGAGAATAAAGAAGACAACCATTGCATATAAGAAGAACATTACCAAGACATCGTTGATGACACAATAATCTTGAATGTGAAAAAGAAGAAAAAAAGAATATTTTCAACAAATAAATTGTTCATTTGATTGAAGATAGCAACACTATGGGGCAGCCAAGAGTAGATTATATTGAATATTGGTTTGAAAGTATTGTCAGCCCGCCAATGCAAACAACTCTTCTACACACATTGCTCGATCCCATTGGGGTACATTTTGGGCATGCTCCTGATTTATTGGTAGCAACCCCGATCTTTTTCTTACTACTGGAGCCCATTTCACAAGCCAATCGGATGCTCGAATGGCTCCATTGGAAATCTACGTATACCTAAGGTTCCCCTTTCTTTCAAATAAGTTAGGGTAGGTAGATCATTTATGTATATATTTTGTTTCTTCAATTCAGTTCTGCATAATAAAGCGGTCAATCTTGAAGGTAACTCCATGAAATAAGAAGAATTGCAAGAATTCATTTTGAAGATGACTACATAGCCCAATGGAGAAGGTAGTTGGTCTTGAGATTCTGGTGTTCTTAGTAACCCATACGGGGCCTCTGTCCCGCAGTTGGAGCCAATTGTTGACCAAAATTTGGTCACCTATATGTTCCCGCTCTTGGAATAATAATAAAAAATGATATTGGAAGATGAATATTTTTGGACTATTATATGTTTATTGCATAGCCCTCAGCATCAGTTTCGTCATGCATTTCGCGAAATCAAAATGAGAGTCTCCATGACCAAGATATGCATACTTCTGTCCATAAGTCCAACGGAGGTATTACAAGAAGAAATATGAAAAATGTTCTAAGTGACATGTTCTCTCCTCTCTTTTCCCTTCACCAGTTTTCATTCTCTCAATTTTATACCTAGTCATTTCTCCCATTGTCTCATTAATTTCATATTCCCCTTACTATTTTCCACACTTGGCCAGTTTTCCTTATTCATTTCCACGTTCACATTCATTTCCCTTTTCCTTTATTTTCCCATTTCTTTTTATTTTCCTTTCCATTTTCATTATCTCATTTTTCCATTTCTTTCCTTTTCCCTTTTTCCTTTCCCAAATTTCACGTAATTCATTTATTTCCCATATATTACTTTTCATTTTTCATATTTTCCATATTTCAAGTGACCCATTATATACTTTCCAGACTTAGTCTTATTTACTATAGCTTATCACGGGTTTGCGGGTTGGTGATATTTCCTAAAAGTATGTTTTATCTCTGCTACCCTCACAATGCACTTTGACTTCCGCCACCTTCATAATGCACACAACTCTTTTTGCTACTCTTTACTATGTAACTTCTCCAACACTTAGCCAAATATATATGAGTTACCGCGGGTCCACGGATTTGCGGGTTGGTGAGAGTTGGTGATGTTTATTTCATGTTATATGCAAGTTCGTCCGACCGATTCTCAATACTTAGAATATTTTACAACTATTTACCTCTCCTCTCCACTCCATCTACACTTAGAATTTTTCACACTCATTCCTTACTATGTATTACCACGGGTCCATGGTGATTTCCTCACCTACCTCTGCATTCACATAAACCCATGAACCCGCCATATTGTTTTAATAATATTTTTCCTATCCTAAGTTCTATGAGGAACATCTCCAAGTGACACATGGAACTTTATTAACCAATGAGATATATCCACATGGCAGTTAAATGGATGGTGCCACATGGAAACTAATTAATGGAGACACGTGGCAGCATACAAAAAATGACACATGCCGTGATTTTATTGGATGACATATGGCATATTCTTATTGGCAGATTGTTGGCCTATCGAGTGATGACATGTGGCAAAATTTGGTTGGGTGACTCATCATTGTTGACTGGGCATATTAGTGGTTGACTGGGCATGCAAAATTATTATTATATTCAACAATTTTCCAAGGGTCGAATCCTCCAAGCTCCATAGTCTCATCTCTTCTTTATTTCTTGTCAAGTGCATGTTATACTTAACATTATATACCACTGATACTATTTTATTATCGTACATGTGGGATAAGAATAATGAAGAAAAGTCGAAATTCAACAACGGAGGTCGAAATTAAATCAAGGGTCCACATTTACCAATCAAACTTAATCGAAGGTGGTTGAGTCACGATCTTGCAAAGGCTATATCTTGAGTTCCTAACCTCCATTTGCAGAAAAATTTATACCGTTGAAAATTTATTTTGACGTAGAAGATGGTGATACAGGTTTCAAGTGTTGAAAGTTGATACATTTTTCTTAGAAATTAAAATATCAGTCAACTGCATTTTTTAGTGGGCCTGTGTGACAACTCAACTTCACGAGCTCATATCTTGAGATCCAGGCGACGGATTTGCAAAATTTTTATATCATTGGAAAGCTAAGATGATGAGGATCACATATGGAATGATTTCCATGGCTAAAAAGTTTATTATGATTCCCATAGAATTACAACACATTCATCCTCTTTTAAAGGGAAATTAATTAAATTTCAAAAAATAAAAGTTTAATTAAAACTTTTGTTAAAAAAAGGAGAGGGACCCACTTTAAATATACTTGTATTAATAATGTGAATTCATTAGTGAATAATTAATGAGGCATTAATTAAAGGAAATGTTTCAAGAAGAAACTTGTACGAGAATTTCTAGAAGGGCAAGAAACAGTTGAGACGGTTCGTGTAACCGTCAATGAAGACAATAAAAGTACAGCAACAAGCAAGTGAAGAAAGGAGATACCATCATAATAATTTTATGTTAATCGTATCTTTCTTTCTTTATCAGTTCTTTCATCCAGTTATTTTGCTTCTTTGACTAGAAAGGTTTAACCGAAGTCTGACTTTTCCCTTTCTTCTTTCCAAATCTTGTTGTTCTATTATCGTCCACCATCCTCCTTCTACAATCTTAATTCTTGTTTATATTTTCTTTATGGTCCGCGGGAGCCCCAATCCCAGTCCTAAGGACAAACTCATTTTAAATTACAAAGAATATGTAACAGACTATATATATTTTAGAAATTTCAAGAGAGTTATTTCGGGATCAGTTTTGACTATGCTTTGTAACTCTGAGTTTTGAGTATAAAGTATTTGAGATTGATCTATTATTATCTTTATTTGAGTTTCCCATGTGTCCACCTTGTTAAATTTCTCTTATGCATGCCGATCATCTTCTTTTTATTTTTATGTGATCAGAAATCTTTAGTTTAAACTATGATGGATGTGAGGAATTTTTTCTTATTTTCTCTAAATGTGTGAATGTGCGCAGTTTTTGGTCCTTTCTCAAGAATTTTCTTTAAAAAGAAAATAAAACATTTTCCTTTTATCTTTCTTGCAATCTTTATATTTCTTTGATTAACATGATAGACTTCTGCAAAGTTACACATTATGAATATCTAGAATCCCAAAGAAAATCTTAAAGTAAATAGGAGTACCACCTCTATAAAAGTGCAAGGGGATTTACATCCTCGTGAGGTTGTCATTTCGGTCCTAATGGATTCAAGCATCAACAGGTTCTAACCCTAGCAAGAACAATTTACCAATTCTAGACAAATATGACCATGTGAGAGGAAGAAGCACTTATGTTCCTCTCTTAGGGTTTCAATAAACAAGATTCCTTGCAACAAATAACAATTTCACCATTAACATAAATAGCATAAACAATAATTGCATAAATTTACTTACTTCATCAAAGAAACCAAGAGAATGTAACCATATTTGCAGAAATATCCATCCAAAATCAATAAATCCATCCACAAGAGACATTTTCAAGCATAGTGCATGAGAGAGAAGAGCCAGTTACCTCAAAAGGGTGAAAATTTTAGAACTAGTGTCTCACAAAGGCGAGAGAATGATGATTAAAAGGAAAGTAAGGCTATCCTTCTTATATGAGGCCTAACATCTCACTTTGTCCATGTAACATAACAAGTTCATAATTCAAGTAGGGTCGACCCCTCATTTAACCTTTACAGTGTGTAATAAATGCAAAATACATCAAAATAACCCATAAGTGTGAGATGTCAAGGCCACATAGGGTGACGTCAAGCCTCCAAAGGCCACATGACATCCTCCAAGGTGAAGCAATGTCAAGTGAGGTCTCTCTTCACCCAAGCTCATGCCAAATCATCTCTGGTATCCATCCATCCATCAAACCCTAACAATGTTAAACCCTAGAAGGTGACGTCAAGGTCAAGACAGTGACATCTAAGGCCTCTAGGTGTTGCGTCCAAGGAGAGGTGGGATACATCTCATATATTAATGATTTATGAGTCACTACTACTGCAACTTCCTCCATCATATAAGTAAATAGGCACTAGGGTACTTTGCCCAACCTATGGGGCTTCCAGCCCATATGTGTGCCATCATGACTGGATCTGCTCAAACCAAGCCCATTTGTCCATCATCCAGGGTTTTGAGGACGCGAGAGCCAATATATGAGGGCAATGAGTTATTGGATGACTAAATAATGTCCATCACATGTGCCAAGGTCTTGCAATAAAGATACAACATTTTGGGTACAAGCTCATGATTTCCCTGGAAGAACCATGTCAGGGCTATCCAAAACAAATCAAGGTATAAAACATGGTTAGTCAATGTTCATAAGAAACATTAGTCCTTAAAACAATCAAAGTAAGTTGCAACTTAATATATAATCCATGTAAGATAATTCACATCAATATCCCCTTCAAGCATCACACCATCCTAGGACCCCATGTGAGTTACCAAGATTAAGTATGGGAGGGCCTTCATCCAACCTTATTAGTTGTGTCACCTAGACAGGAAATAAAATAACCTAGGTAGAGGGATAGGTTCTGAGAGTGACAAGGGAAAGTAAAAACCCTTCAAGAGTAAGTGAGGTAGTGATATGATCTTAGGTCTTACTTCATGGCTCATGGTGTCATTAACTCCATTTCTATGAGCACCTTCGTGGAGGGTTCGCTTGCTCTTGAGTTACCCCATATTTACGTGTTATTTTTTGCAATCCCCCTTATATGCCTTTTTTATAAGTCCCGCTTTATTATATTTGAAAGTCCCCTTTGTAAGGTTTCAAGTCGTTAGCATTTCTTTTTTGGACTGGGGTGAGCACTGAAAGAGTAGAGCTCAAGTTTGGACTGGCTTTTGTTAATCCTCTTTGTTACCATTCCTTTCTTTCTTTAACATCATTTTCTTATTATTTTCATAGCATTCATGAAAAAACCTATGGTCCTTCAACCCCTCTTCTCATTACAGAATGGACCATGACCCATTGTCGAAGTTTAATACATTGTGAGAGTCTCCAGGATCGAAAGTGTTAAGTATGGTGGGGAACAGAATGTTACCCTTGTGAGGGCCCCTAGTAGTACCCCTTTTTCATGAGCGGTGACAACACAAGCCTAGGGCATAAAATTTAACCACCAAGGTGAAACAAGGCAACTGACACAACTTCCCAGACCAGTAGTCCATTATCCAACTTCAACCAAAGATACTCATCCACATGCATGACAAATTAAGCACAACACTTTGTATAAAAGAAGGACTAACATACCTCACGATGACAATGGTTTGTCGTCTCCCATACTCTCGGTCGCTTGGATGTGATGCGCCTTGGTTGACTTGTAGCTGCAAAGGTGAATGAAAGGGGGTTGTTGGGCTGCCATTTGTGGACATGTTGATCATCATCATGGTTGGGATCATTTTCTCCATTATGGGCCATGAGACACGATCTCCTCTAGTTACCCCCAGGCATGGGGAGGTAACATATGGATCCAACATGGGGACATGTACTCACCGTAGAGCGCATGAGAACCTCAACATCTATGGTTGTCCAAGACCTGCAATTTTGCGCCCACTTCAACCAACAAAACCCTTTAGAAGTATCTGTCGGTGGATGTGATCCATCGACGTCAGTGATAAGTCTAAAACCATACTGAATATAAAAAAAAATCTTAGGTACAAAATAACAAAGAACTAATATTAAGTAAAATTTCCTTACATGTATTCATTAGGTACAAATGAAAATGCAATATTTAAAAAGATGCAAGACTATTCTAGCATGAATGCATTGTGCAACATATATACAAATAAAATGCAAGATGTAAATGCCCTAACCTACACTAATATATGTTAGTTTTAAAATGCTAGGTATAATCATATGACCAGTGAAACCATCCCAACATTGTATTAGAATATCTATCCATGTACTTCATCACAAACCATCATAGGGATAAGTCAAGCACATAAAGATCATGAGTTGGGACATACATCATACCATAACTAGTCATAAAATCCAACTCATGGAGGTGGGAGGGAAGGAAAAATTCAGGCAAAGAGGTATCACCACAGCCATGTCCTATCCATCCCAGGACAAGGCTGAAAGAATCGGGTAAAGGAAGATCCTCATCCTTAGATATCAAGCCAACACTCACAGATCGAGAAGGGATGAGAGGGAAGCTAAGGAAAACTCCAAGGTTGGCCATGGAAGAAGAGAGTGCAAGGTAAGTGATCAAACCAAACATGGAGAAATTTTTTTGCTTCCAACCCAAAGTTTGTTGATCTCGTGTGTGAAACCGAAAACCCTCGCAACAAACCATAGGTTGAAAATAACTATGTCCTATAGGTAAGTGACCATTGTGAAAAGAACTTCCAACCATACCTATAGTGGAATGGCAAGGTGAAGGAAGAGAATGTTAGAAACTCTCATAACAAAACTCCTGCTATGGGAAAATCATGTTGTTTCCCTCATCAAAATTAGAGCACAATGGTGGATAATTTTGTCGTAGAATAAATCCAGGTGCTCAAAAGAATATGTATCAAACCCCTAGAGATAAGACCAGAAATCATCGTAATAATGTTGCAATAAATTATCCTTGGATGGCTGGAACAAATCTGTAATCATGTCATCTTCATGTTTCCAAACATCCAAATCAGTCGTAACCACATATGGTTGTTCTAAGGACAATGGTTGAGAATGACCTTCAATGTCATAAATGGGATCTCCACCGGGACAAATCACATCCCACTTATGTCTTCCAATATGTATAAACTCATCAATGTTGTCAATTACTTCATTACTTTCATTATAGCATGAATGGTCCAATGTATGCAAGGGTTCCTCTAGCCCTTCTTCACTTTCTGAATCATAGAATAAAGGAACATCGAAATTTTGGAAAGGAGTATAACTCACCACGTTCTTTTCTTCATGTACATGAGGAATGGAAGCTTGGATGACTTCATCAAAAGAAGGAGCAAATATCCACACTTTGTTTTCATGAGGAGCCTCTCCATGGATTAAGTCTTCAACAAGGTGTGTTTCATCAAAAGTGTTCTTCTTCGACATATTCACAAGGCAACTCAAATTCTTCTTGGTAATATTCATCATGATTCACCTCTTTGGGCTCTCATTCTCCAATCAAGTCTTCGTTGTGTTTAATAGTATCACGAGGTAATTCTTGTTACTCTTCAACATAGATTATTTTTTAGGCTAAATTTTGCAAATGGGCTAATTTTCCATGGTTTTTCCCAAAAAACAATTCACTATTTTTCATTTTTTATAAAAATGATTCACCCAAATTCCATAGAATAAAAATATTTTACCTTAAAAATCGTCAAAATTTTAAAGAAACTATATAAAATCCTTAGAACTTTGAATATTTTTACAAAACTATCGCCAAACATTTTACATTTTGCATATTAAAGACTAGTAAGATTAGCCCATGTTTCTACATTTTAATTTAAATTTCCATCCTCAAAATCATCCTTGCTCTTCAAGGGATTGGCAACCTCCCTTGTAAACTTCTTCTTTAGGCTCTTTCCTTGGAAATGTGCAATCTTCTTTGTCCGAGGCATGCCCAAGACATGGAGGTTCTTCCCTAATAGATTCTTCATTGTTTGGCGGGAGAACTTCGTCGAGGTTTGCATTTTCTTTTGAATTGTCCCACTCTTCCCCATCTACATTCAACTCCAATATCTTGGACAAGACCCAAGGTTAATCATACTTCTCTCATGTGTTGGCACACAATTTCTTTACTCGGAAATATGCCTTGGAAAGCTCTTACTCTATCAAGACTTCAAAACATTGCACATACCGCTCCACTATGAGGCCATGCTCTTCTCATATTTGTGCACAAAGGTCAATCAATAGATGTAGATATTGGCATTGATCAACCAATTCCTTTGAAAACTTCTCATCTTCTCTAACACTTTCCTTAACCCTATGGGAAAAGTCTTCACATAGTTCTAGTTCTTCACAGAATTCTTCATCTTCCTCAACAAACGAAACAATTATCAATGCATCATCTTCATCAACATAATCTTCCTCTTGAGCATGGTGTGCTTCCCTAATGTCTTCTAGAAGATGGTCAAGGAAAAAACATTCCCTTCTGAGGGAGGTTGTGAACTCTTGAAGAGTATCTTCGTATGTTCGAATAGGTGGGGTACAATACTTGAGAAATTTACTGAGGAGGTCTGTGAAGGAAGATATCATGACCCATCTCTGTAATGTGAATGACAAAGAGGCTATAAATAATTTTATTTGCACATCCTCATGTCCTACTCGTTTTCTGTGTATGTACTTCAAGAATTCTACAACACGAGAGATGCCTAAAGACGGCTCATCATCAAACACTAGACAACTTACAAACAAATTTATATGGAGCTCATTTGGATATCCAGGAATACTTTCAAAGTCAATATAAGGATATGACTCAAGAATATTGTAATAGTTTTCCATGATTCCATCAGTTAAGGAACTTGAGGAGAGGATGATACGTCAAAATATATATCAGTGGAGTGACGAGATGATTCCTCGAGAGGATCATCAAAGCAAGGTGAGGGAACTACCCTCAGTGGAGTCACCAGGTAAACTTGTGAGATAAGGCTCTGGGAAACATTTACCAAAGATACGTCATTGAGGAGAATGACTTCATCCTCCCCCACAATGGTGCCAGAAAAGAATATCACATCTTTCCCTGTATGTTTTACTAAAAAGAGTGGCTCCTAAATCCCAAAGGCTGGCAACCTCTCTGCATTTGGAGAAGAGGTGGTTTGTCGTTTCCTCATCCTCTCTATAGATCATGCATATTGAGGGACCAACGAATCCTCTCCTTAAAATCTAGTCCCGAGTTAATATTTTTCTTTTGATGACCAACCAAAGGAAGGTGGAGATTTTTAGCCAAATCGTTGGGTCCCAGATTTTGCTCCAAACTTCTCTCTTATTTTCATAGATCAATCCCCTTTCCAACTTGTAAGCCTCTTTAACTTTGAAATTTCCATCTCCTATTGTCCCCCAACGAATGATATAAGGACTAGTCCAAAACCAGATCTACCTGGCCTGCAATTCCTTCTCCATCATCTATCTCAATTCCTCTTCCCAACTATCTAGCCACAAATTGAGGATTTTCCATTTTCATTTAGACAGGCAAGACCTTTCCCCATGTTATTGACAATATTGGTAAACACGTGTCCAACCTCTTCAAAGCATGGTATCTTTTATCTGTTGCAAAGGTTCCTTATTTCCCAATGTTTTTTCTTGTTCCCTCACATCCTCTTAAAAGAGGGCATCCTTCCCCTGTTGAATTTCTCATAAGATAATTTGTTGTACCATATCCCTATTGTTCCAGGCATTCTGCTATATTAGGGAACCTGGACAAACTCCTTTCATTTGGATTCAACTTACTAGAGGAACATCGGCCACATACTTTCTTATCCAAACCCTAGCCCATAGAGCCTTTGAGTATTTAATCCATCTCCACCTAATCTTCGTAACTAATTATTTACTCACAAGGAATGGTTCTTTAATACCTAAACCCCCAAAATATTTGGGAATATAGACCCTATGTCAGTCAACAAGTGCCCACTTTTTTTCCTTAGATTCCCCTCCCCACAGAGAAGATTTTTGTAGAGTTTGGATTCTTTTGAGGATTTTCGAAGGAGCAGTAAGGATTGAAAAGAGATAAAGGGGAATATAATTGAGCATAAATTTAATTAAAAGAATTATGCCAGGAAGAGTAATAAATTGATGAGTTCAACTCGATAATTTGGCTTCCATTTTGGTTAAGAGATCTTCCCAAGAGATGTTTCTAAAGACTTTATCCAACAACAACAACCCCCCAACCAAGACCCTCGATCGCAATGATATACAAGAAGGGAGGAAAAGGGTCTCTTTGAAGAGTGCCATGGGAGGGGTTAAAAGGGCAAGAAAGGGATCCATTGAGAAGGATAGAGAAGAAGGCATATGATATCAGATTTTGAACCAAGAGGATCTAATCATTACAAAAACCAAAGGCAACAAGCATATCATGGAGAAAGGTCCAATCAAGACGATCAAAAGCTTTGGACATGTCCAACCTGAGAAGCATGCCCAACTTCTTACTCATATGGAGAGAGTGGATGGTTTCATGAGCCAAAATAATTCCATCAAGGATCTGAGGGCCTTCAACAAATCCTCCTTGATTTGGGGAGATGATTCTATTCAAAATGGATTTTAACCTTCTTCTTTTCTCCCCAAAAAAACCATATATTTGTGATTTCAAAGTAGAAATAAAAATATACATTGTATAATTATGCTCATAAGAGCTCTTTTTTAGACAAAACTCTTACAAATTATCATTCGATTATGCTTAACCAACTTTCAAAAAAACAATGAATCTCAAATGTACCTTTTTAAGTATAGTACTAGCCTAGCTAACAAAGTACAAAACGTTGTCTCATCATTGTATGAACAAAGCCATTAAAACAATACTTCTTGGAATGCATAAACCATATTCTGCCCTTTGAATTCCTTGCCAAGAAAAGTCCCTTCTTTGAGTACCAAGGCCTCCTTTGAAAGACAATATTCCTGAGATTTAAATTCTCGATGGATGTGTTGGTTGAAAATTGAATGAAAAGCTTCTTGAAGTCCCTAAATTATGAATTGTTGGTGAAAGAGTACAAGACTATCCAGACGCATAGAGCCCTTACACCATTCAATTACCACTTTTGAATCTCCTGCTACTTGTATATCCCTAAAACCTTTGGCCTTGGAAAATTTTAATAATGCCGAAAGCACCACTAACCCTGCTCGAGTATTAGTGCCTCTCCCATATCCAATATCGAGCCTAAAATAATGATCATGACTGAAATAAAAAACAATACCAACACCACAATCAATTTGCACTCCTTGTCGTGCACCGTCGAAGTAACTCCAAGGAGAGGTTGAACTCAAACATGACTCGTGTCTGGGGTTGACCCTAGAAGCCCCACCTTTACTCTATTGTTCACATTAAGTAACTTGGATCACATGAACCACCACACTTGTGCATCTCTTAACTCCTTCGAACAACACCTGATTCTTGTTCAACCATAGGTTTTAACCTATTTTCTATAACCTTGGTAATTATTTGTAGATGGCATTGTATAAAGATATAGGTCTGAACTTATCTACCATGTTTGCCTCTCGTTCTTTTGGGATTAGAGCCAAGAACATAGTATTGAAATATTGAAGAATGATGGATGGCATGCATGATTCTTCCACCACCTCCCAGATGTCATTGCCAATGATACCCCAACTTGCCTAGAAAAAATCAGTGAAGCCATCTAGACAAAGAGATTTTTCCTTTTCCATTTCCTTTACCACATGTTCGACTTCTTTTAATGTCACAAGCCGCATGAAAAATAGTTCTCGATTCTATCTTTTTTTCCTTTTTTCTTTTTAACCTCATGCCACCCCCCTAAAAAGATTCCACACTGACTAATAGTATTTCAAAAATTGGATGGTTAGGATTTGTATGAGAAATCAAATGTCCATGAATCAAAAGGTGTGCCAACTTCTTCTCAGAATTGAGGTTATCGAATTTGTGGATTATCTTTGTTCCTCCTGATTTCCAACTACTGCCCTCAATGTATTCTTGTCTTCTTCTCTATCCACCACAGAGGGAGTTGTTTCCTCAACTTGCACTTACGGGCATCCATTAGTATCATTCTCTAAATTTGTATTATGTTGATTTTCTACACTCTGTTCCTCCTCGACAATTATTGCTCAAATGATTGTCATTCTTTGAGTTTTGGTTTATGTCCTTCTTTCCTTTTAGGATAAACTTGTGCTCAAAAAAATGTATCTTTCAAATGTCCTGCTTATTTACAAATCTACCGAAATTGTATTTCATATTCTAGTCCTTGCGTCCATTTAGAGTCTTTCATTTGACATATAAACTTATTCAAATGTCCTGCTTATTTACAAATCTACCGAAATTGTATTTCATATTCTAGTCCTTGCGTCCATTTAGAGTCTTTCATTTGACATATAAACTTATCCAATGATCCCTTACTAATGTTGATTTGCACACATACACAAACATATGTAAAAAGACCAAGCTCGCAATTAAATATCTTTACTTTTTTGTCAGTCCATCTTTGCTTTGCTGTCAGTTCATCTTGTGAATGTAACAGTTGAACTGCAGCGGTCCATATGTTATGACCGCCTCCTTTAAGAAATTAAATATTTGCTGAGAAATTTGTTGTTGAAGAATAACAATATTGGTTCTACGCTACCTCAAACCTTTCCATGTGCAGGCAGCTTCAACGCTTGGATTTATCTCATAATGTTTTTGTGGGCAGCCTTTCAGGCTTTATTTCAGAGCTCACAGAGTTGGAGAAATTGGATCTCTCGTGTAACAATTTCTCTTGTTTGATTCCTGTAGGCATTGTGAAACTTCCAAGGCTTCAAGTACTGAACCTGGCCAATAATCTTCTAAACTAGACAATCCCAACATTTATGAGAAAATCTCAACAATCTGCAGCAGTTATTGCTCGCATACAATCCCTTTGCTCCAGCTGTGATTCCTCTCGAGTTGGGAAATCTAGAAAAGTTGCAGAATCTATGGGTTCCTTATTGTAATATGGTGGGTGATATTCCAGATTCTTTTCCTGAGTGATATTCCAGATTCTATTAGCATTCTGTTGTCTTTGACAAACCTGGATCTGTCTTGGAATAAGCTCTCAGGAAATATTCCAGAGAGTATCACAAAGTTGAATCAAATAGTGCAGATTGAGCTCTATCTTAACAAAACAAGAAGGATTCCTGAGAACTAGGCTAATCGTATTTCTCTCATAATGTTTGATGCCTCAACAAATATACTCAACGGGATCATTCCTGAGCAACTGGCAAACTTGTCACTTTCATCCTTGAACCTGTTCGAGAATAATTTGGTAGGCAACATCCCATAGACTATTGGGTATTTTCCAAATCTGCCTGAACTCAAGTTGTTTACAAATAACTTGACTGGTGGCTTGCCTAAAAACGCTAGATATTGCAGGAAATCCTCTGTTTGAATCCATAAGCTATTAACTATATTAAAATAATTGCACTGAATGTGTATTCCTTTATTAGTATATTTAAATATAAATACAAGTTATATCTAGTAAACATTAACATAGATTAAAGTTATCCTACGATCCTTTATCATAAAATGGCCGACAATATGCTATGATTCATCATGCTCCATTATATCTATATGAGAAAAATGATATAAAAAATTTAAACATGATCAAAACAATTTAATAAAATTTAAATTTTGTGTAGAATAAAATTAGTGTTTTAACCAATGTACGTGTGAGCAATATAATAGGTTGTGTATGCATGGACATGTTTAACAACATTGACTTACTTATGTTCGGTTTGACCAACCTCTAACTCCTGTTTTTCATTCCCAATTGCTTTTAACAAAACATGCTTTCATAACCAATATTTTCACACTAAAAACATTTAAAAGTCTTTCTCATTTTGGATTACCTGAATCATTTACCTAGTTGGGCTCAATTATAAAACATATTTACAGTAACTAACTTGAAATTGTTGAAATCATCGAATTGGAAAGATTAATTTGTTTTCAAATTCAGTCTATCATACCAAATCATCGAATTGGAAAGATTAATTTGTTTTCAAATTCAGTCTATCATACCAAATGAGATCTAAAGCACTAAAAAAAACTGATTAAAAAATAAATAATCGGTGAATACAAATTTCCGAAGAATGAAACTCACGTATATTTTTTTTAATTCCTTGCGAAGTTTTTTAATTCCTTGCAAGGTTGACTCTAAAACTTTAATTATGGATTAATTATGCCATTTAAATACCTTTCAATCTAAATTAAATATTGTGTTAAAGGAGTACGAAAGCATACCTAAACACAAAAGTCATGGACTTGTACCAAACTCAAGTTCAGTGAATGATCTCAAATGTTGGTGGTTAATTTATCCCTAACAAAAATATATTGTAGTTAAAATTTTATCATACTACTTATATAATTAGTATACTCTAACAATATGATAATGATGATGATTAACATTGCTAATCAATTGGGACCTCTTCTCTTAAAGATCTCTTCCCCTTCACTTTCATTAACTTATCCTTAGGATTCAGCTACTTGGGATACCAACTAAAACGGGGAGCCTCCATTGCTTCCGATTGGACTTGGCTGGTGTCATCTTTTGAACGGAAAATTGATTTCTGGTGCAACAAATGGTTGTCTCTGGGGGGACGTCTCATCTTAGTCAAATCGGTCCTTCAAAGCTTGGTTGTTTACTGGATGCTTCTGGAACGGATCCCTGYCAAAATCACTACTCWGCTCCGCAGATTATCTTTCAACTTYCTGTGGAATGACCGTGTTGGGAATAGGCGMTTTCATCTTTGCCGATGGCAGACACTCTCTAGGCCAAAMAGGGAGGGTGGATGGGGACTAAAAAATCTTTGCATCTTCAATAAGGCATTATTGGCATGCTCCTTTTGGAGAGCTATTTCAACCGACAACATTTGGCAACGGATCATCAAGGACAAATATTTTGGAAACAAACCCCTCACCATTTGGCTTCGGAAACCTTTTCTTATACAGAATTGGGCCTCTCCATTCTGGAAGGGTTTGGTATCACCCTCACAGGTTATACTGCATTGGTTACGCTGGAGTCCGGGATTGGGCAAAGATAAACTCTTAGGCTTAGATGAACTTTCAATTCTGTCCCTTCAGCTCCGATCTCTACTGCTGACTCACAATATCACTACTCTTGCTCAGCTAAAGAAAGAGAACCGTGTCTATCCTCTCCCCGATCATTGGCTGCACAGCAGCGACTTGGGCCTCGGCGGTCCAGCAGCCTCGGAGTTAGACACCTTTACTGTTGCTTTAAAGTGCTCGGGCCTCTCCCTCACAGCAGAGCGGGACACCCTCACCTGGACCGGGGGCGATGGCAAAGGGCTTGTTGAAGCCAAAAATGTTTATGATGCGCTCCTTCCGGATAGAGTGATTGAGTCACAACCATTGTGGCACCGATGTTTATGGTCTTGGCAGCTACCTTTAAAACTAAAACTTTTATTTTGGCTCGGGATCAATGACAAACTCCTTACCTGGGAGAACCTACTTCGTAGAGGTTGGAATGGTCCTGGGATCTGTGTTCTCTGCAGAAGAGACTCGGAGAACATTGATCACCTGTTTATTCACTGTGATTTTACACAAAAAATCTGGAAGCACACTCTGCAACAAAACTCACTTCCCTTCCTCTGGTCTGGTGCTACCTTTACTGATTGTTTCCACTCCTGGTCTACTGTACAAGATGCCCCCCCTCCCTAGCTGTTCATATTTGCTGGCATATCTGGCTTGAGCGTAACAGGGCGCTCTTTGAGGATGCTTCCCCATCCTTTCTGGCGGTCTGCCACAGAGCACAGTTCTCCTTCCATTGGCAACAGCCTCCTGAATTGACACATCTGCACAAAGAGGTCGATTACATTCTTCCGACAGGCTACTCGGTGGCCTTTTTTGACGGAGCGGCACAACCCACTGGACTCTGTTGTGGTGTTGGAGGCACCTTCCAATCTCACCCGGAAAGGATCACAAAGTGGACCCTAAGTTGTGGTAGGGGAACGAATACCAAAGCCGAGTTACTAGGCTTATGGACCACTCTCCTGCTGGCATCCTCTTGGTCCCTAGATCATCTACAGGTCATTGGCGATTCTAAGGTTATCATTGACTGGATTAATGGATCGTGTCAGCTTCATTCTATCCACGTTGAAGGCTGGAAGCTTAAAACTCATCAGCTGGCTCGCACCTTCACAGACATCACCTTCCGACACCTCCCCAGATCCTACAACTCTGTAGCGGATGCACTATCCAAGAGAGCCCCCAGACAAAAGGTGGGCAGACTATCCATCTACCACTGTGACAGAGGAACGCAGAGCTCGACATCCTTCTACAATCTCTTCGAAGAATAACAACAGATAGACACCGGTTTCCCCTTATGTGCGCATTGAGCTCCATATTATACAGATCTGTTTATTATCTCGCTTTGTCGACAGACACTCTAATTTTAGCAGTGTCTCTTCCTCCTGCTCCATTGACCAACAGTACACAGTCCTTTTGTTTTATTGCATGTGTTGGGATCGCCTTTGTGCATACAACCTCCAGGATTTGACATTGTGGCTGGCAACTCGGGTCGAGGCCTCCGATCCAATTCATAGGACTTCTTGAAGTTACAGACGTGAACATGAGACAGGCAGTCCGCTCCTGCGTTGGCGTTCGCTACAGGTCATATTGCCAAACTATTTACGGCTGACAGCATCATTGCACAGTTACAGATAGTCCTGACATGTTTTTTGGCTCATGTTATCTTCAGCTAGACTGGATACAGTGATACTATAAACGATTTATACCTAATATATAATCGAGTAATTTCTATTGGGAAAAAAAACATTGCTAATCAATTCAAATTTATCTAGAATTCGTTCCATTAAACTATTAATTTGACACTTGTCAGAATCCATGATTGTCAGTCTAGCGAGCCAAAACTATCTAACTATTTGATTTTATCACAACAAACATAATATCCTCAACAAGAATCTGTAATCATGGATGGACAAATGGAGGAGCGTGATTTCGTCCTTTTTTCATATGTGTAACCATCTATATATGATCTTGTTAGTATTTACTTATGGCCACTTATTGTAAAACTTAATGTATGTGCTC
This sequence comes from Picea sitchensis, assembly GCA_010110895.2. Classification (NCBI taxonomy): domain Eukaryota; kingdom Viridiplantae; phylum Streptophyta; class Pinopsida; order Pinales; family Pinaceae; genus Picea; species Picea sitchensis. Next base: position 206,105 of record SNQJ01S0004142.1, read on the forward strand.
TGAAAGCATTTGGCTGAAAGCATGGGTGTAGCTCTCCATTCATATATATATATATATATATAATAATTTAAAATTAAAATAATTTACATTAAATTTTTATGCATATATTTTATAGTATAATAATAAAAAAATTATAATTTACATATAAAAATATTGAAATTATAAAATATTTATGTTAAAATAAATAAATTATTTTTTAATTCATTTTTTACTCAAATTAAATTAAATTAATTTAGTTTAAATGTTTTATGTTTTTGTTTTTTATTTCATTTTTTATTTTATTTTGTTTGAAATATGGTAAGAATTTGTTGAATTTGTAAATTTAAGTGGTTAATTTTGTAGAATCTCAACTTGCTCAATCCATTTCTGAATTAAAAAATACAATATAATTTTATACAAATTTATGTCATCGTTTCAAAGCAAAGTTTAATTAATATATATATATATATATATATAAATTATTATATATAATGATAATAATAAAAATAATAATTATTTAAATATTAAAATTAAAAAATATTAAAGTTAAAATAGATAAACTATTTTTTTTTAAATAAGTATGTATTTGATTTTTCACTCTTACAAACTTAGAATCAAAGTCAAGTATTCAATTTGTGACTTTTTATATCATTGACAAACTCTCACCTTTACTTATTCAATGGTTTCATAAAATTAATAAATACCTTTACTTATTCAATTGTTTCATAAAATTGATAATTAAGTTGCATTGATGTATATATAAACTTTTGGTATTTAACGATCTTTAATAATATATGGAAATATTTTTAAAGTGTTTTTTTAATATTTTTTAATTTTTGAATATTTTTTATATGGGTGGTTGTGAAGATTAGCTTTTATGCCTCTCCTTTGTTGTTGATGAGAATCTCCATACTATCATTAGAGTTAATTAAAATGGCTAATACAATTATTTATATTATTAAATTTATTTTCAAATTGAAATCATTCATAGTAGGGATTAAAGATTCTTCCTTCATCTTTTTCTGTTAAAATTGTCCTTATGGTGCTCTTTATATTAATACATTTTAAAACATTGTTAAAATCATCATCAAATTTAAAAAATAAACTTTTACCCACCCATAATACATTTTTATGACATTTTAACAACAACAAAAAAATTAATAAATATTTACAACCATCTACCATTATTTAATGAAATATTTATAGTTTCTCACATTCTCTTTTATTTCCACCTCACCTTCTATTTAACATTAATATTCTCTTGTTTTCTCTCTTTTAAAGATGATTAGTTTTCCCATAATAAGTATATATATGATTTTGAAAATAAACTAGATTACATTTATCCTTACTTATACCACATGTAAAAATAAATAATTGACTTGTGTCACATATTAAAATAATAATAATAATAATTAGGTTTCACTTTAACTTACTAAATTGAATTAAATTATGGGGCTTTTTATGGATAGGAAAAGAGATTTATCTCATTATTTAATTTACAAAATCTATATTTCTTACTTTAAAAATATAATAAGATTTCCAAAAAAACAAAATATAATTTTTAACTTTTAAATTCATTCAAAATAATAATAAGAATATAGAAAAATTATAAGTTGAAACACTTTTATTTCTTATTTATGTTTTACATAATAATAATGTTACATTACTTCCCCCGGATGGGGTGACACGTAGCACATGGGAGGCCATGCAACCCCTATGCAATCCAAGCCATAAATATAGTTGGTTGCCACCCCAAGTTTCGTTCTCGGATGGAGGATAGTCATAAACGCACACAAGGGACGAAGGGACAGCTTCCCCACATAGGTTTAGTGACGCCCTCACTAAGTAATGGAAGGGGGATGACAACAGGTACAGGAGGAGGTTGCACGGTCTTATCAGCCCCTCAGATATTACTCCAGGTTAGCCATGACATTCTTCACTTGGTTTCTTTGCTCTGTCGAGGCTCCGCTCTGCTCAGCGATCCAGCTCTGGGCCTCTCAGACTTCTTTGGCCTCATTCTCATATTTATCTAGCCTCTAAGATCTCTCATGTCGCATGAGAGAGGGAAACCCAGGAGGGGGCCCTCCCGGTACTATTACGTTGCAAGGCAACGACGTTTGCGCGAATTGGAGAAGGCTTCCTTGATAGCTCTGAAGCAGCAAATCAAGAAGTCGACGACGTCTCCAATGGCCTACGTGGAGGAGGAATTCTCGAAGAAACCAATTTAGGTTCCACCAGAATTCTCCCTCTACATGGTCCCGGACTCCTAGGATAGACCCAGCACCAACATTGCAGCAATGGATACAATGACAACCATGGAGGGAGACACTTGCATCGTCGAGGAGGAAATCCCCCCGAAGGACCTCCCAACAGAGCCCCCATTGCCCAACCTAGACACAGAATGCGACCAGAGTCCACCCAGTCTCTTCACTCCGGAGCATTTGGAGCACATATTTGAGATGAGGAGCTATATGATGGAGCAGCTCCACCGGCGTACCCTTATTAGCAGCATACTCGACATGTTGTTCAATGCCTTCTCGAATGCACCAGTCAAACAGAGGTGCCCGACCTGCACTCAACCCTTTGCACTCACACCTAGCGACAACACTCCTCATGGCGTCTCCTCGGATGGAAGGTTCCATTGTTCAAACAACCCTCCTAATGTTTAAGTTTTCTCAGCTCTCTGCACCTCACTTGCATCGAAATGGAGTTTTTTTTTCTTGTCTTCCTGCTTAGAATTTATGTTTAGTTTGAATTATCAGTTTTTTGCATGTCTAGACATAACTGTCAACACTATCAGCTACCACTTGCTCTGGTTTCCAACTGTATGGTGGAGCAAGTGGTGGTTGCTACTTTTAGCCATAAGAATAATCGATTGCCACATGTTTCGGTTTCCACTAGTTTGGCGGAACAGGTGGCAAGCCTGTGAAACAACTATTTTTTGTACAGTGACAAAGGATTGATCAAGCAATACAACTTTTTTATTTACAAAAAGAAATAAAGTTACATTACTTATTATTTATGCTTTACATAATAATAATATTACATTAATTGAGTGAGTCAATATATTGATAAACTTAATTTTTTTATATAATTTTTTGAGATATGTAGAAAACAATTTTTTTTATTTTTATTTTTCTAAATTTCAATAATATCGATCATCTTAAAATAAATCAAACTTAAAAAAAAAACTCTTAAATTTTAAAATTAAAATTTCCATTAATTAAAGGAAAGAAATATAATGTAATCACGGGATTGTTTCAGGTTTGAATTATGCTATGTTAGGGTTTTGTTTCGTTTCCACCTTTAGGGTTAAGTGTTGGCCTCCTGGTGCACTCGGTCGCCCCTTGTCCTAGTCACGCCATGGACAATACGGAAGGAGGGTCGCGAGGCCCATCCTACAGTCATGCAATTTCACGCGATTCGAGCGGAGGCAGCATTCGGTGGCCGCCCTTTGAGCCTCCCCCGGACTTGCGTTCTTGACCATTCTTTGAAGGAGCGACAAAGGAGAAAACCATGGAAATAGATCTTGGACTAGCTCATGCAAAGGTGACTCACCTATGGGAGCCAGTAAAATGTCTTCCCCAAGCGCCTTCAACACCAAAATATGTGGTAAGAAAACCCATAATCGAAGATCAGAAACAGTATATGAGGGATTATGCATTGGTGGACAAATTCTTAGGCCTCTGGCCTTCCGAGCACGATCTAATGAAATGGATACGCCATTGTTGAAGACCCAAATGACATTATGATCTCCAACTAGGTTCCAAAGGCTTCTTCACCATCATCTTTCACAATCTAGAAGATCGGAACCAAATCTTTGATGGAGGACCATATTTTTTCAATATTGTTTGTCTCTTCTTGCACTTTTGGATTGAGAAGTTCAGCCCCGAAAAGGAGGATTTATTGCATGCACCAATTTGGATCTGTCTCTATTCTTTACCACAAGAGTTCTAGTTAGACGAGATCCTTGCAGGCATTGGAAACACCATTGGAGTCTATGTCAAGGCATTAGAGGCCACTAGACATAGAAGGTACACCTCTTATGCTCGCATATGTGTATATCTAAATATCTTGAAACCCCTCCCAGGTTCCATCGTTCTAGAATATCATGATGAGGAATGGTCTCGGACCATTGATTACGAGCATATACCTTTTTGATGCAGAAAGTGCCATGAGCACGAACATCTCTTCAGAGATTGTCCACTAAGTGCCTCCAGCAATGTCAAAACCCCTTAGACAAGCAAAACAAAATATGGCTTCACACAAGTTATAGGTAGATGTCGCCAACCAACCAATAAGATGGCTACATCAGCGGCGAAGGGCCCTTCATATAGTAACTCTTTTGATGCCCTACAACAGGTTTTGGGGGACTTAGATGAGTTGCAAGCTCCCCCCCAAGCAGACCCAACCTAAAGCGACACCAAAGGAAAATCGGTGAAAAACCCTGCCTTGGAGCAGGTTCTTCCTAACACCCCAAATGGAACCAAGGAAAATGATGATTTGGAAATAGAGAATGGTGATGCAGAAATAGACCTAGATGAACAATATTTGACAGGCGTGAATCTGGTCCATCTTGAGCAAGCATATCGAAAAAAGGAACTCTACACCATTCCTCTAGATCAACTGCACAAGGTACAAATGGTATTCCTCAATTTCTCTATGGGAACCTCTGCCAGAACTAGTTATGGACTGGGTATTCATCGGGGCCATCCTAAAGACCAGCGAAATCCCCAGAAGGATGAAAAGAAAAGAGGTTGAAAGTCTACCCAACAACTCATATAGGAGATTGAGCACTTTATGGTGAACTCGAGTCAGATACAACTGATCTCTGACAACTCCCCCACCCTCATAATGAATCTCATCTCATGGAACATTCGGGGACTTAAGGGTCATAGCAAGCAACGCCTTCTACGAGATCAAATCATGGAAGAACAACCAAATATACTTTTTATTCAAGAAATAAAATGTGTAGGGGAAGAGGCGGACCAAATATTCACCTGATATTGGAGACATGCAAGGGACATGGGAATCGATGCTACATGCACCGTCGGAGGTCTAGCCATCCTCTAGAATCCAAACTTCGTAATCATGGAAAAAAAATTCACATCCAAATGGACCATCAAAACAGAATTTCAAGTCATAGGCTCTAACAAACTAGGGTTCTTGACTAATGTGTATGGCCCCGCCACTCAAAGGGACAAGTTTCCCTTTGTGCAAAACCTGGAGTGGATTGGGAACATCATTGGGAACCAAAGATGGATTTTGGGGGGCAACTTCAACAAGATATGCAATCTAGAAGAAAAACGAGGAGGGGTTCATCGATTGGATGGCGACAATGATCATTTTCAATCCATGATTGACAAGTTGAGCCTCATTGATATTGAAACCCATAATGGAATCTATACCTGGTCGAACCGCCTATCAGGAGCCCAACATGTAGCTTTCCTCCTTGATTGGTTTCTCATTTCAAAGCCTCTTTTTTTGGAGGGTCTCTCCTTGGAAGCTAGCATCCTATATGCCTCTGGCTCAAATAATTGTCCCATTCAACTATGGGTGGATATCAATGGCTCTCCAAGGCAAAAACCCTTTAGATTTGAGAAATTTTGGCTCTCACATCCCGAATTCCAATCAATGGCTCTGACTTGGTGTAATGAATCGATCATCCAACATGGCACTCTCATGTTTCGATTTAAGTAGAAATTAAAAAATTTCAAGCAATGCTTTAAGATGTGGAACAAAACTACCTTTGAAAACATCTTTGAGGCACAACCTTTCTTGAACCAGCAAATGGAGCTTCTCTAGTAACAAATCAGGGACCGGGGTCTAACAGAGCAAATTAATGAACAAGAGGCCTCAGTCAAGAAACAGATGGATGAAATACGCTCATAGGAATAAATCCTGTGGCGACAGAAATCCAGGATCCAATGGCTTAAGGAGGGAGAACGGAACATGAAATTCTTCCATCGCTCAATGATCCACCATAGACACATCAATCACATCTCACACTTAGTATCTGAACAAGGTCAAGTTCTCCAAAACCACTATGATCTTGAGCATGAAATTGTCACCTACTATCAAGATCTTCTATCATAACCCCTTGGAAACAGATCAACTACCATTGGTAAAATCACTGAGCACATCCCCACTAGCATAAAAAAGGAAAATAATGACACCCGCTTGAGAACGATCATGATTGAAGAATTGGATCAGGCACTCCGTGACACATCAGGCGACAAAGCTCTCGGTCCCGATGGATTCACGACAATTTTTTTTCATAATTGTTGGCCCACGATAAGGGAGGAGGTCTGGGAAATCATTGAGGATTACACAAAATCTGGTCAAGTGCTTCCAACCCTCAATGTGACTTTCCTAACTCTCATCCCCAAGGAAGAATGAGTTACTTACCCAAAGTAGTTATGGCCCATTGCTTTATGCAACGTCATCTATAAACTTCTCACCAAGGTAATCGCCCGATGACTCAAGCCCCTGCTTCCTTTCATCATCTCTCTTGAACAATCAACTTATGTAGAGGGCCAACAAATCTTAGACATCGTCATTTTGGCCCATGAAGACATTCATTCTTTACAAATCACGGGCACTCCATGTATGCTCTTGAAGTTATATCTTTCCAAAGATTTTGATAAGATAAGTTGGGATTATATGAAATCAATCCTTCTTGTTTTTGGTTTTGCTTCAGCATGGGTAAACTAGATTCTCGGCCTTACTTCTTCAACCTTCTTTTCCATTTTGATCAATGGTATCCCTTCCCGCCCGTTCTCGCCCATCAGGGGCATTCGTCAATGGGATCCCCTTTCTCATTTTCTCTTCATCATTATGCTTGAATTCCTAAGCTGGTCCATCAAAGCAGTTATCGCTGACAAATCCTTAGCTAGGCTCTCCCTGCATGGCATAGATTTGCCAGTCTCCCATAGCCATTTTGTAGATGATACCTTAATGATGGGATCCCCCACTGTTCTTGAATCCCACCGCATCTGTGATCTTCTCTAGGACTTTTGTGATGCCTCCGGTATGGATATTAATCGAGAAAAATCTCAAATTTTCTTTTTCAATACCACCCATCAAATCCAACTTCACATCACTCGCCTCCTTGGATTCAGCCGAAGCTCCCTTCCATCAAAATACCTTGGTATTCCCCTCATTAACAAAGCTTTGTGGAAGAACTCTTAGGAGGGTCTCTTATCCTCCCTAGAAAAGAGACTTTCATCTTGGACCTTTCGTTCCCTCAATCTCCCCAACAGCCTCATCCTCCTTAAATATGTTTTGCTAGCCTTGCCCATCTACTCCTTCTTTGCTCTGGCGGCTCCAAAAAAATTTCTCACTGCTATAAAAAATATGTAAAGGAAATTTCTTCGGCAGGGTGCAAATATTGGTCATAAAGGGGCTTTAATCTGTTGGGAAAAGCTATGTAATCCAAAGTTGGCTGGGGGGATTGGGGCTATGAGATCCTAAAACTCTTAATAACGTCTTAAGTGCCAAAATTTGGTGGCGATGGATCAAACTCCCTACAGATCTTTGGGCCCAACTTTGGCAGCAAAAGTACACCCCTCATACTGCAGAAAAATAATTGATCAGATGGAACGAGCAGAGACGCAGTTCCTTGGTATGGAACGCTGCCAAATAAAACAATTCCCTTATCGTTGAACACACTTTCTGGGAAGTGTGGGATGGAAAAATCACTTCCTTTTGGCATGATTCTTGGCAACATATGCCCACCTTAGCACAAAAACCTCTTGCAGAAGATTTCCTTTCCCCTACAATTTAAGCAGGACTCACAATTGTGGCTAACTACTAACAAGATTCCCCCCCTAATGCCACCTGGCATCTTTGGAAATCCTCTTGGGTTGATCTCAACGTTTCCTTCCATGCCGATCTCCATCTCTGGCATGAGGTGCTCAAACCTTGAAAAATCCAAATAATCCCTGGAGATGACATCCTAAGATGGGGACATTCGCTGCGAGGTGACTTCAACCTCCAAGAGGCCTATAGTCTCAAGGCGACCTTAAACTTACTCCCCAAGGAACCAATTTGGGAAAAAATATGGTTGGAAAAGCTCTTGCCCAAGATCAATACCTTCCTCTAGGTCGCCCACAAGAGCATCCTCACTTGGGACAATTTACTGAAACATGGATTTGTGGGACCATCCATTTGCCCGCTTTGCCTTACATCTCCCGAGACGCAAAACCACCTCCTGAATCTTTGTTGCTATAGCTCCTAGGTTTGGGACTGCACATTGATGATGCAAACCTTAGATCGAAATCACAACGGGATCAAGGACACCATAGAAGGATGGCAGGATTTTGCTTTTCCATCTCCCATCCTTAATCACATTTGACAACTCTTACTGTGTTTCATCCTTTGGTAACTATGGAAAGAAAGGAACCGACGTAGTTTCCAATCCTTTCACCTTGAGCGATGGGCAGTCTGGCAAAGAATCCAAGATAGTATCACAGAAACTATCCGAATGCAGACTTGGAAAGAGGATGATTTAGCATGTCCTCCTCATGAACAGGACATCCTCACTAGCTGAAATCTCAACATCAATGCCCCTCCTTCCAGGGTTACCCTGAGGTTTCTTTAAATTAAATTTTGATGGGGCTTCTAAAGGAAATCTTAGACCTACAAGTTATGGAGGGGTCTTTCGATACTGCCAGGGCTCCATTATTCTTATTTTTGCAGGCAACATTGGGCACAATACCAACAATTCGGCGGAGCTCTGGGGCCTTCTTGAAGGTCTACAACTTGCTCAGGAGCAAGGCTTCCATAAGTTAATTGTTGAAAGGGATTCCCAGATAATTCTTAGCATCTTTTCACAAATGCTTCATGGGGCGGACCTGGATAAAGTCTCCCCCTTTTTGGCGACTCTCAAGTGGCCTGAATGCGATCAAGGCCATAGTTCAACCCCACCTGGGTATCATCCCTTCACATGTTATACGACGAGCAAACCAAATTGCAGACAAACTCACAAATATTGAAGTGGATCATGAGGGTTCAGATCTAGTTTGTAAGCCCTCCGACCACATGGAATATCTGGTCCTCAAAGAGTGTATTGCTCATGCACTTAGCTCAGACAGCTCGTCAGATGGGGTGTTAGGCGGGCACACATGTCAAGCAGGACATGTGGCGCATCTCCAGCCTGCTGAGGCCACGTGAACTGCCCAAGAACATCACACTTCCCCTATTTATGACCACTTTTATGCCTCCCTCCCTCATTCACTCATGCGTGCACGTTTCCCTGCTACTCCTACATGCCATCTTTGTTGGTTTTGTCATGGAGATGGATGACCCACCTGATCTATCACCTCAGCGCTCGTTTGAGGCCACCTTCTAGATCATATGTCGCATTGTTGCTCCTTTGATGGGATCTCATGAATCATTCTACTCTGCTATGTGACCTCCCCGCCTTGAGCTCTAGTTCGATCTCTTCCCTCGACTCTCTGGGTCTGATTCACATTCCTTCTCCATTCCTCTCCTGGTAATCCCTTGGCTTCGAGGGTGCCCAAAGAGAGACCCATTCTGGTACCAAACATATTGTGGCATAGCTAACGAAATTCTTACAGCTAATCGTCTGCTGCCCAATTCTTTGGCCTCCTCCTCTTCCATGTCCTCCTCTGGTTAGCGTAGCCTTGCCCCTCTGTCTTTTCCTTGGGCCTGTTGCGTAGAATGGTATGATAATCAAGGAAAAACATTGGGTTTCACCCCGAGTCCTCCTTCAGACGTGCCTTCCTCTTGATGACCACCCTTTGTCCCTCTGAATCCTCTGATTGTGTCTCCTACCCAACCCCGACATCCCTCCTCCCCCACCGCTCAAATGGTGGAGTCCCCTCCAGTGACCCAGGCAAACTCTTACTCGGACTATGGAGAATGCTCGTGTCTCCTTGCCTCATGGGAAATCATGCAAAGCTTAGTTTTTTACGTCAGACAGGACCTGGATGATGTATGATTTTGGATGGAGATAATGGATCGCCGAGGGGAAAGGCTGGAGATCATGCTCAACACTCTACTTGGCTCCCTTCACACTCTAGGTCATGTTCCAGCTTAGGCAGAGAATGTGACGGGACCTGCGACCAGCGCTCCGACGACGGCCATGCACGAGACATAGGTGAAGATTGGGCATCCACCTGAATCTTAATTTTGCTTATGAGATTAGGTTCTGGTTTTGTGATTTTTGATAATTATGGGCTCAAATACTAGTTTTTTGAGTTTGTTTGATATGCTCTGAGTATTTTTGGGCCTGGTATGGCGTCGTATCTCCTAGACATAGACTCTTGCAGAGTCAGCTTAATTTAGCATTTCATGGACAATTTAGTTTTGATATTACGTCCATTTTGTTGCACTGGCTGAATCGGTTTCCCATATGGGCGATTCAGACCATCAAACATTCTGATATGACTATCATTACTATATAATTTTGACTTTGGAAGATAATTTATAGAAACTAACACAATATATATATATATATATATATATATATATATATATATATATATATATATAATGTGTAATCACCCAAATTAAAAGAGAATGTTCAATATATATATATATATATATAATGTGTAATCACCCAAATTAAAAGAGATTATTCAATGGGGATTGGTGAGGTGTAAGATCATTTTAATTGAAATATCTTCATGGTTTTAATGAACATTAATATGAAAACTTCCCTCAAATTACTTCGGCATTCCCATTCGCATGTGACACACTTCCGTCGAATATGTGCAAGCAAGGGAAACTGCAAACTTTGAATATCTTTAACAATAACTTCACAATAATTTCACTAGGTTGTTGGCTTTGAAATAGAGTGCATGTTCGAGCCTCGAAAGTGTGAGAATCGACAACAATGAACTCATGGGATACGAGATGAGGAAATTCGATAAGATCGGATATTGGAAAAAAGGTGATACGAAAAATCTTGAAGGCGACAAGGAATTGTTAAACAATTGTTGAACACTGGTTTTGAAGGAGTGCATATGTGACAAGAATAATTGTTTTCATTGAGAATGCAGATTGAATAATGAATTAAATGTTTATTTATCAAAATAATAAATATTATATTAATTTATTCATATTTTATACAATATTTATTATTTCATATTAATTAAATATTTATTAATTAATTAAATACATATTAATTAATTGATATATATTATACCATATTTATTATTGTGTTGTTGAATATATTGTGTTGGTTATTAATATGTTGACATGGAGCTTCCAGTGTTTGTGTTTAATAAGGACTCTCACATTAGACTTTACATTCGAAACAAAAATTAGTAGAACGAAACAATAAATTTCAATGCAATCTGTGTTGAATAGTTGTCCATCTCTATAAGAAGTTATGAACTCTACTTTACTCTCTCAACAATAGCTTAATCCATCAAAAGCCAAAAATTGCAAAGTGATATTAAATGTTAAATGTAAATGTGTTGGTTCTTTTTATCGTTAAAAGTTAAAAGATTATTTAATAGTGGTTATTAGTTGAAAAGTTAAATGTTCGATAAAATAAAATAAAAATTAACAAATTTATTAATTAATTAACTTTATCTTACCGTTAAAAATTAAAAAATTATTTATTAATTTTCATTAGTTAAAAAGTTAAATGCCCAATCAAATAAAAAATAAATTAACAGGTTTATTGATTAATTATAAACCCCGTGTTACTCTCAAACCAACCAAAAAACTTTAATAAATCTTGTATTATCAAGATAATAAGTATTATATTTTATAAAATATTTTAGTGACAAATTTACCATTACATATTTTATAAAATATTTATTATTTTAGGGTTGCATGTACATTAATTAATTTACTTCTATTACACAATGTTTATTATTATATATTGGTTATTAATATGTTTATATGGAGCTTCTTATTATTATATATTGGTTATTAATATATTTATATGGAGTTTTTATTGTTAGCATTTAATAAGGATTCAAAAACTTTGGAGGTCTCTCGTGCATGTAGTGACTTTTGTGGACATAAGACATTTTTGTCCACTAACCAATCAAAAAACTTTATATAAAAAAACTACGATTTTTCATTTTCATCAATAATAATAATAATTTATTTTTAAGGTCACGATGAAGCCAAATACTAAATTGGTGTATGAAACGCCTTTGTTTGTAGGACAAGAAACCCCTTTCGTCCACAAATTTTACTGCTAAAATTTAGGGAAGTATACATACCCTACCCTTATGGATTTGAGCATACTACCTCCATATATTTAATATATAATTGTAAGTATATAAATTTTGTCATTGTGCTTAATATATAATTGTAATTGTCATTAGTATATATATATATATATATAATTGTAAGTAGATATTATATTATTTTAAGATTTGTGGTCTTTTTTAAATTATATTAAATAATTTGATAATTTTTGTATATATAAATAAATTAAATTTCAATTCATATTTTCAATTAAAAATATTAAATAATTTTATGATAGATTTATACATAAGTTAATCAAAATTTATTTTCAAATTGTTTGGATTTAATGATAAAAAAATAAGGAGTTTGTTTTACTCATTGAGAGCTTTTTCATATAGATCATATTTTTTTCAATAAGAAAAGAATGCTTATATTAGTTAATATAACATAGTATTTACAAAATTTGACTTTTGGAACATCACTTTTAGTTCCTTTTTTATAGCATCAAAAATACTAAGAGATATAAGTTATGTTCACATTACAGATCACTCTGACATATTGAGGTACAAACACAGTAGTATATATCCTCTGTTTTTATTTGCCAAGTTCAAAAAACAAAAAATACCAATTTCTTCGTCCTTGCAGCAATGTTATATTAACTGATAGGTAATCTTTTGAAATTCTCTATTTGTACTTGTGTACCCATTGCATAGAATAATCCATCATCATCCAGTAACAATGCTTCTTTTGAGAGCTGGTTAGCTTCCTTGTTATATTCTCTATATATGTGTTGAGCTTTTAGTTGTTGGAACACTCAATTTTTTGTCATCCAAGGCTGCAAAGAAACCACCTGTAGATTGTTTTCATTAGAAAACCAGTCAATAATAGTCTCTGAGTCACCTACCAGTTGTAACCTTGTTACCTTTTTATAACATGCAAAAAATAAGATACACCACAGGGCTAGGAGTTCACCCCTGGTGTTAGTTCATCTACCACAATTCATCTTAAGTCTGAAGGTCCCCAAATCTGGACATTTTAAAATAGCTCATGCCCCACATTTAGCACCCTTGTCTTGTGAGGCTCCATCAAAGAACCCCACTGCTAGATCCCAGTCAAGTATAGGAGGCCTATCAATCCTACTAAGCTGAGCAGGTTGTGATTTTTTTATTCCTCCCAAGTCCTGTAATATGTTGTTGCATACCCTGACCAGAGTACGAGGATGATCTTCAAAAATAACCAGGTTCTTGTGCTTCCAAATCTCCCAACATATATAACAAGGGATTTCTTTCCAGTATTCCAACTTCCTTATCCATTTTTTATAACACTCAATAATTTGTCCTCCTTCCCAAGTACTATATAGTGTTAAGTCCTTTAAAATTGTAAACCAAATGTCTTTGGTGAATTTGCACTCAACAAATAGATGATTCAATGTTTCATCATTGTTCCCACATAGAGCGCATCTACTAGGCCCAACTATACATCTTTTGGCCATATTTTCCCATGTACAAATTTTCTATTCAAGTATTAACCAAATACAAAGTTTGACTTTGAGAGGTCACTGCCACTTCTGGAGTTCAATGTACTAGAATGTTGGACCTTCCTCCAACTCCTCCATCAATTGTACTTCATAAGCTTGTTTGGCATTTACTTGTCCTCCTTTAGTATCCTATTACCACAATAATGTATATTTTTTAGTATTTAATTCAAATCTCGAACCAACTAAGCCCTTAACATAGTTATTCCATTCCTCTTTTTGTCATCCTTCTAGTCCTAATGTCTCTGCCTTTTTCCATCTTAAGTGACTTGTATCCTCCAAATCTATTGTCCCTGCTTGTGCAAGGAATTCTATACCTCGTGCCTTCAGTGCATATATGAGATTCCTTAAGAGTTTATAATATGAGTGGGACCCAAACACTGGATCAACTCCAATTCTAATGTCCCTCCCATTTCCAGGCTTCCAGACCACCCAATCAGTTATAATAGTTATTGATGAAGTAAGTGCTCTCCAACTATTTGAAATACCAGTCCAAATTTTCTAGCCTTCCTTGAACCACTTAGCAACATTTTTCACCTTTAGGTATTTTTTATGTATCACCTCATGCCATAGATCAGGCACAATAAGGCACCTCCAAAGACTTTTGGCCGCCAGAGCTTTTCCAAAAGAAAAGATATTTTTAATACCCCACCCTCCTGACTTTTTGGGTTTTGCAATATTTTTCTAGCTTACCAACTGCATCCCTTCTTTTACTTTTTTTCCAGTCCACGGGAAACTAAACATCCTCCTTCTAATTTTGTTTAGTAGACTTTTTGGTATCTTAGCCAAAGTAAGCCAATACACGTGTATGCTTTCTAGTACAAATTTTACAAGTGTGACTCTTCCCCCTAAAGTTAGCCACCTATGACTCCACTTTGAGATTCTTTTTTCAAATTTTTTCTCAAGCCAGTTCTAGTCTGCCCTTGTATAGCAATTTTTTGGTACTTAAATCCAACATCTAATGGTTTTACTTCAAAGGGCATAATCTCGTTCAAAATTGCAAGCTCCTCAGCTAACCATCCTGCTTCTAGGAATAAAGACTTCTATGGACTGAAGGACATCCATGTCGCCTTGCAGAATAGATCAAGTACCTCCTTATAAGCTTCCCATTCTGTGATGTTTCCATTCCCAAATAAAATTACATCATCCACAAACAGCAAGTGTGTAATTCTTATCCTTTTTGCCACTAAAACTCCTATTTTTTTTTCCATAACCTGCTTCGGTATGGCTCTACTCAACCCTTCTACAACAAGTAGAAAGAGTAAAGGAGATAATGGGCACCCTTGCCTCAAACCCCTTGTACTTTTAAAGAATCTGGTGGGGCTGCCATTGATCAAAACAACAAAATTTGTCATAGAAACACACCCCATAATCCAATCTGTAGCTTCTAGACTCATACCCACCTGTAATAATACTAACCTTAGAAAACCATGGATTTAATGATAAAGAATAAGGAGTTTTTTTATTAGAACCTTATGAAAGGTTTATGGGATCGTTTTTAGATTTGTGATTATATTGAATTAAATATATTGATTTTGACAATCTTAATTGTTTAGCAATTAAATTTCTTTAAATCTTTATTTTTACATGTGTAATTTGTTTTGGAATAAAATATCTTTATTTCTAAATTTGTAATTTGTCGTGGAATCAAATATCTTTATTTTCATATTTTGGGTGGAATTTAAATAACTTTAATTGTAATTGTTATTAGACCCTCCCATGGGACTATAGCAATGAGTTTGCTTTTGATGTGACATTAATTTGCTTTTTAGCATACATTTGTGTATGCAATGTAATGTGTAAAATTGGAAAACAAATATATATTTTTGAATATAATAAAAATATTTGTGTTTATCATTTTTAATTGGTTGATATAATTGAAGTGTTATTGCTCCCTTCACGTCTTTCAATATGTAGAATTCATTACATAATCAATGAATTTCACCAATCACCACATCTAAATATAAAAAGTTGTACTATGTATTTATTATTATGCATTATTATATTTATTATCTAATATATTATTTATTATTATATTTATGTTATATTTATTATTTGATATATTATTTAGATTATATTTATTATGTAATATAATAAATATTATATAAAAATTTATATTATTAAATTTGAAAGGTTTATTTTCAAAAAGAAAAAATGAATATTTTTAAAATGCAATTTGCATTTGGTTAGCTTAACTTAATTGGAAGGAAATTTAGGTTAATCCCAGAACTCTACAACATCCACATTAAAGTTAAAATGTGGTTAGAGATCCTGACCAATACGACATATGACAAATCTATAAACTAAGTGTCATGGAGCAGCATGTCTTGCTCCATTCCTTGTGAGTCCAGGTTGAATTCTTTGAATTCCAATCTTTCTGACGGTATAGTTATCAGTGTTAATTTTTTTTCATTTAAAATCTTTACAAATTGATTTATTTTAAGACTATGAAACTAGCCCCTAGTTAATATATTGTTCATGTTTCATAGTAATCATCATCGTCAATAATTATGGGGTGTCAGCTATCATCTCCATTTCCAAATCTACTTGACAAAACTAAGCTGTCATGCAACCCTTATTTGTTTTGAAATTAAATATCTTTATTTTCAAATTTGTAAATTGTCATTATCTTTATTTTCAAATTTATTCTAAAATTAAATATTTTTATATTTAACTATATTTATTTTATTAATATATCAATATTTATATATTTTTAGTTAGTAAAAAATATAATAATTAAAAAACATTTATTTTATTTTTTCATATAGAAAWTTTTTTTTAGAGTTGACTAACTGTTTACTTACTTTTTATAGGCGTGGGTTAAAGGTTCTACGAAATGATGATTTTTTTCGGGGATATTTGTCCAAAATCCTGTGAGAAATTGTAGGATTCATAAATTTGAGTGATTATTTATGTATAATCCGAGTGCCCCGGGAGTTTTTCAGCATGCTTAATCTATTTATGCGTTCAGAAATGGATTTTGAACAACAAAAAATAGTGATTCGTGTAAATTTATATCGCCGRATTCCAACTAAAAAAACCATTTAGTAGAACAACTAGCCAACGCCCTTTTTATAAGATTCCATAAACTAAAATGATTTTTTTTTATCAATCTTACATTTGATTATAAAATTTCATGACAACAAAATATTATTTTATAAATTTTAAATTCATGAATGCAAATATTATTTTTAAATTTTTTATCCATAACCAAAACATATTATTTTTAAACTCCATCATCATCATCAATATCTTCATTATCATCTTTAATATAAATTCATAGCTTAAAGATCATAAACACTCTCTTTTCAAGATGTATAATCTTTTCATCAACTTGAGAGCTATTGTAGAGGTTATCATCAAAATAGTGAACCAACCTCAAATATGATCACTTTAATTGTAATATCTTTATGATTTCAATTAACAACATTAATATAAAAAATCTCCAACATTAATATGAAAACTCCCCTCAATTACTTAGACATTCTCATTCGCCCACTTAAAAAGTATGCTGGTTAATATATCAAATAAAAAATAAGATAAGCGTTATAATGGCATATGCCTAGAAAAATAAGCATAGAAAGGAGTACTCAAATTGAATGATTATCAAGCATAGAAAGGAGTACTCAAATTGAATGATTATCTTTTCGCACAAGGAGTCAGCGCGTCATTATTATATAGAAATAAAAATGTTGACTAAGTAAACATTTTTATGTCCCCGAGGTGTAGGACAATCGGTGACAGAGTGTGTTGTTAAGGCACTCTGTGATGATAAAGTCACCGGTTCGAAACCTGCAGGGACAAAAATCCAACCATGTTAAGGGTTGGTGTGGCGCAGGCCGAGTGCGATCCTCAAGTAATTTTAACGGCTTATATGCTCTTGAGTCGCGGTTTCTCAAACCACAGGCTAGTCCCATAAATTATAGACAAACTAGAA
>SNQJ01S0004142.1:240979-256343 GCA_010110895.2 Picea sitchensis
AGACTGGGCAGCAGTGGCACGTGTGGCATGTTGGAGAGGCCCCTGGGGGGCTAACGTTTTGCTCCTTGGTGTCTCATTTGCCCTAGAAAGGGCTAGCGCCTCCCTTGAAGGGGATTTTACTCTCATTTTTATTTGATTAGGGCCTTTTACTTAGCATTTAATGTAAAAACAGTATGATTTTGACATTATGGCCTTGTCGACCTTTTTTATGACCTAAAAGGTAAAATTAGGTCATTGATACACTATATATTGAGGGTTTTGACTCTCATTTTTATCATCAATAATCACTCACTCATAGTGAGGTCTGATTTTTAGCGCCCTATTGGGGTTTTTGGCTGAACTAGTGATGCACACTTGTTGAAGGAAGAGATTTTTTGGCATTTATGGTGTTTCTCTTGAAGGGAGGTGTTACAACTAGGGTTTGCATGGTTATTTCTTCATGAATTGTAAGTGTTCTTTTCTACAAAACTTATTATTGAATGGTTACAGTTTAAATTTCTTGCATATTGCTTATAAATTTGTTGAATCAAAACCCTAGATGACAAGCACACAAGTAGGTCCTTGTCTCATGTCCCCTGATAGAGAAACCTTTAGCCATTGAAAGAGAGGAAGAGAGCCTAGTCGTAGCTACACTCTTTGTTTCTCTTTCCCCTGTGCTAGTCGTACCTTGTGAAGTCCAAGAGAAGGAAGATGTCTTAGGCCTAGGTTATCTACACCTAGGGCCATTTTTCTTTAGGGTTTGAAGAAAGAGCCTTGCCACAACAACACTCTCCCTCTTTAAGCCTTATCGTCTTGACTTTGTGCTTCATCTGAGCTAGTCATTTGTCGGGAAGGAGGAGACAGCATGAGGCCTTGATTTTGCAACACCGAAGCAAGACTCTCTCCCCTAGGGTTCTGTCTTTGAGGCCCTGCTTTAGCAACACCTTGAAACTTTTCCCTCTAGTCCTTTTAAATCTCGTCTCCTTCAACCTGTGTGTCCTTCACTTTTTGACTCCATTTAACCCTAAGGCATTGTTCTCCAGACCTCCAACGTTGAAGTAGAATTGGATCTAAACACTCTCAAACCTTTTGAAATTGAAACCCTAACTACACTAACCCTAGCCTAGACTAACCTACTAACCCTAAGTTGCTGACATCATCATTGAATATTTCATCTTTATTTGCAGCAACGTTTTGTCTTTTGAGTAATTGAATGATAGTTGAAGGCATTAATTGATTTAATAGGTTGTTTGTTGTATTGAATGTTGTATCATTCTAGTATTTATTGATGAAGTGACATTTCTACCATTACTATTTTGTAAACATTGACTTCGTCAACATTTACTTTTAATTGCTCATATTGAATATCAGATAGTCTTTAATATATATGAAGTACTAACCAGATTTGCACGTATCATTTTCCTTGTTGTATTGTTTCAAGCAGGTGCTTTTCTTTTATTTGGTTATACTTTATTATTGGTTGTTTAGCCAGGACTATCTGATTGGCAGTGATTTGTGAAAGGGGGAACTTGTTCTTGTCCTATTATCCTTTTCCCTTTCAAAACCCCAGGTCACCGGGGACGTCTCCCCTGGGCCTAGCCTCCCCAAATATAAAGATCCTTCCCATCGTGGTGACATTGGATGGGATAGGTTCTTGTTACGCCAGTTTGGCCCTCTACCTTATGGCCTTTTATCCTAGCTACAAACTGTGCGATAACATTTTGGCGTCGTTGTCGGGGAACACTAGGTCAATTCTCCTCAAGATGACACTTTTCGGTAAGCCTTGCCTCAGAAGCCTTATCTTACAAGCTTACCTGGCGACTCCACTAGGGTGTTTTCCCTTTTCTTTGATGATTTCAAGCAAATCATCCGGCGACTCCACAAATAGCTAATGACGACCCGTAGTGCGCATCAGTACATACTTTCATCTACTACTATGACCTCCACAAATCATGTCACCCCTATAAGTTCTCCCAAATGGTCTCATAAAGAACTCTTTGGTCCTTTAAGCTTACCTAACACCCAAGGGNCGGACTATCTGCTTTGGTGGTGATCTGTGAAGGGGGAAACTTGTCATTGTCTGATTATCCTTTGAAGCCTCTTCAAAACCCCAGGTCACCGGGGACGTCTCCCCTGGGCCTAACCTCCCTAAAGAGAAAGAACCTACCCATCGCGGTGACATTGGGTGGGATAGGTTCATGTTACGCCAGTTTGGCCCTCTACCTTATAGCCTTTTCTCCTCGCTACAAACTATGCGATAACAGGGGTAACATCTAATGACTCTACAAGAATGGATTGCTTGTAGTAGGTTATGGGATCGAAATCTTTGGTTGGGTTTTGATGAAATCAATAATTGAACACTTAACTTCAAACCAGGAATGGATATAAACTACAACTGCTAGATAAATTAATAAATTTTAGTAATTCATAGAGAAATTGATACAACACTGCAATGTGACTCGACGTGGCTAAGAACTATGCTTATATAAAGTTAGTGTTAGTATCTATCACTACCAAGACTTAGTGAATATGAGGGGGTGAAGCAAGTGACAAAATAAGAAGATGAGGAGAGTCAATATGTAAAATGTGATAGAGAAATTTTAGATTTTCTTTATTGCAACTTGGGTTAGGCATTGTACCATTGCATGAGTCATTGTACCACCTATAAAACTACTCAAACCAATAGTCATACTCGTGTAGAATTTAAAATAAGCAAATTCATATCAGGTTTGGGCAGATTTGCCTTAGAAAAAAAGATGCAATTTATTGATGTACCTGGTCCATGTAAGAGCCAAGTGCAACTAAATACTTGACATAAACATAAAAGGCAACAAAGAAGAAGTATAGAAGAAACAACAAATCAAAAGGAAAAGTAAACCAAAGTAGAATGTACTAATAAAGAAACGTAAACTAAATAGAATGCAAGGAATAAGATGAAATCCTTTTTTTGGATGTTTTTTTTAGTATTTCACTATTTCAATGGTCGAAGGATTGAGAAGGCTTAAAATGTGACAATTTGAATGTATGGGAGAACATACTCTCATGGGCATCTTTTAGCCCATATGTGTTTTTCCAGATGTCACGAGAAATTGTGAATTGACCAATCCACAATTGTTGGAACTTGGTGTGTATACCAATGTCACACGAGCTGTGTCCCGTAAGAGGACATGTTGTCCAACAACAAGAGGTATGAGGTTAGCCTTTTTGTCGAAACTATTCTTCATTATTCCTTGTCCCCTATCAAAGTGTTTTAGTGTGGATCTCTCAAGTTCTTCTAAAGCAATTAGTGAACCGTGCCTTTGCTTAATGTAATCATCATCCAACTCTCCTATCTAAAAATACATTCTAAGAGTGGTGATTTCTAGCTCATAAAGTAGTGTGGCTTCTTGGCCATAAACTGACAAAAATTGGGTTTGTCCAAAGCTGGACTTGGAGGTGATTCTATAAGCCTATATAGAGAAAAGAAACTAAGTGTGCCATTATCTAGGGCTCTTGCTAATAATTTTCTCGATGATGTTCTCCGGGTTTTGATTTAATGACTTTGCTAACATATTCCCTTGCAAGTAATAGGTAAAGGAGGTAGAAGCCATTATGTTGTACTTTTGATAGAACCAAAAGATGAAGGCATGGCTTATCGCTCTTGATTTCAACATTTATACCAAATTAGGAAAGGGTATTACTCTTAAGGAATATTGTTACTTGTTCTAGCTTTGAGTTTGTCATCGGGACAACTTCAACCAAATTAGTGAAGTAATATGTTGTTGTTAAAATAAACATATGACTAGTAGATGAAGGAGTGTTCATTGGCCCAAAAAAATATAGACCCCATTCAACAAAAGGAAATGAAATGGAAACAAGATTCAATGCAAAAGTAGAGATCTCACCTTTCCCAATTGAGCATTGACATTCATCACATCGTCTAACAAGATGAAAGACATATTTGAAAGTAGTTTTAGCAAAAAATTGAACATAGTTTATAGCATTGTTATTTTTAGTAGTTGTCCTTGTTTTTTTAGCTTAGACATATTTTTTTATGGGTTCGTAACTTTGATACCCAGTCCCTGTCACAAAGAAAGGATCAATTTTATCAATCTATTCAACAATGTTTGTGCACAAATTCAATTTTTCTTTCTTTTGGCTCTCTCTTTCCAAACTAAAAAATATTCACAATTGTTGACATCATGGGTAGCATCACAAAGTTGCACCGAGAATCTGAAGATCTAGTTTGAGGCCTAAAAGGTATTTGAGCCAATTTTAAAGTAGTCTTGGGTTCATTGGTTATCCCATGTTCAAAGGTGATCATCTCGTTATTCATATCTTGAATTATTTGCATCATGCCAATCAAATTTGTCCCTTAACTAAGAGCATCCAAAGGAAGGCTTGTTCTAAAATCATGGTCTTCTTACGGTGAGCAAGTTTTTAGGGATGAATTGTGATCATCAACGCCTTTCTTTTCCTATTGCTTCTCGTAAGTTGGGGGGGAAATGTTATAATTATCGATCATTGAAGCTTTGTTGGTGGGGTGGATCTTCTCTAGGATCTTCTTATAATACTTACTAAACCGAAAGTTGAAAGCATTAATTCTCTCATTAGGAATATAGGCCAAGCCATTGTATTCTTGAACTTAGGTGGCACTATTTTGCTACCAACCATGACCTTAGACTAGTAATATAATTCCCCCAGTTTGAGAGGTATTTGTTAGGGAAGATAAATAATCATGGGTTGTGTTATCATCAATCTCGTATTGAAAGATACAGACTTTTGATGAATTTTTTCGAGTTGGTCAAGCAAACCACCTAGATAAAGTTATTGAACATGTCCCCAATGGCTTGGCTAGTAGAGGATCGGGAATTGGTGGAGGATGACGTAGACTGATGACCTTGTCCTACAGTAGTAAAGGTTGGAAAGTGGGGAAAAATAGGTCTTTGGATTCAAAATCTGAGAATGAGATCCTTCCACCCAAAATGTTTTCATAATAATTTAGGATCTTACACATTCTCCTAGGATTAGTTAGATATTCAAGCTTGGGTGAATCTCCCTTTAACTTGTACAATTGTATCATACGCAACAAGGATGTTATATTGAATTGTCGGATCTAGGAAAAGATCTTTGTAATTGTAGGATCCTTTAGATCTTTGTAAGGGTTTCTGAAGTTCTTTCCAACTCTTCTTGGGAGGTTGCTGCATTCAAGGAAAGATTGAGTATTTTATTATAAATACCATACTAGTTAGACAAATTAAGATGCAATCCAAGTTCTACACAATTGGATGCAGTCAAATATGATGAACTGGAAAAATAACTTAATCTACTTGTTTACGATAGTATAACCATTCTTGCAAGATTACGTCAACTAACCTTGGTTGTTTCAAGGGGATCTATCAATTTGTAGCCAATTGTTCATGCAAAATAGTATTCCTAGCTATGATGTCAAGCAGTTGATTTAAGATACAAGACTGGTTATATAGTTTGAAAAATCAAACTAGGTTGTAAATTTTGAGGATGGATTAGTGAATCAACACTCTTAAATAAGAATCAATGCAAATTGGTGAGGAAGGAAGCGGGTATAAAAAAAGAAACAAAACAAAAGTTCGAGAAAAATCCCCAATATTGTCACAAAAATATCTCGATGCTTTAATTGATCATTTAAGCATCAAATATATGAAAATGTTGGTGAAGCTATGCAAATAGGCGGTGGAAATGAAACTTGGTTACCTAACACTCTTTTTTGTGAATTATATGTACTTTTATGTTCAAAATCATTCTTATCTAACAATGTATCATTTCATAAAATATAACCTCAAAGCACACAACTCTCCAAAGTGCCTTGAGATTTTCCTCTTGAATATTTTTATCGTGAAAGAATGAAACAAAAGTAAGGTACTGAATATGGGTAAATACAATTCTTTTGTAAGTATCTTGTTTCCATGTCTTTAATTTTGTTTAAGTTGGCATACTAGAATACCACGAGGAAAGAATATAAAACCAAAATTAAAAGACAAATATTCCCTTGTATTATGACATTTCACTCGGTATGTATTTTTTTAAACTTATGATATTTAATTACAACGTAAAAGCAATTTTTTTTGTGAGAAACTAAACAAAAAAATATGAACAAGATTTAAGAAAAAGAATTGAAAATAGTAAATATAGAGGATCTAGAATTTTACCAACTTCTGAAAAAAAGTTCCAAATTCCAAGTATGATGTAAAAGTAGAATCTCAAGAGAAACAAAATGACATACATTAGCAAAACCAAGATTACTACGAGGTTTTGAGAATTTTAATTCTAGGATTTTACGAAAACTTTTCTTCTTGAGTCTTACCAAAACTACATATAAACAAATCTGTAGGCTTTAGTTTTCACTTGGGTGTTTCTGAAATTGCACACACATTAGAACTAAGTAATTCTATAGAGGAATTTTGTGCCTAAAAGGGTGGAAGAAACCTTTGAAGAAAGACCTAACAAAGATATATTGAGAAGTAAAAATTCACCCAAACATCGCTAATTAGTTATATCACCTTTCAAACAATGAGTTAATAAATAACAACAAAGTTATTATACCTCAATTAGGGGGTTATGAATTTCACCCAATCAAAGCAACAATATGGGAGAGCTTCCTCCAGCTACAAGAAATCATAAGATTTTGTAGTCTAAACTCAATTCAAGCAAAATTAATTAATCAAAAATTTCAATATAATCTCACTACCTTAATAAGTAATAATCATTGCTCCCACCCCCTCTCCTTAAAAAGGGATTCGGGGCAATTAAACAATTATCAACTACTTTTAAAACAAAATCTATAATAAGTTGACATAAGGTCACCCTTTGGGGAGTAACATAAGGGTCAAGACTTTGTGTTTTGAGTTTAAATGAAGTTAACACTCCCCGTGCCAATGTAGACATAAGACTCATGAGACCACCAAGTCCAAGTCAAGACTACTTTAAGCAGTAGTTTGCAGTTTCAAACCATCTTGAGCCATATAAATTAACTTGCACCATCATACATAAACTCAAATGATTAAACATCTCATCGACCCTTGTAACTCTTAAGGTTGTGAGTACTACTTTTTCCTCATGAAACATGCCCATAACACCAATAGTATGCCAAACTAAAGTGCTTTGATAATCATACAAGTTTAAACCGATACAAGTGTGAATGTAAAAAAGAAAACACACGTGCCACATACTTATCAACTGTATCCATCCAACATTGTTCATTAAATTGAGATATCATCAAAACAACACCAATGGAAAGAAACAATCAACCATGACACCATCCACCTAAAAAATTGTAACAGTGCATCATGATCATAAATGGAAACACACACGCACATGCACAGGTACATACACACACATCCAAGGAAAAATGTATCGGTCATAGATTCAAGCTTGGGTGAATCTCCCTTTAACTTATTGAATTGTCATGTCTAGGGAAATATTTTTGTAATTGTAGGATCCTTTAGATCTTTGTAGGGATTTTTGATTTTCTTTTTGACTCCTCTCACGAGGTCGCAATATGATAAGCAAGATTAAATATTTTATTATAAATACCATACTAGTTAGATAAATCAAGATGAAATCTAAGTTCTTCACCATCGGGTGCAAACAAATAAAATGAACCAAAAAAACACCTTAATCTACTTGTTTAAGAGGTTTTAACCAATCTTGCAAGATTACGTCAACTAACCTTAGTTCTTTCAAGGGGATCCATCGATTTTTAGCTAGTTGTTCATGCAAAATAGTATCCTAACAGTGATCTCAAGTAGTTGATTTAAGATACAAGACTAGTCGTATAATTTGAAAATCAAACTAGGTTGTAAATTTTGAGGATGTGTCAATAAATCAACACTCTTAAACAAAACTCAATGCAAATTGGCGAGGAAGGGAGCCAAGTACTTCATTTGATGTCGAATTATATATTTAACCTTTAAAATCACATGCCTTATTAAATTCTCGTGTTTATTACCACTGACATTTATTACACATGTTATACATGTATTCCTAATCCAAAACATTCAACATTGTCTCATGTGTTTTCAATACAAGGTGGCATGAGAAATATACGTAAATTAATGAATAAATGTTGTTGACTAACAGATTTATAGTGTAGCAAATTAATGTATGAATATAAGTTCCATTCGGACATCAATTAAAATGAAATTATCTACTAGTTTTTCCTCGAGTGTACAAAATGTAAGTTCTTTATTTCTTTTTCTTTTTATTGTAAATATCTATTTAATCATTAGAGAGATATGCATTTTTAAATGCTAATGTACATTTATTTTTTTTTCCGAAGAAAAAAAACTTGTGATTTTATTTCAGAAAAATAAAATTACAATTGTATATGTCAAAGGCATTCCTACTGGCTGAAAGCCCATAATGGTAGTCCACTATAGCTACCAAGGAGCAAAAAATATCAAAATTTTGTCTACATGTGTCTTTATTCCCACAGTTATTTGAAAGTCTTGTAATTAACGAAAAAAGTAGCAAAGGAGAGTGTCATAATTCTCTTGTAATTAGCTTGCATTTACGTTAATCTTTTACTAAAAGTAACATAAATAAATCCAGATCTTATTCATTGCAGCCATGAGTCATGAAAATATTATGAGAAGAGAGCCATGGATTTTTTGTAATCTTCCATGTGCCAAGATCGAGTGTCAAACCAGCTTTGGAGAGCATGTTTGGATCTTGGTTCCTGTTCCTATAGACATGGTCAAAATATATGTAAGAGAAGTTTTTGGAACTATTCGAAGCTCTTGAAATAGAGGAATCAAGGTGAAAATCTACATGTCGAAGGCCCCGTACATACAATGAATCACTAATAAAGAATCACCATAGATGTGTAAATGAGAGATGCCCTTTTCTCGGACTACATGCAAAGTAAGCTTGAGGGCCATGAGCTCACATAAATTGTTAATTTCCAATGTTAGTTGAGAAGGGGATAGAGTGATCATTGGATAGGTGAATGATTCCCCTAGTGCCCCCTCGAGGAGAGTTTCCTTGAGATTCCCTATGAAAGGAAGTCCATGACATATCTCTTTTGATTGGGTCTACTTGTGACTTGACCGTGTGGGATGTATTAGAGTGCCGAGGGAAAGCTGAAAGGATGTTTATGCTTTGGATATAACATTTTAGAGGGATAGGGCATGTGTCTTCAAAGAGGGATTGATTTCTGGCTATATAGATCCCCCAAGCAATTGTTAGGGAAGAGCTTTGAAATTTGAGGTTGAAGGATTGGACAGCTAATTTTTCAGAGCTTCTTCTATAGTAGTTCCTATCCAAGCATGAGATATTCCCATGATTCGATCAACCTCTCTCCAAACTTCTGATGTCAAATTGCAAGTAAGGATAAGGTGGCCATTAGTTTCAATATCTTGCCTGCAGAGATAACATATTCCAAGTCCCTGATAGTTTATCTTTCAAAACTTGTCGCAGGTAAGAGCCTCGTTGTTCAGTAGGAGCAAGATGATTTTTTTTGCTTTTGTTGAACACTTTAATTTCCAAAGTTTTTTCCACCACCATATTTATTGTTTGTCTCGATTTTCTTGAGCTAGAACTGTGTAGCCAATCCTTAGTTCATAGTCTTTAGATGGGTTCAACGACCATAATAGATGATCTTCTTGATCCAAGAGATGAACCAATGAACTTATGAGGGCATTGGTGTATGTGTTCCAGTATTCAACAAACTCGGCCCCTAGGCATACTTCTTGCCAAGAAAGCCATCGATAATGCCTTGTTTCTTGATTCATGCGATCAACTTGATGTAAATAATAAAGGCCCAATCTATGAAGATCATGTACAAGATGAGCATGGAGGATGTGATTGTTTTTGCAATCAAGCGATGGATCTTTACCTATGAGAACTCGTGCACCATTCCTTATTTTCCATACTAACCAATTCCCAATCAAGAAAAAAACATTTAGGATTGTTTTCCAAATGATGGAGCCATTTTGCTTTTCTTAAGAGGATTTTGTATCCAATCCACAATTGATTACCAAGAAAAATAGTTCGCCTTAGTTGCTTTTGCCCAGGGGCTTGCTCCTTGGATGAGCCTCCAAACATTTTTTGCTACCAAGTCTTTAGAAAAGAAGAATATGTTTTTCAAGCCCCACCCCCTATGGATTTAGGAGTGGCTAGCCTTTTCCAAGCAGCAAAAACCATCTTTTTCCTCTTGATGTCCCTTGACCATAAGAAGCAGAAACATAGCGGTTTGATTTTCCCCATAGTCCCTTTTGGGATCTAAGCCAAGGACATCCAATAGATCGGGATGGATTCAAACACTACCTTGACTAAGACCAACCTTCCTACTCTA
Source organism: Picea sitchensis (assembly GCA_010110895.2). Lineage (NCBI taxonomy): Eukaryota > Viridiplantae > Streptophyta > Pinopsida > Pinales > Pinaceae > Picea > Picea sitchensis. Next base: position 251,271 of record SNQJ01S0004142.1, read on the forward strand.
GAGAGCCATTTGTTGCACCAAGCATTAAGTTTCTTTTCCAAATTAGCTATCATCCATAACTAGTCAACCTTCTTGTAATGGTAATCCACATAACCTATTTGAACCCTCTAGCCTACCTAACACTGTAACCCTCACAACTTAACCTACCCAAATCACATAACTCAAATAACCTACATAACCTACTATGCTAAACGCTAATAAAAGATAATCAGCTTAACTTATATCTAACCCATTAACCCATCTAAACTACTCCATTGATCCACTTAACCTACTCACCCCTTTAACATACACAACCTATTGCACTAACCCCTCACCTACCTTTCCCACTATTTTACCTAGCCCACAAACCTAACCAAACTAACCTAGTCCTCTAGCGTAATCAAGCTAACCTACCTACTCTAACCCACTAACCAAATTATTCTAGCCTAATCTAACTACCCACCCAACTTACCAAACCCTAATACCAGCCCTTGAACTCTAATCATTGATCTTTGTTCATAATGCAAACAAGACATCTAAAGGACGTAGTAAAGGATGCGAACATACATAAAAACAAACACTATGAGGTTGCTACAAGGACGTCGATGGGATGCTACAAAGACACTAACACGACTTTATATGGTAACATTGAGATGCAATTAGGATACAATATTGACCACAACAATGTAAAAAAGATGTAGAGAGTTGCGAAAAAAGACCTTTGTGCGTCGTTTTTTTCCAATGTTAACCACACCAAAGCCACAATAAAATATTGAGATCAACACTTGAGGATTTTGATGTACATCTTGGTGTATAATAAATATGGAGTTAAGAAAAATATTTATGAGTGATAAGATCACCTTGTTGACATCGTTTCTTTTATATTCATCCCACAATCAATTAACCATCATATTAATTCACATTTTATTGACAAAAAAATTATGATACACTCGAAATTATATGCTTTTGCATACTAAATCTCACAAGTAATATGAAATAACATTTTTTTCAAAAGTTTTTATTTTTATTTTTATATATTTGATATTTCAAAAACAAAATGTACACTAACATTTGATCAAAATGACTTTAGTCACCAATATGGAATAATATTACAAAAGGAGATGAAATTTTAAAATAATAAAAAATGCAAAATACCAAATACAATTTATTATTACATATTTGTCTTCCAAAGAAACCAAACACACACACATCACACATCATTCAATAAAGAATGTTATACATTTTAATAATTTGATGAGTTTGCCATCATCATACTTCAACCATACAATCTTTCTCATAACATCATAATTCAACCATACAATCTTTCTAGTAAGTACAATTTTGGATTCATAAAATTATAGTTTTTATTATATATACATGTATCTAAATCCTCCAACACTCATATTACAATGATAAGTACAATTTTGGATTCATAAAATTATAGTTTTTATTTTATATATACATGGATCTAAATCCTCCAACAACACTTATATTACAATGATGTTTTCGTAAGTGCAATTTTGGATTCATAAAATTCTAGTTTTTATTATAAAATGGATCTAAATCTTCCAACACTCATATTACAATGATGATACAATGTTAATGTTTAATATTTGTGATTTCATCAAAATCCAAAATAATTATTATCCAATTTTAAATTAAAACAAGTGTTGCGTGGTAGCGTAGTCCCTATCGAGTTGAATTGGGAATAAATGCAGAGGGATAGGAAAAATAAGTGGAGGTAGATGGAAACTGCAGTGGAGATGTGGCAAGCAACATGAAGCACATGTGGTATTCATGCAGTAAATGACACGTGGCCTCTAGAGCCCCATTTATTTTTTGAAAGTATATAATATATTTTGTTATGTTGAAAAATTCTATCTATTTTGTCTCTATATGTGGTAGGACAAAAAAAAGTTATATTCAAATTAAGAAAATACAATTTATGCATAGTGGAAGATAAAAAATTATGACGACATAAATATAAAAGGAGATAAAAAAACAATTTAATTTGAAATACATCAAAAAAGTTACATATTCCTGGAAATTTAAATGCATGTGTCATATGGACTGGGATTGGGGCTCGCGCGGACCATAAGCATAGTGGAAGATAAAAATTTATCAGGACATAAATATTTTTTATTTGAAATATATCAAAAAATAATATTGTCTGTTACAAATTCCTGGAAATTTAAATGTGTTTGTCATATAGACTGGGATTGGGGCTCCCGTGGACCATAAGAGAAATATGTACAAGAAATAGGACTGTAGAAAGAAGAAGTGGGCGATGGTAGAGTGTAATGCCTGAAAAAAGTGGAATAACTGGGTTGATAAACAAAGCAGGATGTGATCAGTATAGACTTATAGTGATGGTACAAATGACCCCTTTTTCTATTTTCTTATTGATGTCTTTTCATTGATGTCGTCGACGGCTACTGGAATCGTGGCAACTGCCTGTTGCCTTTCGTTAGTGACCTACTTCAATTCCCTTTCGAGCCATTCTTCAATGTAGCTTCTCATTGGGGCGACGTTGATCTCATTCCAGATTTTTCTGTTGAAAAGATCATTTTCTTATTCCTTAAAGTTGATAGAAAGATTACACAGATCCTGATCAATTTCCTCATTCTATACCGAGTATTCGACTAACCAGTTGTTGACGTCATCTTTCCCATACTCAAGGATGTTGTAAAACTTTTCCAAAGACAATGCCTTAAAAATATCAACCTGCTTAACGAAGGTTTGCTTAGTTAAGGACAAGGAGTTGACGATTAAGTTGGGGTCTGGGAAGTCGTTGGTCCTTCCGACTAAATTTATTCCGACCAGCTTTGTGAATAATTTTTATTTCCTTGATATGGCTTGTTCACATGACTGGACAATGAGATGCAAGTTCTTCACTTTTTCTTTCCATCATGCATTTAATTGACCGATCCGGTTTTTGAATGGGAGATCTTGTGTTGTTCTTTTTGTTTCTGTCATGTTGTTGACAATGGTGCCAAAAGGAAGGATTGTGTTTAAATAGAAATGTTCTTCATCTTTTAACTATGCCTGCAAATGTTCGAGCAAGTTATGTGCCCTCGTTCCAAGGGAAGTCATGGTTTGTGATGTTTCCCACTCCTCAGTAATCAATCCCATTCTTTTCTTGATATTGTTCTCCACATATCATCTACACGACGTGAGGAGGCTGGAGGATCCTTTTAACTTGGCTGCAGGGGTGGTAGGCATGGCTATTACTAAAGGATTGGCAAGCAATGGCATAGGAATCAAAGCTTCTTCCAATTCCTTCACCCGGTCCTTCAATCTGGCATTCTCGGCCTCAATGCCTCCAATGGAATCATCAAGAGCATCTACGGTCGCTATGTGAAGTCAAAATATTTGGGGTGACCGCATCTTCGCAAGGTTAACCTCTTAACGAGATTTTCCTTTGTTATTTTTTACATATTTTTTTTCAATAATTAATTTTTTGGACTGGCTGTCAAAAACAATGCTCTGGAACACGAAGGATTCATCTTCGTCGAAATTTTCGGTATCAGATATGTCCATTGGATGACTATGTTGGATCACGTCTCCGGGTTGATCAAGGTAGCAGAATATGCTATCCAGATCAGGCTCAAGTTCCATGTTCTCACTCTAAATTTCGAGCTCTTCCGCGTGTCCCACAAGCTTTTTTCTCTTCTTGTCCACTGGAAGCTTGTGAGAACTATCAGTTTTAGGGTGAGGAGGGTCGTTATATCCTCCTTCGTTTGAAGAACTTTGAGTTACTTTGTTGTTGTGGTGGGCCGTTGGAGCGATGCTCCGAGATGTCGTACTTTGGGAGTGTTATTCGTCGATTGCACACTCTTCTCACCGGGGCCTTTTCCCTGTTGCTTGTACAATTCAGTGGTGCTTTGCAGTGTGTCTAGGTCGTCGGCATCAGAAGCAGGAGTGTTGTCGCCAGTGTCTCTGTTTTCAGTCGGGTGTTTTTTGAAAAAAGAATTGTCGAAGCCAAGTGTGTGTAAATGTTGCAAAAAAAAAATTGTTGGGGTCGAGGCTTTCAACATATCTTAGGTTCAGGTTGCTAAAATGGGCTGCGAATTCGTCAATTTTGTTGACGCTCCTCAACACGAAGTCCTCGACTTTCCAAGGCAAAGGAATGAACTGGTTTTTTTTCTTCTCTTGGAATAGATGCAACCAGTAGTTGTATTGCCTTACTACTTTTGTAACAAACATTATGTCTGTAATGTGACATGGAAGGAGAGCAGGTTTTTCCCTGGAGCCAAAAAAACTTTATCACAGTGTAATTATCTAGATATTCAAGTGCCCCCTTCCTGTCCAAAAAACTGGTTGCCTGGTCAAATATCTGGGGAACATCTTCTCTTAACAACAAAACTTTGAAAATAGACACAAAGCCATTAAAAACCTCATAAAAACAGTGGGAGGCCTTGTGCTTCCACAAGGCCTGGTACCAGAACGTTACTGGGTCGAATTTCCAGTTGACCTTCTTGGACAGAGACAGTTTTGGAAACTGCTAGCAATGTGCTATCGTAAAAACTAAGTAGGATGACATATAAAATTTCTTCTCCTTTTTGAAGCTTGACAATTGGGATCATATTTCATGGGAAATTAGCTTGCCCCAATAAAAAATGGCTTGTTCCTTTACTGTGAAATACAAAATATAAAGAGCCATCCAGGAAATAGTTGTTGTGGAGTCATGTCCCGTTATTCTTGTAAATAACCAGCCAATTTCCCAGTATGGATTTCTAAATGAACTAACCTGCAAGCTTGTGATATCTTCATGAACTACCATCGGGTCTTCCAAGAACTCAGGCAAGAGGTCCAACCCGTTATTATGCTTTCTTAGGAACTGCTTGGAATCTTCTCCATTAAACGTCAATGTTGGCTTCGACAATCTTAACATCTGGCGGAAGACCTAAGGTGACAAAGAAATAGAAGAGCGGTCCCACAGTGGAATAATTCTTTGGTCTGAAATAAATTTATCGACGCACCAAGAAACCAGGTCCTTATAGTAAAAAACTTCAGGGACACAGCCTACACGAGCAATCCCAGAGGTCCAAATTACTTCGTTCTGGGCGGCAGGGGATGAGTAATAAGAATATG
>SNQJ01S0004143.1:4464-62768 GCA_010110895.2 Picea sitchensis
GCAGGACACCGCGAGGGGCAGTCAGAGCATCGACACCACCGCGAAGGTCGAAGTGCAATGGGGGGATGGAACAACGATCATCGAAGAGGAACCTTGGCCCAGGGATCTCCAAGGCACCTAGCCAGGTTACGTGTCAAGCATCTAGATTACATGTCAATTTCTGTTGCTGATCATAAAGTTTCAGACTTTAATGTTAAGTAAACTTTATAAAACTCAGGATGACTAAGTGGTTGAATGGGCTGGTTTCCCCTTTGTTGGGGCAGCTCCATCAGCATAGTTAGACTATGACTGTACCTGGGATCTCCCTTTTTGCCTCTCGAAGTCTTTTTTAATATATATTTCACTTCTTACTTAAAAAAAAATAATGTTAATAAGACAAAAGGAAATAAATATTTTAAAAACAATATAAATAATATTTAAAAAAAAATATAATTACACACGGACATGTGAAAAATCTTGACAAACACTCACAGGTCAGAATTTGACCTCAAGTACTCGCAAGTTAGACTCGCTGGTAGCAAGTGTGTCTCACCAGAGAATCAATTAGACTCGTTTTCTATTCCAAGCCAAATTTGGCTCGTGGGTACTCATCAACTCAACCGAGTTTTGTAACAAGGAATGCATGTCAATTCGTATCCTTATGTTTGAAGAGAAAATCAAATTATACTTGCTTCTTTCTACTCAAAAGTCACTTGATGCAAAAATAGTGAGATATTAATCTGAATGTGGCTAGTGGACTCTATATTTTTGCAACCAAGTATATATGCAAAACCATGGGATGCTACTATAGCCAACACCAAATTAATTCCACAGATCTTGGATTAACAAGCCTACATAGTACAAAATAAGATCCTAAGACATCTTGAAATTTCCAAAACCCGCGATTATGACTTATTGTAATAATATTGTAATGTTTGTTTGTAAAAATGTTTTCCTTGAGCATGATAGAGACACCAGTTGGTTATAGTGCTCACATCCATAATTACTGGTCCAAATGTGGCTAGTGGATTTTATATTTATGTGACCAAGAATATATGCCAAACCATGGGATGTTACCATATCCAACAATATAAGGTTTGAACAAATGAATTCCACGGATCTTGGATTAACAAGCCTGCAGAGTAAGATCCTGAGACATCCTAAACTTTAAAAAACCCGTGAGTGTCATTTACTATAATGAAATTGTAATGTTTTCTTGTAAAATGTTTGCCTTGAGCATGATAGAGACACCAGTTGGTTATAGTGCTTAGTTACAAAATTATTTACCTTGCATCTTAATGTTATTACTTCATATTATAATTTCATTTTATCATTTACAATAGAAGAGAAAGGGATTATAGGATGGTATATTGCTAAGATCCACAATTACAGGATGATTATTTCTAATTGATGAATTACAGGATGTTTATTTCTAATTGATGGATGGAATTTAAGGGGAAAATATTTCAATGCACCCACATTGGAAAGCAGAAAGAAAGGAACCATCCTAACCAACTTTAAACCATCCCACACTTTCATAGGAATTATGCTACAATAAACATTCTTTTGTGCTCTCTGTTTATGTGAGCGATCACACCTGGCGATCCTTTTCGGATGAGCTTCTGCTGAACTCACTAGCTGAGTTGGAGGTCTCACAAGGCCTTTAATACAATGCCGCCTTTAATACAATGCCGTTGTCCATCTTCAGAAGTTAATTGAATAGAAAGATCTCGGAAATTCATGGTGATATCCCTTAATGTAGTGAGCCACTGAACACCCAAGACTGCGTCTGCTCCTCCTAATGGCATGGCGTACATTGTACTAATCAATTCATATTGCCCGGATTTTGGGAAAGGCATGTTTTCCATTGAATTTATTCCCATCCTTTTCACCTTTGTCTGGTGACTGTTTACTTTCACTCACAAACATGATTTTTGTTTAAGAAAAAAATCACATAGTTCTATGTTTCTACCACAATCCAATAAAATATTTCTCAATATTGAAATTACGTAAGTCATTTAAACCATAAAATATTGTATACGCTATATTTAATCCAAAAATTGCAGCCAACCATTGCCTCTTATACCATCAAGGTGCATCTTAAAATCCCAACTCATTGCAATTTAAAAAAAAATTCCCAACTAGCTGCAAATTATAAAAAAAATCCAACCCAGAATTAAAATGCAACACATCCTACAAATCCAATACAGTTGACTTTGCACTATTAAGAATTAATCATGATCAAATAACTCGTCTAACCATCAATTTCATGGCATGACATGCAAGAAGTAACAAACGATTAAAAAGCGAAGTGCCATTATGTCTGGCAAATTTATACTTTCTTATCAACATAATTATAAAAGAGCTATCTGCGATGGTACAACATAGGTACTACGCTTATATTACATGCATGTAAATATCAAAATTAAGTTCATGTAAATATCAAAATTAAGGTTTAAAAATATTATAACGTGAGTAACTTAAACAACCCAGCTTATGCATGTAAATATCAAAATTAAGGTTTAAAAATATTATAACGTGAGTAACTTAAACAACCCAGCTTCCCAACCGAAGGAAAAAACCTTATTTGGTAAAGACAAGGTTAATGGTGTGATGTAACCCAGATAACAAGTTAGGTTCCTGATTATTTACATCTTAACATATTTAAATTAAGGACAGTAGTCTGCAAGCATGTATAAAATAAAATAAATGACACTAGTGAAGCATATGATACTCTACCCTTCTTAAATTCACACTACACACAAAAAAGAGAAAAGAACATACATTTGAACAAACAGACTATGCATAATAAAATAGACAAGAACTATGTCTGTTACTTTCAAGATAATATGAAGACAAGGCTCACTTTGGGAAAGGAATGAAGGAGGAATATGAGAGAACCAAAGAAATATAAAAAATAATATACTTTGGTACACTATATAGCAGTTAACATTTATGTGCAATTTACTACAAAAGTAGTATGCATAATCACAAGTCTAAGATAATTTTCTTCTCTGGTTTAGAAGCAATAGTTCATAATAGTCCAGAAAAATATGTCTTAGAGATTCATTGTCAACCATACTAACTAAACAACAGACTAGATTTGATCAAGACAGTTATCACTCTAATATACAAAAACTACAAAACTAAATGAAAGGAAAAAAATTCAAAAGTTTCAAACAAAACATTGAAACTGTTGTCAACACCCACAATAAAAATCAATGGGCTTTTGGGCCCATTGGTAGAGATTCAGCCCTAGTCTATTGCTGTTGGTTTTGATGGTAATTCAAAGGCCTTCTGAATAACATAATGTGTGGCTCAGAGTGATGAATGGCATAGTGCACCCATCCACAAGATTGTTGAACTCCAATGGCTCTCCATTCGTTATGAACCAAAAAGAATATCAATTTGGCAAAAAAGTAAAAATTTAGGCTAAAACACAGATGCATTGCATTAAAAATATCAATTGAGAACAAAAATGTGTTTCTTACCTCATTGAGAAGTCAGTTCTTGGGAAATAACTTGGCAGTTTCAGGAGGGAGAACCACATGCCTGAGGAAAACACATAATGCCCAATCATTAGAATAACCAAAGTAGTCCATTTCAATGAAATAAAACCCTAATTATAGATATTCAACTCACCAGCTAGACAACCAACAACCAAGCATATCCACAACTCAAAGATAAAACTATATACAAGTCATCCTACATCATGTTATTTTGAAAAATGATATCTTTAAAAACCATTGATACAAAGTTTTATGAATTTATTATGCCTCTATAATTGCAATTTATAGGAGGTTCTTCTTACTAATGAAGACATTAGGTAGTCTTGACTGTCCATTTAGTCCTTGGCGTGCATTCAGTACATCCCTCTCTGCACCTGAAAGCAAGCAAGTGATATTCATGATAACAATGATAAGAAATCTTTCTGACTTCTTTCACCAAAATATATAGGTCATTTACAATTGAAAAATAATTAAAGTTATTTATTTAACTATATGATTTTTAGAGAACACAAACATTCATTACTAACAAGACAGGAAGCAAAACACATTGAAAAAATACCTCAGAAAATACATAATAAAGAGCTTAAGGTCATTCATAACTTCATTGAATGGAAGAACATAGGATATATAGTGGACATAAAGGGGACCAAAAAAAAACACAGCAGAAACAACGTCATCAATTTATAGGCCACTTGTCATATTCACGAGATAATCAGTTCTCATCCGACACATCTAGAATGAATTGTTACTAAAATGATATATATAATTGGTGAATTGTTTTTTTAACAAAAAATTAATAATTTATTAAAATATGGGCCACTTGTCATATTCATGACTGCATGGATAGCCCATGGAGAAATATGACGAATCTGCTTACCAAAACATTCCTCGAACACAAAAGGCCAACCTACAAAACTTTACCAGGGATACTATTCAGAACCATGAAAATGCATGAAGAAGCTCAAGTATATTAACTTGGATATTGAGGTGGTGGGGAGGTATTCATGCAGTGAGACAGTAGAGAGGTAATCATTCAGTGAGGAGGTATCTAGATAGAAGGTGTGGGTGTCTCATAGCTTCAACTGTTGTTACTAGTGTGTGCATACATATTGTACAGGGTGGTGGAGAAGCAGTAGCGAGGTATGAAATATGGATCGAACGAGGACGAGGAGAATGGAACCCTGTGCCAGGGATTACATTTGGCTCGTTTAGTATTACAGTACACATCTCATGAATAATTCACAAGTGCTCAAATAAACTTAGTCTATCACAACCATTAAAATGACCCTTCCACAAGCAATGGTTGCTCTACCTTCCTCTTCACAATACTTATTACAACATGGTTCTTTAGACCCTAGAAGTTGTAGCAGCTATAAATCCGTTTGTGTTTGGTTTTTCCCATTCCCTTAATCCTCAACCATCAACCACGAAAGAAAAAAATATGGTCACATGAAGCACAATAAATTCAAACATACAAAAATTATTCCACAAGCTCTGCAAAACATGCAAAATAGAAGAAGCTCTCAAACATTTTGAATACATAGTAGCCAAAGGGAATATTCCCAATGCGGTCTCCTACACAAAACTCATTGGTGGTCACTGCAAAGAAGGTAACATGGAAAAATCTAGTTGGATTCTTGAAAACATTCTTTTTTTAGGATGTAATCTTGATGTTATAACATATACTGTATTAATTGATGGGCATTATAATAAGGGTGAATAATTTCAATCTTCATTATAGCGTCACAGTGTAATCAAGGTGTAATATCCCCAAAAACAATTAATTATTAAAGTCTAAGTGTACTTGGGAATAAATTTTTGTTTTTGGCAAATTCAAATTTAGAAATTATTTGCCATTTATGGAAAATCCGAATTTGGAATTTAGTTATTGTAATTAATTATTTATGATTGTTGGGAAAAGATTTGACTTTCCCAACTAACTTCTTTAATTGTGACACATGTAAAAGACAAACTTTTTATATATTAAATGATGGAAGACAAATGGAACATCTAGGTTGAAAACAATTGACCATGACTCCATGAGTGGGGAACATATTTGAGTTTCCTCAGTGATGAATTTTACAAGTGGCAAATGAGGAATTTGACCGCTAGCAACCCCTAAAAATCAGGGATTTGTAAAGCTGTGAATTTACAAAGGAGGAAAGGAAAGACCTAGGCAAACGATGCATATAAATACAACATATGGAGGAGGCATGACACTTCTTAGTATGTTGGAGAAAGGAAACTACTTGTTGTTATGAACATTGTCTAGTGTGAGGCAAGGGAATTTCTGATCTATGGAAGAGAACCGTAGAAAACGAGGATCATTTCATTTCTCCCTTATGGACTCATGGTCAGGCTCGAGGGTGAATGGAGAAAGTAAATTGGTTGTTCTGTTCTATGTTTGGGTGGAACGTGGTTGTTCCATTTGTATCCCAGCATCAGTTTCAGATATGCACCTTTACTTGTATTCTAGTTAATATTTTGTTGATTATAACTGTTAGAAAAGTGATGGATTATGTGATGTTAGTATATATATAAATGATTAACTAAATTTATATATACAGATACTCATACGAAAGAAAATTATAGAGATATTGTGTACTTCTATTATAATTAAATGTGGTTATACATCTGTGCACAACTGTGTAGACATATCTATGTGTTCATGCAGAAGAAATGATAGGAATGGTTATATGTTTTCAGTGGGTTATATATATATATATATATATATATATNCCCTTGATTTTCATGCATGCATATTGAATTACAATTTTACACTATACAAGTGCCATAAAAGAAGAGATAGAATGTATAACCATCCACATTTATATTACATATCTCTTCATGTCTATGAAAAATGATTTTCAATAGTATACAAACACATGCTATAGTAGTTGTTGCAAAAATTAAATCTTGTTCAAAATGGTTTCAGTAGCCTGTATATTCAATTGAAAGTAAATTACAAATAATTTGTATAGCCATGAAACCATGGTTCATAATTTATTAGAGTGGGTTACCCTATGGTAAGGAATCATGTACCACTAATAGACAGAATATAAGAAGTTGTGTCTAAGCTCCAAGATCAGAACTCAAATACCTTTCCAAGCGAGAGGGATTTCCTTGATTCGCTCCCGTCAATTTCTATAAACCTGAAAAGGAGGAAACGATAGATTCAATAAATTGTGCTAAGTAATTTAATGAAAAAAAATATTAAACAAAATGAGATAATACTTATCTTGAGTCGGCATAGAAACAATTCTCCACTGGAACTTGAGCAACGATATTTCCACAACCCAAAGGGAAGGAGTGGACCCAAAATCGGTTGATGGGTACCCTCGCAAAACAAGACAAGGCCCCATCATTAGTTATTGTAACTGAAAATAATACTTTCTACACCAGAGTATAAATAATAAGATACATCGTGCCAAAACATTATGTAACCACACAGAGTATAGTCGTGAAACCCCACAGAGGGTACACATTGCATGTGTAAATTATACAGAACCTAAGTCACAATTTTCTTCCACAGAGGAAATCAAATGAAAGTAAAAGGACATGTTTAGAATATGATTAATGTCTAACCTTGTATAGTCTGGAATTTATTTACTATTTGATATAAAAATAAAACACAATGAAATCTAAAAAATAAGGATCGATGGTGCCGATATGAGTTCCCTGCAGGATTTAGAAAATGCAAATTCTCGGAGAAAGGGTTGATATTTCAGGGTTTATATATGCATACGCTATATAAAACATAGAAGATAATGTTATGCATAAACAGAGAATTAAAGTATGAAATTTTCACACAGTGAAACCACAATCTTTCCACGGAAGACAATCTATTTTCAAATAAAAAGGATTTAGACAAGGTACGAGAAGTGTTTCACCATAATACTTCGTATACACAGAAGAAATCTAGGATTTTCTATATAAAACACAGATTCAAGAAAAAATATTTGGGGTTGAGATTTATGCAAGTATTTGTGCTATATAAAATATAGGTGAAATTAATAAACAGGGGGCCATTACAAAATTCTTATACAGACACCAAGTGTAGATTTATAAGAAGAAGGTTAAGTTAACTCATGACCCATTGTTCGCCTTGGGAAGAGAGTGCAAGATACAAAATGCCATAGAGGGTTGTCAGCATACCTTCATGTAAATGTTTCACCAGTTTTAATCAGAGTGATAAAGATAATAATAGAATGAATCTACAAATCCATGGAGGGCTTATCCTATGCATATATCTATTTATCTATTCATGCAAAACTCAAATTATGTAATGTGGTAACATAAATTATACATAGCGTGACTCCTTTAAACTGTGTAATTTGCTTACGCATGGTAGCTTTGAAAACACACCCAAAGCATTAAAACAATTGCTAGGACAAAGTTACAAGTTTGCAAGGTTAACTCTCTAACACTACGCTTAGATTTTGGGTTTCCCCATCATTAATAAACAATATTACATGCGTAAGTAATAAGTGTCAAGAGTGTCACACAATAACGCAAGAAAATGCAAAAAGGGACACTGAAGATTCGGGCCATGGTGGAAAAATGGAAGAAATATCCACAAACGAGAGATACCATGCTTTTCTAACCCTAATAGTTCCCAAATGAGTTTTTATCCACGAAAGTTACAAAAAACAAACATGGAGATAATAGTTCAGGTATTACCTTGCTTAGAGAGGAAACCGACTGGGTTTCGTTTCCTTATTCGTTTACCATGGTCGAGGTTCTATTCTCCAACCTGACATCCTTACACGAGGATGGAGCCACAAGGGTATGTATAGAGACCGAAGCACACAGGGTATGCACAGAGACCAAAAATGCACATAGAGAAAAGGAGGGTTTTCAAGAATCCAAAGGGAACAATGAATGAAATAACCTCGAACACTTTTCAAAATGAGTGGTAATGTGTGACAGGAACACCTAATACTGGAGCCATGTGAATAAATGGATATGGTGAGCCCACATTGGCCATGGTTTCCTAAATGTCCAATATGAGAGACACTTATCTTAAATGTCATAACCATTGATAAATGCATTGAAGACTAATATGATCCTGTCATTAACATAACTTTGAAGCGTATTCAATGATGGGATATGACATGAGTCAGGTAGGGTAACATTATTTAGGTATAGGTTAGACGTGGCACCATTGCGGAACCATATGACAACCACCCGATAATAGTCCCTTTGTAACATTATGACAATGCGCCTAGTGACTATTCAATGTATTAGGTTATGAACTACATTGTAGTGGAAGATGTTGTTGTAACAAAAACAAATTTAAAAGTAGTGCAAATGTATATTAGTTCATATGTCCCACGATATCTCTAATGGGTAAGATATATAGATATACGAGTAAGGTATGTCATGTCCTAGATCGAATATATATATATATATATATATATATATATATAAAATATATATGTATACGAAAGTAAGGCATGTCACAACCTAGATCTAATATATATATATATATATATATATATATATATATATAGATGATAAGTACTCCATATGTGGTGTTACCTATTGGTAATTATTATGATTTTCATAAAATTATTTCATTGATATATGCTAATATTTATATATATGTGATGGGTCTGTTGGTATAAAAATTATATAGATATATAGTGATAGGAATAATATCCATGTTACATTATGTTTACTATAGTGCTAAAGGGATACAGTAAGCAATGCAAGCTCATAACATTTGATAATATAAATAGTATGAATAGACTAAATGCCCGGCTATTATTCATATTTTAATATGCACAAAAATATTTTGATAGCACGACTTAACATAGGTAAGATAGCTATCTTGATTTCAACCTTATTAATTACAAAGAGGTACATGTTTTCAATACAATAGAAATGGTAATAGAGTTATGCTTGAACAATTATTGAAGAGTCGACGATTTTTAATGCACCTATCAATTTTTTTTTTTTAATTTGGTAAATTTGGGGTACATTAGATATGGTATCAGAGCTGAAGGTTACAACAATTGGACCTCAGGGAAAGGCCAAATCAGTTTATTTCATTTTATACATGTTAAAATAAAAATCTAACAAAATGATTACTATTACAAACAAAAAAAATGTTGGTCTGTTGTGATAATGGTAGCACAGAATGAAGAGGAGATCAGACTTGAAGAGAATCATGATCAAGGACATCCTAAAGAACCTATATAGAATAGTGAAGGAAGTTTATCCACCCAGGTTCTGGAAACAATGAGAAACATTATCGTGGAACTGTAGGTGTTCAAGGAAGATAATGAAAATATGAAAAAGGAACACAAAGACCAACACAAATAAATGAAGTGTTGTTGTGCAGCATAGTAACAAAGAAGTTACGAAAAGACAACGACAAGAGGAAGAAGTCAACAGAAGAGCCTCTAAAAATTATGGTCATGAAACCAAAAATGAGAACAATTCTTCTGAAGGAACACAAGTGGCAGGAGACAAAACAACCATAGGAAGAAAAAGAAAACAGGTGGATCACTTGGAAGGTGAATTCAAGAAGATCAAACCATCCACCTTTGACAGAGAATCTAGGACGGGTGAAGAGGCTAAGCATGGTTACTAGATATAAAGAAATACTTTCAGATTTATAATTATTCTAGTAACATGAAGGTCTGAATGGCCATTTGTAACCTGAAGGGAAAGGCGAGTATCTGGTGGAAAGACCTTGAATTGGCCAAGGGATTAAAAGAAAAACAACTGGAATGATCATATTTCAAGAAATACTTCAAGAAACAATATTTATCAGAAATATATTATGAAAGAAAGACTAAGGAATTTTATGGGCTAAGGCACGGACAAATGAACATGGACGATGTGATAAATAAATTTCTTGAATTATTGAGATTTGTGCCATACATCAAGGAAGACAAAGTGAAAATACAACGATTCTTAAGTTGTCTGCCATAGTCATACAAGAACATAATTGAATTTGAAAATCCCAAAACCTTAAGCGAAGTGTTTAGAAATTCCCGGATTTTCTATCATCAGTACAAACAAAGGGTTGACATTTTGAAATCATGGAAGGATAAGAAACAAGACATAATGAATGAGCGGAAGAAAGGCTTCCAACCATCCCCTTTCCAGAATATGACAAAGAACTTCCAAAATAAATATTTTCATTCCAACAATCATAATGCCCAATGGAGAGGTACACTAGTTAATCTGGAAGTCAAGAAAGTTGGGGACAACCCCAGAGAACTATTAAAGTGTTGGGAGTGTGGAGAACTTCACTTGAGGAGGAATTGTCCACGTTTAACTTCCACATCAAGGAACAGAGTCCATAACTTGAAAGAAGCCTCTACAGTAGGAGATGTGGGAAAAAGCATGCATAGAATTAATGCAGTTGTAGATGGCAGACAAGCTCATCATCAATCCACTATCATGGAGGTTGAAGGTAAAATTCATGATAATCACATTTCTATTTTAATTGACCCATGAGCTAGTCTGAGTTATGTTACTCCTGGTTTAGTTGATTCAAAAAAGATCAAGAAATTAAAGCATGTTAAGTCATGGTTAGTACAGTTAGCGACATGGACTAAGAGAAAAATAACATATTTCATTTCTGAATGTGAACTCATTTTAGATGGATAAAATACAAAGTTAAATCTGAATGTTTTACCTTTGGGATCTTATGATATAATCATTGGTATGGAATGGTTAGAGAAACATAAAGTAATTTTGAACTGTTATGAAAAGTCACTTACTTACAACGATGAAAACAACATAGTTAGGACGATACAAGGTATCTGAAAACCAGTTTCAGTTAGGCATATTTCAGCCATGTATTTTAAGAAATGCATGAATAAAGGTTGCCAAATTTATGTTATTCAAGTAATTAATCTTCTAGAAAAGGATGATAAACCCAGTCTATAAGACTTTACAGTCCTACATGGGTTTAGAGATGTATTTGTGGACGAAATACAAGAACTGCCTCCAAGAAGAGTGATAGATTTCTCTATCGATCTACTGCCTGGATCTACCCTGATATCTAAAGCACCCTATAGGATGAGTTTACCCAAATTAACAGAGATGAAAATTTAGATACAAGAACTGTTGGATAAGGAATATATCATACCAAGTGTCTCGCCTTGGGGAGCACCAGTCCTTTTCATGAAAAAGAAAGATGGAACTTTAAGATTATGCTTCTATTATTGACAATTAAACAAGATGACGATTAAGAATAAGTATCCTCTACCTAGAATTAATGACCTATTTGACCAAGTCAGAGGAGAAAATATTTTCTCTAACATAGATTTAAGGTCTGGTTACCATCAAGTCAGAATAAAATATGAAGATATAAATAAAACAACTTTTAGAACAACATACATAAACTATGAGTCTGTCGTAATTTCGTTTGGTCTTACTAATGCACCAACAATCTTTATGTGTTTGATGAATAGTATATTCAATAAATATTTGGATAAATTTGTTTTGGTATTTATCGATGACATTTTGGTTTATTCGAAAATGGAAGAAGAACATGAAGAACATCTGAAAATAGTATTGCAAACCTTAAGGAAACACAATTTGTATGCAAAATTTGACAAATATGACTTCTACCAAAGAAGAATATAGTACCTGGGACATGTGATATTTGAAGAAGGTATTGCAGTTGACCCAGAGAAGATCGGATCCATTATGGAATGGCCTAACCCTAAGGATGTAGCTGACATCATATCATTTATGGGAATTACCGGTTATTGTCATAGATTTATCGAAGGATTCTGTAAGATCTCATATCCAATAACATCTCTACAAAAAAAAGGGAATAAGGTTTACTTGGTCACAAAAATGTCTGGACAACTTTAATAAGAAAAAAGAACTGTTAACTGCAACACCTATTTTAAGGGTAGCAGACACTGATAAAGACTTTATAGTTTGCGTGGATGCAAGCAAAGAAGGCTTGGGAGGTGTCCTAACTCAAGAGGGGCACGTTATTTGTTACGAATCACGTAAACTAAAAGAATATGAATGGAACTACGTCACAGATGACTTGGAATAAAAAATTGTAATTCATGCGCTAAAAATGTGGTGACATTATTTAATGGGGAGGGAATTTTGTTGCTAACCGATAACAGTAGTGTGAAATTCTTATTCAGTCAACCAAATCTTAACGCAAGGCAAGCGAGGTGGCTGACCTTCTTGAGTGAATTTGATTTCGATGTAAGACACCTCAAAGGAAAATAAAACAAATTTGCAGGTGCCGTAAGCTGAAGGACTAATGGACTTTTCGAGATAAGTATTAGCAAAGTAGAAAATGACATTGAACAAAGAATAAAATCTACAAGTTGTAATGACGAAAAATACATCAAAAAAGTAGCAGATTTACAAGGTAATGCGGAAAAATTGGACAAAACAGATCCAAGTTTGGATAAAACTGGACTGCTAAGGTTTAAAAATAGGCTATACATACTAAATTTTGTTGATTTAAAGTTAACAATTATGGATGAATTGCACAAAAAGCCATATTTTGGTCATCCAGGATACTGGAAAATGGTAACAACTTTGAGAAAATTGTTTTATTGGCCTAACATGAAAGGTGAGACATTTGAATACTTATGTAAATGCCTATATTGTAAACATGTGTAGGATGAACAACAAAATCCAGCCGACTTGCTACAGCCTCTTCCTATACCAGAATGGAAGTGGGAGGTTATCTCACTAGACTTCATCACAGGTTTGCCTAAAACTCAAAAAAGAAGACTCGATTATGATAGTGATTGATAAACTTAGCAAGTCTGAAAATTTTATAGCTATGAAATCTACATATAAAGCAATTAACGTTGATAAAATATTTATGAATGAAATATTTAGATTGCATGGAATTCCTAAAATGGTGATTTCGGATAAATATGTCAAATTTACGTCAATGTTTTGGAAGCAATTGTTTGTAGTGTTGGATACTAACCTCAATTTCAGCACAAGCTACCATCCACAAACAGATGGGAAAACTGAACGAACGAATCAGATTTTGGAAGACATGTTACAAATGTAAGTAAGAATGAAATCAACTAAGTGGGAGGAATACCTACACTTAATGGAATTTGTGTACAATAATGGCTATCAAACGTCAACTAAGATGAGTCCCTTCGAAGCATTGTATGAAAGAAAATGTACAACTCTGATTAGCTGGGATAATCTAGTTGACAGACTTATGATGGGACCAAAAATGCTCCAAGAAATGGAGAAAATGGTAAGAAAGGTACAACATAATTTAAAAGAGGCACAAGACAAACATAAAACCTACGCAGATTTAGAAAGGAAACACCAGGGATTTTAGGTTGGGGACCATGTATACTTAAAAGTCAAAGCAAGGAGAAGGCCCCTAAAGCTAGGAAGTTGTTCAAAGTTGGCACCCAGGTTTTGCGGCCCCTTCGAGATCCTAGATCGAATTGGACCCATGGAATATCAACTTGCACTTCCTACAAATTTAAAAGCTCATAATGTTTTTCATGTTGCTTTGTTGAAAAAGTATATTCATGATCCTACTCACATCATTGATTAGAACATGGTGCAGGTGGAACCAGAAGGCTAGTTCCAAGCGGAACCTATGTGCATTTTGGATAGTAAAGAAATAGTACTACAAAATAAATCCATCACCCAGGTAAAATTGAAATGGAATCACTTTAGTCCTGAGGAGGCCACTTGGGAATTGGAGGAAGATTTGCAGAAATCTTATCCAACCCTATTCCGAGAGAGGAATGAACATTGAGGATAGTGTTGTACTTAAGGGGGAGAGGATGTAATATTACCCAAAATAATTAATTATTAAAGTCTAAGTGTACTTGGGAATAAATTTTTGTCTTTGGAAAATTCAAATTTGGAAATTATTTTTCATTTATGACAAATCCAAATTTGGAATTTAATTATTGTAATAAATTATTTATGATTGTTGGAAAAATATTTGACTTGCCTAAATAACTTCTTTGATTGTGACACATGTAAAAGACAAATTTTTTTATATATTAGATGTTGGAAGACAAATGGAACAACCAGGTTGAAAAACAATGACCATGACTCCATGAGTGGGGAACATATTTGAGTTTCCTCGGGGATGAATTTTACAAGTGGAAAATGAGGGATTCGACCACTAGAAGCCCCTAAAAATCAAGGATCTGTAAAGCTATGAATTTCCCAAGGAAGGAAGGAAAGACCTAGGCATAAGATACATATAAATACAACATAGGGAGGAGGCAGGATGTTTCTTAAAATGTTGGAGAAAGGAAACTACTCACTGTTATGAACATTGTCTAGTGTGAGGCAAGGGAATTTCTGATCTGAGGAAGAGAACTGTAGCAAAGGAGGATCATTTCATTTCTCCCTTATGGACTCATTTTCAGGCTAGGGGTGAACGGATCAAGTAAATTGAGTGTTCTATTCTATGGTTGGGTGGAACGTGGTTGTTCCATTTGTGTCCCAGCATCAGTTTCAGATATGTACCTTTACTTGTGTTTTTGTTAATATTTTGTTGATTATAACTATTAGAAAAGTGATGGATTATGTAATGTTAGTATATATATATATATATATATATATATATATAGCCATACGAAAGAAAATGATAGAGCTATTGTGTACCTCTATTATCATTAAATGTGGTTCTACATCTGTGCACATCTGTGTAGATATATCTATGTGTTCATGTAGAAGAAATGATAGGAATGGTTATATGTTTTCTATGGGTTATTATAGTATATATATATGGGGATGTATAGAATTATGTTGTTTATATATAAAGAAAATTCCTATCCACCCTTGATTTCTATGCATCTATATGGAATTACAATTTCATACTATACAAGCACCATAAAAGAACAAATAAAATGTATAACAGTCCACATTTATATTACATATATCTTCATGTCTATGAACAATGATTTTCAATAGTCTACAAATACATGCTACACTAGTTGTTACAATAATTGAATCTTGTTCAAAATGGTTTCAGTAACTTGTATATTGAATTGAAGGTAAATTACAAATAATCTGTATAGCCATGAAACCATGGTTCAAAATTTATTACAGTGGGTTACCATAGGGTAAGGACTCCTGTACCATTGATAGACAAAATCGAAGAAGTTATGTCTAAGCACCAATATCACAACTCGAATATCTTTCTGAGCGAGAGGGATTTCCTTGATTTTCTCCCATCAATTTGTATAAACATGCAAAGGAGGAAATGATAGATTTAGTAAATTGTGCTAAGTAATTTAATAAAAATAAATATCAAACAAAATGAGATAATACTTATCTTGAGTCATCATAGAAACATTTCACCACTGGCGCTTGAGAGACGCAGTGTCCACAACCCAATGGGGAGGAGTGGACCCAAAATCAGTTGATGGGTACCCTCGCAAAACAAGACAGGGCCCCATCATTAGTTATTGTAACTAAAAATAATACTTTATGCACCAGAGTATAAACAATAATAGACGCAGTGCTAAAACATTAAGTAACCATAGAGAGTATAGTTGTGAAACCCCACAGAGGGTAAACATTTCATGTGTAAATTATACAGAACCTAAGTCACGATTTTCTTCCACGGAGGAAATCAAATGAAAAGAAAAGGACATGTTTAGAATACGATTAATGTCTAACCTTGTACTTTGTATAGTCTGGAATTTATTTACGATTTGATATAAAAATAAAACACAGTGAAATCTACGAAATAAGGATCGATGGTGTCAATATAAGTTCCCTATAGAATTTAGAAAATGAAAATTCTTGGATAGAGGGTCGATATTTCAGGGTTTACATATGCCTATGCTATATAAAACATAGAAGATAATCTTATGCATAAACAAAGAATTAATGTACAAACTTTGCACACAATGAAACCACAATCTTTCAACGGAAGACAAACTGTTTTCAAATAAAAAGGATTTAGACAGGGTAAGAGAAGTGTTTCACCATACTACTTCGTATACACAGAAGAAACATAAGATTTTCTATATAAAACACAGATTCAAGAACATAAATTCGGGGTTGAGGTTTATGCAAGTAATTGTTCTATATAAAATATAGGTGAAATTAATAAATAGAGGGTCATTACAAAATTCTTATACAGACACGGAGTGTAGATTTATAAGAAGAAGGTTAAGTTAACTCATGACCCACTGTTTGCCTTGCGCACAAAGTGCAAGATACAAAATTCCACAGAGGGTTTTTAGCATACGTTCATGTAAATGTATTCATGAGTTTTACTAAGAGTGATAAATAAAATAAAACAGACCGAATCTACAAATCCATGAAGGGCTTAGCCTATGCATATATCTATTTATCTATTCAGGCATAACTCAAATTAGGTAATGCAGTAACATAAATTATACATAGCGTGACTCCTTTAAACTGTGTAATTTGCTTATGTAGGGTAGCTTTACGAACACACCCAACACGTTAAAACAATTGCTAGGACAAAGTTACAAGTTTACGGGGTTAACTCTCTAGCACATCGCTTAGATTTCGGGTTTCCCCATAGTTAATAAACAATATTACATGCGTAAGTAATAATTGTCAATAGTGTCGCACAGTAAGGAAAGAAAATGAAAAAATAGACACTGAAGATTCGGTCCATGGTGGAAAACTGGAAGAAATATCCACAAAGGAGAGATACCAAGCTTTTCTAACCCTAATAGTTCCCAAACTAGTTTTTCTCCACGAAAGTTACAAAAACAAAAAACATGAAGATAGTAGTTCGGGTATTACCTTGTACAGAGAGGAAATCGACTGGGTTATGTTTCCTTATTCATTTACCAGGGCCAAGGTTATATATTCTCTAAGATTTTTGCCTTACACAAGAATGGAGTCACAAGGGTGTATATAGAGACCGAAGCACACATGGTACGTGCAAAGACCAAAAACGCACATAGAGCAAAGGAGGGTTTTCGAGAAGCCATAGGGAACAATGAATGGAATAGCCTCAAAAAATTTGCTAAACAAGGGGTAATGTGTGACAGGAACACCCAGTAATGGAGCCATGTGAATAAATGGATATGGCGAGCTTGCATTGGGTGCGGTTTCCTAAATGCCCTGTACGAGACAGACTTATCTTAAATGTCATAACCAGTGATAAACGCATTGTAGACCGATACAACCCTGTCATTAACATAACTTCCAAGACTATTCAATGTTGGGATATGAAATGAGTCAGGTAGGGTAACACTATTTAGGTATAGGTTAGACGTGGCACCATTGTAGAACCATATGAGTTATGGTGTATGATACGTCAACGTCTGCATTGCGACAACCACCTGATAACAATCCCTTTATAACATTATAACAATGTGCCTAGTGACTATTCAATGTATTAGGTTATGAACTACATTGTAGCGTAAGATCTTGTTGTAACTAGAAGAAATTTAAAAATAGTGCAAATGTATATTAGTTCATATATCCCACGATATCTATAATGGGTAAGATATATAGATATATGAGTAAGGTATGTCATATGCTAGATCAAACATATATATGTGTGTGTGCGCGCTAAGTACACCCTATGTGGGGTTACCTATGGGTAAGTATTAGGATTTTCATATAATGATTTCATTGATATATTCTAAGATTTATATATATGTGATGGGTCTTTTGGTAGACAACTTATATAGATATTTAGTGATAGGAATAGTATCCACGTTACATTATGTATGCTATAGTGCTAAATGGATACAGTAAGAAATGTAGGCTCATAACATTTGATAATATAAATAGTATGGTCGAATAAATGCCAACCTATTATTCATAGTTTAATATGCACAGAAATATTTTGATAGCACGACTTAACACAAGTAAGATAGCTATCGAACCTCTCCATCTATGCTTTCAACAACACTAAAATAATGAGAAGACGAATTTCTCTGTATATGCTTTCAAAAAGATTACAGGTATGAGAATAAGAGTGCTTGAATGGGAAGGAAGCCAAGGGCATGGTGACAACCATGGAAAATAACTTCCCTGCGGAGTTTCAAAACCTTAGTTAAGACTGATCCGTCTGACATTTAAACAAAATTTTCCGGCAGAAGGCCACGATTCAACATTGTAGATCAACGGTTTAGAATCAATATCCTTCAGTACTTGAGAATTTTAGGGTATGGATGATTTGTTTTCTTTCTTGTTATGGTGGATTCATACGATCCTCTGCAAGTAAACCCTTTCCATGGAAAATAATTTAATGTAGTAGAGGACAGGATGAGAGGTGGTGAAAGTCATGTTAAAATCCAGTGTCCTCGACTACCAAACGCGACCAATGTCCTCGATTGCCAAATGACAAAACCTTGGCTACGTGGATGTTTAAATTTTTTTAAAATTGTGTATTTAAAAAATATTTTTTAAGTCTGATAAATAGCGAAAAAATCCATATACACTGGGGAAAATTATGTCCCATCCATCCTATGGCATTGACTAATAATTTTTTTTTATTGATGAAAATAATATATATATATATATATATCATTTTACTTATTTAAATAAAAGAGATAACAAAAGTCTTGTGAATTTATGTGCATGATATCATTGAGTGTCTCCAAAACTTATCAACTAATACTACACTAGCACAGCCACAGATGAACGCCGAAAGGCATCTTTAATTTATTAAAAATAATTTTAATATAAACCCTAATTAGGGTTTGTATATAAAATTTTCTATATCCATCTTTGCTATATAAATTTTATTAACCCTGTCATCAGGCACAAAAACTATTTGGGTTAAGCTGCGTTAAGCTGCGTACCATGGTATTGCATTGTCCCGATTGCTTTGAGGAGTTTCTTGGTGAGTCTTATGGTGTGATGAATGGCATTCGTCGTCGCGTGAGGAGTTTCTTGGTGACCTCGGCGGGCCAATATAGATGACCACGACTACAGTAAAACCAAGAAAAGTCTTATGGTGTGATGAATGGCGTTCGTCATCGCGTGAGGAGTTTCTTGCTACATCCACGCGCCCGCCCCGGTAAAAAAAATGTCGTCGCGTGAGGAGTTTCTTGCTACATCCACACGCCCGCCCCGGTAAAAAATGACGGCGCACTCTAAAACACACAGATGAAACGGCACAGTTCATAATCCACGCGGCCACAAGCAGCCATACGCATCCGCCCATGAACAATATTTTTTGTTGTTATTTCTTAATCATTGAACGTGGCAATTTGGTGGTGATCAAGTAATTCTTTAATCTTATTTAGTAAATGTGAAAAAGTAATCACATAAACGTACGTCTTTATAAATGAGCAGAAGTTAATTTATCAAAATCTCATCCATTGATTAGAGAGGACGACGAAGAATATGTCAGCATCTTCAATTGCCAACCCTAAGATTGAAATTTATGATTAAAAGGTGATTAATTGTACCCATTGTCAATAGGTATACTCCTTTCGGCGTAATAACAAACTAACTAATAGGTGGTCATCCAATGTTGACCTACATGCGATTGCTATAGTCCCTTGCCGGAGGCATGGACTAATAAAGAGATAGATAAAGACAAGTTTATTCAGTGCCACCCAACTCACAATGTCATCTATTATTTTGATTGCTAGAGTAAATGTACTCTCGCTAATAAATTTGTGTTCACATTATAAGATAAGTTTTGATTTCTTAAATATTTTTAGATAAGAAATAATGAAATAATTGTAGAGTTGGTTTGGTTTGTTGGAAGTTGTTGAGATATTTTCTCAACAAAAAAATCCTTAAAACTAGAAAAAGTTAGATCTAAAAACTATCTTATTAATATATTTATATTAACATTATTTAATGAAAAGGTGTGTGAAATTTTTGTGTGCAATCTATTTTTTAACTTGGTATCAGAGCCGAGTTCTTTAGGATTAAATCCTTCGCGGGATTTCCCAGGAGAGTAGTATAGTTTGAAGTGTTCTTTTTCAGTTTTGTGTGTCCATTTTTTTTTGTATGAGACATTGTTTATCGTTTCTTTATGTTGCTATAATATGGTGAGGAAGGAGCTTCCGTAACAGAATCTACCGCTATCATTCCAGACTGCAACAAGTTGAGGATTGTTAGGTTGTCAAAATTGGGAAGACGACATCTGTAATTACGATATATGTTGAACTAAATTCAGTGGATTGACTATATTCGATGCTCTAACAATTTTTAAGACTACATATTTCAATTACAACTCAAACAAATATTTCCAGTGAGCTAGGGTTTATGAAATCCTCACACCAGAGCTAGTTTGGCCCCTCGATGCTTCTGAGGTCGTAACACTAGATGGAATACTTCAGGCTACGAATTATCCGGATTCGTTGACGAAAATGTCCCTTCAGTTGGTCAACCATAGGTAGGGTGTGGATTATGTCACAAATCAGTTTCATAAACTTATCCGAAGCTCTATAAGTTTCATTGTCGGTTCTTGCAGTGTGCATACAATGGCCATTTATGAAGATTTTTTGGGTGTAAATGGGAACAAAAGAATTTTTCATTCATTCTTTTATGTCTTAAGATTATTATTTGTAGAAATGGTGTATTGCAGGTTTGCTGCATTGAGTTGTTTGCTCAGTGGAATTTGGATATTACAGATTTATTGAGTGGTGTACAAATATGTGGCCAAAGTGTTTTATATTTTGTATATTTTTTATTTTTTTATTGTGATTTTGTAAAAAGGTCATTTGTATGATTAAATTTTGGATATGTTCAGTATTTAGAGTACTCTCCTATATAAATGTCGGATTCAATGAGTTATGTGTTCGATAGATGGAAGTATCTTCATAGAATGGTCCAATTACTTGGTTACTAGTCTGGCCAGTTACTTGGCTGCTAGTCTGGCAAACTTAGCCAGAATATTTGTTATCTTTAATGAGTTGAAAGGGAAGCTCAAAGTTCTGGAGAAGAAATATCTATACCTAAAGATTTTAGAGTGGATGGGAGCACTAATGAAAATCATATCAAGACAAATATCTATGTTGAAATTTGAGTATTGTAATTATGATATGACATTTATAATGTAAGCAATACAGGAAGGTGTTAGAGATATTTCTTACAATAGTAGAGTTGTTTTGGTTTCTTTGAGGTTTTTGAGATATTCTCTCAACAAAAATCCCTAAAATTAAAAGAAGTTAGATATGAAAACTATTTTGTTAATATATTTATATTGAGCATTACATAATGAAAAGCTGTGTGAAATATTTGTGTGCTATTTGTTTCTTCCATCTCCCTTATGGATAAATGAATGAATTTTTGAGATAGACATTTTCTTTGAGAAATTTATAAATTATTTTACAAGTTAAGATGATAATATAAGTTTTGATTTTTCAAGTATTTTCATTCTTAAATTTGTAAATTATTTTACTATTTAAAATGATAACATAAGTTTTGATGATTTTTTCAAGTATTTTCATATTTTTATATTGATTTTCAAATTTAGAGTTTAAATTTCTCTAATTGTAAATTGATAAACTTGGAAGTAAGGTGTGTGAATTTGGGTAAATGAATTTTTGGAATTCAAATAAGAGTGATGCAACTCCATTTCCATGGTATTAATTGGTATTCAAAATGTAGACTCCGTAAACAAATTAATAGAGAACAAATCAAATCGTTTTAACGTCTTGGAATATTTATGTGGCTTATTGCCATAATAAATATTTGGTGTGTTAACATGATAATTGAAATTCAAAAGGGTAAGGCATCATAATTATTGAAAATTTTGGGTTTAAGACTCTACGGTCTTATTCTTTATGAAAAAGAAAGGCATGCTTTGATCCTTCTTATTCAATGTCTTATTTTTTAGGGAGATTGCAAGAACTTGGTGGGAGAAAAAATGTCAATGGAATGATTAACAAATCACACTTGAAATAACATGTGTGTGTTCCTAGGAACGTGCACACATTCCTACAACTATAGGTTCGACTATGGTCGAACCTCCACGTGGATTTCCAGGTAGGTTAAGAATTAGGAGCACATGCATGCTCTTAAGAACATGTGTGTTTTCTTAGGAACACATGTGCTCTCTTAGGAACATTTGTACGTTCTTATTGTTGTTTTTTAAAAACTGTCCCAGAGTGATTTTTTGCAAATCCGGCTCGTGTTTCTCATTGGGAAAATAGTCTGAAGAGAGGAGGAAGAAAGAGACGATATTTACACCACCACCACCATCGTATGTATAGGTATGTTACATTTATCTTAAATTTAATCCAATTTAGTCAATCTAATTTAATATATTGCTCCCAATAACTTAAATTAAAAAAAAATTGTAATTTATTATTTTAAATAAAAATGAAGCTAATTTACATGTCATGGATGTTAAATTGTAGCATATACAATATAATGGAACCCCAAGAAAATTTAAACGACTCAAAAGAAAACCAAGAAGATCAAAACCCCAAACCACCACCACCACCGCAAAATGTAAACAATGAAATTGATGAGGAGTTGGTGATATTAAGAAACCTTGAGGAACAATTAAGGGGGACTAGAGAATCTAGCAGAGTCTCCATGGCCACTTCTTTGGACATAATTTTCTAGTGCATTGCAAGTTCGCAAGAAAAAATCACATATATTTCTAGCTATAGGGAAAGAATGTACAATTATTATAGCACTAGTTTGGACATAAACCAAATCAAAGAACTAAAAATTTCAAAACAACAAATATTGTCTATTTTTAGGGATCGTAGAAATGGACAAGAAATACCATTGACCAGGAAGCACATATACATTGATTGGTGCATCCATCCCAAGATTAGTCAAAACTAAATGGATAGGTGGTAGATGGATTTTGATAAAACTCCATGCAATAACAGAGAGATGCCCTTATATTTTCTGAGGAAATTATGGTTTGAGTTTATTATAGGTAAACATGTCAACTACTTTGACATTATTGACTTGCAACGGGTGGGTCGAGGGTCCACACAAGACTGAGAGCAGGCCATGTGTGACCCCGATTTAGGTCCACGTGCCCCTAGGTGAAGGCCCTACCTCCCTACCCAACATCCTCCTATTGTAGAGAAGTTGCAATAGGTACAACTAGTGGTCTCATCATTGACTCATAGCTTAGTGAAACATAGTATCTTTGTTGCACTATCTCGACTGGAGGTGCATACTAGTGACATTGATAGAGGGTTTGGAGGGTCAACATGCACATGAGAGTACAATGAGGAGAGGGAACATGGGCATAAAAATCGTCCATGTGAACCTCACAGATGATCCATCTACGATAATACATGCTATGGGCCTATAGAGCCCACTCGACAACAAAACCTCATGGAGGAGGTTTGTATCTTAACCCTTTTTTTTTTGTTCTCCATCACTATATATATATATTTTTGTGTATTTATATACATATTTGATTGTATGTTGTTTTGCAGTTGTTGTGTCCTAGCAATGATGCAAGAGAATCACTCCACCTCAGCAGCGCACCAACTATTCATCATGTGGACACACATTCAAGGAGGAGAGGGAGGCCAACTCTCTCATTTTTCCCTCAAATTTAAATTTTAAATGTATTTAAAGAAATTAAATATTGTGAGGCTAATAGAACCAAATTGATGCCTTTGTATAGGAAGTAGATGAAGTCAACTTTATTAGGCTGAGTTGGAACAGATCCTGAGCTCCACCTCAGATCCGAGAAAGTAAATGTTCATTCGATGTAATATGGCTCCATAGTTAGGCATTGTAAATGGTGATTAGACACCACTAGAGTAGTTGGAGGGAAAGGCTTGAGGAGCCCTTCTTGTATAAATCTTTGTAATTTATGCCCAATACAGGCTGTTGAAGGTTGAGAGAAATCATTGAACCCAAGAGGAGAGAGGAGAGATGCATTTTCAGTATGATCTTTTGTACACATGTATTGCAATCAAACATTCATATTAATATAAATAACAACATTTTTTCCTGCATATGATTATGTGTATTTTTTCATGTATTTGATGAATGTTATATGTGTGTGTGTTTATGAATGTATAATGTAGATGCATGAGATAGGTTTCATCTGCAGGAGGAATATATACTTCTCTATCTTTGTGATTTTTTGGATTATTTTTGGGTTCTTCATGCTAAGTGCAAGGAGTGCACGACAGAGTGTTGAAAACTCTACAAGCCAACGCAAGGAGTGTGTATTTTAACTTTGCTTCGAGTTCAGAGGAGAACGTGCTAGGAGGGCACACTGGAATAGTTTACAGACTCAAAGAGAAGCCTCAATGTTATTGAACACCTTGGAGGAGAGATTATGTAGGGGAGGCACAAAAAGAAAAAATGTTGGAGATTATGTAGAGCTCTATAAGGAGGGCATTGAGCAGGTGGAAGTATGCACAAAAAGGATTATGTTTCAAGTTCAAAGAGAAGGGTGTCGAGGAGAAGATACCCAAAGAGTTACTGAATACTCTGGAAATATCTGCAAGTTTGCATTGAGAAGAAGTTGCCAAGAGGGCACATATATCCCTTAGAGGAACAAAAGGGACAGAGACCTATGAGGTCCAAGCAGTTGAAGGAACGAGAGTTACTGAATACTCTGGAGGAAATATTGTGCAGAGGAAGCACAACCGAAGTTGCTAATTACTTTGAGAGACTCTGTTAGGTGGGAATTGAGTGAGTGTAGAGTGTGCACAAGTGAACTCTATTTCGACTTCAAACATAAGAGGGTCAAGGAGAAGACACCCACAAAGGTACTGAACACTCTGTAGGTTCAACCATGAGTTCTTCGAGTAAGTGCATGGAGTGCATAGGGATAATAATTATCTAAAGTATTGGTTAAGTTCTGGAGAACCAGAGTTGTTGAACACTCTGGAGGTGAATCTCTCCAAGGAGTGCATTGAGCGAGCGCAAGTGTGCACCGGGAGACAGTCAACTTCTTTGACTGTAGGGAGGATTTCTACAAGTGTGCATTGCGAGAATGAAAGGAGTGCTTTAGTGAACCTAAAAGAGTTCAAGATTTAGGATAATACTTGTGCAAGGAGTGCACCAAGACAACAGTTACACAAAGTGTTGAAAGTATGAAGTCATCTGAAGGCTTAGTCGAGTGAAAGGAGTGCACAAAGGAGAACTTGTTTCAAGATAAGAAGCTGAGGAGGATGAGCATTAAGTGCTAGGAGGGCACAAGAATTCCTTTGGAGGAGGAAAAGGGTCAAGCCCCTTAGAATTTTGAGCATCTGCAAGGATTGTGAAAAGTAGTGTAAGTGTGCACAATGACCCTACATAGGGAGTGGAGGTCAATAACCTTTATAAGTTCAAATTGTGTAGACAATGCAGGTTCATAATTAAAAAAGAGCAAGGTGTGTGCTAGAGATGGACCTGCTCCAAGGCCCAAAGCTCATGAGGGAAAGCGCACACAAGAACCAAAGTGATCGAGCTCGCAGAAGGTTCATAGGCCGCAACCTTTGAATACTTGTAACTTCTTCCAATTCAGGAGAAAGAAAAATATCAGGAGGAGAAGCGACAACAACTGTCAGATCAGTTGCAAGGGAGAGATATGGACTGTGAAATCCTACGTCACAACACCCAAAGGAGCGCACATAGGAGAAACACATATCTCGGCCGTAGGATTTGAGCGCAGAGGACCAACAACTATTGGATCCAAGTAAAGTGCATGAGCCTTAATTCCCTTATATGTGCACAGGAGAGCGGACTCACTGAAGTCCCGAAGTTCCAAATCTAGTTAGAACCAATCATCATCTAGAGAGACAGGTAGCAGAAGATCTAAGAATCCAGAGCAGAAGTACTACAGGATTTCTCACAAAAATAGAGTGTAAAATTGTCGAAGCTTAGAATCCTAGAGCTCATCCTATCCATTGGAACCAGGGAAAGATACGTATCGAATCTCTATGTGTTTCGGAATAAGATAACTTCGAGGGGGGGGAGAATGAGGTGATTTTCCTCGAAGAGACCCAAAGTACGAAGTAGAAAATAAGATTAGAGTCATCTGTTAGCAGATGACCAGTGTCAGGATATCCTTCATTGCGAAGGATAACCACTTTGGAGAATGTGGGGTCATGTGGAGAAGGAACCCCTGAAGGCCGAAGTGTCAGGGTTAATCATGACCGTAGGATAAAGGAGGATGTGTGGAGCTAGATCGACCACTTCAGAGATTTGATCCTTCCAAGAATTGCAAGTGGAGAATCGGACGGATCCGAAATAGATCTGAGTTGTTGGAGGCCGACGACACATGAAGTCAAATAGTGAACTTCATAGATTTCCCACTTCAGAGGTTTCGTGGAATAGTGTTTCGAAATTAACCAAAGTGTCAGAACCCGAAGTTGCTTTCGACCCTTGATGCCAAAGAAGAGAGTGGACCATTGATCTGTGAGGCGTGACATGGAGGATGAAGGTTCACTCCATTGGAAATCCACTTTGGAGGATTTGTACAGTGTGCATGTGGATTCATCCAAAGCTCAAGTTCCAAAGAAAGAGACTGAGACATCGATATCAACTAGGGATGAGAATCGTTGATCCTGTTTCTATGGTTTCATAGAATAGTCACTCCGGAAGGATTGGTCATAGCGTAAAGTGAAAACACCCAAGACCCGGAGCTCTGAAGCGCCCTTTGAGTAGGCGCCTAGTCATAGTCACAGTCACATGTAGTTTCCAGTAGGAGGGAAAAGAGGCTAAAGCCTGGGATTTGATACTTAAGGCATGGGAAGGTAGAGGGAGCACTCGAGGGGTTTGGGTCAGCACAAACCTGCACCAGGTGGATTAAGAAGGCCTGAAATAGTGAGATGTAAATAGATTTGGCCCATATCTTGGCACATGGTCCCTCCGGGGGATTCTATGGTATCTCAAAGATCCTTGTTCATTTCTTTGAGGACAGGGAAGAAATTAGAGGCATGTGGATAAGGTTTTTTGGGTCTAGTAGAGGCCTGAAGAGTTGATATAACTCTAGTTATTGAACGATCATATACCGAAAGGTCGCACAACCCCTAGAGGAGAAGGGGGGATGCATAAAGTGGTATCAAATCCTAGGAAAAGGTTTTGTTTGATACCATCAAGTGGTATCAAATCCTAGGAAAATGTTATGTTTGATACCATCAACTGGTATCAGAGCCACAAAATTAATTTATGTAGGCAATAAGAGATAGTCTGATACCATTAAGTTGTAGCAAATCAGAAAATTTGTCTGCAAATCATAGGAAAAGGAGGAGACAAAGGAGATAGTATGAAAACATAAAGTAGTATCATAGGTTTAAATCTCTTCTGTAGACATTAGGTGAAGTAAGGAAGAATGTTGATGCTCTATGTGTGATTTCTTGCAAGTGTGCAGTAGTCAAGAAGACAACCAAGTGGGTTGTAGGAGAAGCTAGACATAATATTAGTTGTAGAGTAGATAGAAGACAACCAGGTGGGTTGATGAAAAGAGAAAACGACTACTGAAGGCCATAGGAGAGGTTGAGAAATAGGATATTGCCAACATAAAAGAAAAGCAGAGATGGAAAGGGATCTTAGTGAGATTAGATAAGAAATGGAGGGTCTTGCATTGAAGATGCAATAGGAGGCACATGTACGTTGGAGATATGAGTGGCCCATGAAGAAGAAATCTAGGTGGCATGTCCAGAAGTTGTTGGCTCAAAGTAATAAACAAGAGTTGAGGAGATGGATGAGGGAAACTGAAACCCTCGGTGACATAGGGAAAGTGGTTCACATCTGTGAGATAGAAGTTGGAAAGAGCCTCAGTGATGAGGAGGAGAAGAGATCAATTGATCTCATGAACTTCCAAGAGGGAAGAGATGAAATTTCAGATTTCCAAGTGGGAATTAAGATGAGATCATCTGAAGATATCATAGAATTATAAGAGGAAAGAGGTGAAGTCCCAATTTTCCAGGTGGGAAAGGGATAAGAGATAAACTCAGAGGTGAGTTTAGGTCAACAAGAAATACTCACAGAAGAAGCGGATCAGAGGAATATTCTGATCATTGTACGAATCAGGATATTCATTCCAAGCAACCCAGTAGTGGCCAGTACACATGTTGAAGATGCCACAGATGAAGAAAAACTAGTTTTGACTGTCATAAAGGAGGAGAATAAGTAGACATCATAATCTTCCCCATGAGAAGGAGAAGAGTATTCAGCAGAATGGCTCAAAATTTTTAGCCAGGAAGATGAATAAGAGGTGACTGCAACACTGGGGTCTACAACTGAAGAAGAAGAAGACATCATAGATTTCACTAATATATGTAAAAACTTGAGGCCCTTGAGAAAAGTATAAATATGAAGAGTCAACACATCCAATATGTTAAGTTGGAAATAGATGGAGGAGAATTCCATTCTGAGGAGCATTTGGAAGAAGCAGAAGATGTACCAGCAGAGGAATTGGCAGAAGTTGAGTTGTCAGAGGAGATCGCTAGACAGGAGTCCAATAAGGAGGCTGCAGAATCTGAATCTGTAGGGAAGTGGAAAATCAAGGCCACAAAAGAATGAAACAGCAGGGGAGATAAAGTTGATCTACCCATTGACAAGGAGGAGGTGCAACAAGCCAATCTGAATGATAGGATCTAGCTAGTGGACAAGCTGGACAGAGAGATAGAGGAGATCAGATAGATGATGTTGAGATCAACGCAAGAAATTGTCATTAGGAGGAAGTTGAGCAGAAGGAATCCTAAAGTAGCAGAAGGGAAGCAACAACATCAGCATGCCAGAGGAGCATGAGGACAACTCCAAGGGAAAATTTGGGATCTAGGAGGATTTCAACAGCTAAGAAGAGGAGCTCATGATTTTCCTAGCAGTGGTTTATGATGCAAGAGAATCTCTCCACCTCAGAAGTGTGCTATCTATTCAAAAAATCCACGTGCATTCAAGGAGGAGAGAGAGGCCAACCGTTTCATTTTCCCCTCAAATTTAAATTTTAACTATAATTAAAGAAATTAAATGTTGTCAGGTTGATAGAGCCAATT
This sequence comes from Picea sitchensis, assembly GCA_010110895.2. Lineage (NCBI taxonomy): Eukaryota > Viridiplantae > Streptophyta > Pinopsida > Pinales > Pinaceae > Picea > Picea sitchensis. The sequence continues at coordinate 33,794 of SNQJ01S0004143.1, forward strand.
TGATTCCTTTGTACAGGGAGTAGGTGAAGTCGCTTGTACTAGAATGATTTGGAAAATATACTGAGATTTGCCTTAGATATGAGAAAATAAATGTTCATTCAATGTAATCTTCCTCGGTAGTTAGGCATTGTAAATGGTGATTAGACACCACTAGATTAGTTGGAGGGAAAGGCACAAGGAGCCCCTCTTGTAAAAATCATTGTAAATTATGCCTAATAGAAGCTATTGAATATTGAGAGAAATCATTGAAGCCGAGAGGGGAGAGACGATACACGGTTGCAGTCTGAGATTTTGTACAAATGTATTGTAATCAAACATTCATCTTTATATAAAGAAGATAAGTTTTTCCTACATATGATTCTCTGAATGTTTCCATGTATTTGATGAATGTCATCTGTGTGTGTTTATGAATGTATGTTGTATATGCATGAGATAGGTTTCATCTGTAGCATAAATATATGCTTCTCTATCTTTGTGAGTTTGCTGGATTAATTATGGGTTCTTTAGGCTAAGTGCAAGGAGTGCACGATAGAGTGTTGAAAACTATGCGACGCAATGAGTGCATATATAAACTCTACTTCGAGTTGAAAGGAGAACGTGTGAAGAGTGCACACCAAAATAGTTTATAGACTTAGAGAGGAGCCTCAAGGTTATTGAACACCCTGTAAGAGAGATTGTGTAGCGGAGGCACATAAAGAAGAATTGTTGGAGATTCTGTAGATCTCTTCCAGGAGGGCATTGAGCAGGTGCAAGTGTGCATGAAAAGGATTCTATTTAGATTCCAAAGAGAAGGATTTCCAGAAGAATATACCCATAGAGTTGTTGAATACTCTGGAAATCTCTACAAGTGTGCATTGAGAAGAAGTTTCCAAGAGGGCACAAATATCCCTTCGAGGAACAAAAGGGAAAAAGACCTCTGAGGTCCAATCAGCTGAAGGAACAAGAGTTATTGAATACTTTGGAGGAAAGAATGTGCAAAGGAAGCATAGAAAAATTTGTTAAATACTTCGAGAGACTCTGTTAAGTGGGAATTGAGCGAGTGAAAGGTGTGAACGAGTGAACTTTGTTTCGAGTTCAGAGAGAATCGGATCAAGGAGAAGAAACCCACAGAGTTACTGAACGCTCTGTAGGATCAACCATGAGTGCTTTGAGTAAGTGCACAGAGTGCACAATGCCAATACTTATATGAAGTATTGGTTAAGTTATGGAGAACTAGAGTTGTTGACCACTACGAAGGTGAAGCTCTGCAAGGAGTGCATTGAGTGAGCGCAAGTGTGCGCCAAGAGATAGTCAACTTATTATACTGTAGGGAGGAATTCTACAAGTGTGCATTGAGAGAACATAAGGAGTGTGTTAGTGAACCTAAAAGATTTTAGGATTCAGGAGAAGACCTGTGCAAGGAGTGCACCAGGCCAACACTTACAAAAAGTGTTGAAATTATGAGGTTGTCTGAAGGATCAGTCGAGTGAAAGGAGTGAAAGGAGGAGAAATTATTTCAAGATCAAAATCTCAGGAGGACGAGTGTTAAGTGATAAGAGGGCACAAGAATTCCTTTAGAGGAATGAGAGGGCAAAGTCCCATAGAAGTCCAAGAAACTAAAAGGCTTGGGAAAAGTAGTGTAAGTGTGCAGAGTGACTGTGGATAGGGAATGGAGGCCAAGAACATTTATAGGTTCAAATTTTGAAGACAGTGTTGGTTCACAATGAAAAGAGCACAAGGTGTGCACCAGCGATAGACTTGCCCCAAGTCCCAAAGCTCAAGAGGGAAAGCACAGATGAGACCCAAAGTGACCAGGCTCACAGGAGGTTCAAAGGATACAACCTTTGAATACTTGTAACTTATTCCAATTCAGGAGAAAGAAGAATCTTAGGAGGAGAATCGACAATAACCGTCATATCAACTGCAAGGGGGAGATATGGATCATGAAATACTATGTCCAAACACCCAAAGGAGCGTGCAGGAGAAAGATAGATCCCAGCCATAGGATCTGATCATGGAGGAACAACAACTGTTGGATCCAGATAAAGTGCATGAGCCTTAATTCCATTTTATGTGCGTAGGAAAATGGACTCTCCGAGGTCCTGAAGCTATTCGGAGTCGTCCATCCTCCAAAGAGACAGGTGGCAGAAGAAATGAGATTTTGGAGAGGAAGTACTCTAGGATTTCTCAGACAAACATAGTGTAAAATTGCCAAAGCTCAAAAGCCTGAAGCTCATCCTAGTCATTGGCGATAAGGAAAGATATGTGGCATAGATCCGTGTGTTTCATAAGAAGAACACTTCAAGGGGTGGGGGGGGCGGAGAATGAGGGGATTTTCTTCGAAGACTCTAGAAGTATGAAGTAGCAAAGAAGATCAGATTCATCCATTAGCAGAGGAAAGGTGTCAAGAGATCCTTCATTGTGGAGGATAACCACTTCGAAGAAATTGGGGTCACGTGGAGAAAGAAACCCCGAAGGCTGAAGCACCAGGGTTAACAGTGACCATAGGATAAAGGAGGAAGCGTGGTGCTAGATCGTTCACTTCAAAGATTTGATCCTTCAGAGAATTGTAAGTGGAGAATCAGCCAGAGATGAAATAGATCTGCCTCATTGGAGGCTGAGGACACGTGGCATCCAATTTTGAACTTCATAGATATTCTACTCTGGAGGTTTCATGGAATAGTTTTTGAGAATTAACCGAAGCGTTGAAGCCCAAATTTGTTTTGGACTATTGATCCCAAAGAAGATGTGGACCATTGATCTGTGAGGGGACGCATGGAGGATGGAGGTTCACTCCATTGGAAAGCCACTTCGGAGGATTTGTAGAGTGTGCATGTCGATTCAGCCAAAGCTTGAGTTCCAAATAAAGAGATCGAGCCATCAATCTCAACTAGGGATGAGGACTGTTGATCATGTTTCTATCGTTTTGGAGAATAGTCACTTCAGAAGGATTGGTCGTAGTGTAAAGTGGAAATGCCCAGATCTCGGAGCTCCGAATCCCCCTTTGAGTAGGAATATGTTCATAGCCTTGATCACATGTAGTTGTAGGCAGGAGGAAAAAGGGGCTAAAGCATGAAATTTGAGATTTAAGGCATGAGAAGCTAGAGGGGGCACCTAAGGAGTTCGGGTCAGCACAGACCTGCACTAGGTGGATTAAGAAGGCCCAAAATCGTTGGTTGTAAACAAATTTGGCCCATAGCTTGGCACAGGGTCTCTCGGGGGGATTCTGTGGTGTCTCAAAGATCCTTGTTTGTTGTTTCAAGCACGTGGAAAAAATTAGAGGCCTTTGGATAAGTTTTTGAGTCTCTAGCAGAGGCCCAAAGATTTGATCCGACTTCGATTATTGGACGATTGTTGAGTCTAGGATCGATTATTGAACACCTTTTATGAATCTCATTGTTTCTACATTTGAAGTTTATGAACATATGAATTTCAAAGTGTTTGAATTCCAAAGTTTATGAATTTTATGTGTATCAATCCTAGGATTTGTTTCTAATTAGCAATTATAAATACTTGTATTACACATTAAGGAATAGCTTATGGGAACACACAATTGAGATCAATGTTATTTTCTAGGGCACACACAATATTTGCCTCTATATATGCATGACATATATAAAATAATTTGATTTATGTTTAACCCTTCATAAATTCTAAAAAGACTACTAAAAGTCTTATTAATGAAAATGTTTGTTGAGATTGTGTAGTGGGTATTTGTAAATTTTGTTCAACACATCAATTATTAATAACATTTATTCAATAATGCTATGCTACCAAAAATATATCTAAAAAACAATGCTACCAAATTTCTATCTAGAAAGTAATGCCTTACACGTTTTCCTTCCTCCAACCTAATAGAAAATTAGCACATGTGAATGGGTAAATTATGTGTCTCTGATAAATAGATTGATTTAGATCAACTACATTTATGTGGTTACACACGAGTATAGTACATATTATATATAATCAATGATGCGATATAAAAAATGTAAAACTTGAAAAACATACTAATGAATTTCCAAATTTGATATATATGATATAGTTTCATTACTTGCAAAATGTGTATATTGACTTGTCGACAATTGCAACTATTTCAAGTTGTCTCTCTCACACTATCTTGATTCTGAAGTAAGCCATCACCTTTACATGAAATGAATTGTGTATCATCGAGGAGAGGGGATCTATTTATAGGTTATTTTTAGGGTTTTAGTTGTCTTAGGATTTTAGCGGTAGTTTTCTTAGGGATCCTCAAGTATGCATACCATGGTATAGAAATGGTATGCATACCATGGTATGCATATCAATGTTATTCATACCATGCTATTGCAATGGTATGGATTCCATTGTAATACCATGGTATATATACTAATGGTATGCATACCATTGCATACCATTGGTATCCATACCATTGGTTTGCAGACCATTGGTTTGCATACCATTGCATACCATGGTATCGCAATGGTATTCTTAAGTATGGCGTACCATTTCATACCATGGTATTGCAATGGTATGAAAACCATTTATAGGTTATTTTTATGGTTTTAGTTATCTTAGGATTTTAGTGATGATTTTCTTAGGGATTCTCAAGTATGGCATGCCATTGCATACCATTGGTATGAATACCATTGCATACCATTTATAGGTAATTTTTACGGTTTTAGTTGTCTTAGGGTTTTAGTGGTAGTTGGCTTAGGGATTCTCGAGTATGCATATGATTTTTATGCATACCATTGCATACCATGGTATTGCAATGGTATAAATACCATGGTATTGCAATGGTATGCATACCATTCATATTGGTATGCATACCATTTATAGGTTATTTTTAGGGTTTTAGTGGTAGTTGTCTTAGGGACTCTTAAGTATGGTATACCATTTCATACCATTACATACCATTGGTATGCATGTAATTTATAGGTTATTTTTAGGGTTTTAGTTGTCTTCTAGGGTTTTAGTGGTAGTCGTCTTAGGGATTCTCAAGTATGCACACTATTGGTATGCATAACATTGCATACTATTGGTATCCATACCATTGGTTTGCATACTATTGCATACCATTTGTATCCATACCATGGTATGCATACCATTGTATGCATATCATTGGTATTGCAATGATATGCATACCATGGTATTGCAATGGTATGTACACCATTGTATACCATTGGCATGCATACCATGGTATTACAATGGTATGCATACCATCGTATCACAATGGTATTCTCAAGTATGGAATACCGTTGGTATGAATAACATTGCATACCATGGTATAGAAATGGTATGCATACAATGGTATTGCAATGGTATGCAGACCAATGGTATGCATACCATTTATAGGTTATTTTTAGGGTTTTAGTTGTCTTAGGGTTTTAGTGGTAGTTGTCTTAGGTATTCTCAAGTATGGCATACAATTGTATGCATACCATTCCAATACCATGGTATGAATACCAATGCTATGCAATCGTATACATACCATGGTATTGCAATGGTACTTAAATGGTATTGAAATGGTATGCATAACATTTATAGGTTATTTTTAGTATTTTACTTGTGTTAGGGGTTTAGTGGTAGTTCTCTTAGAGATTCTCAAATATGGCATACCATTGCATACCATTTATAGGTTATTTTTAGGGTTTTAGTTGTAGTTGTCTTAGGGATTATCAAGTATGCATACCATGGTATTAGAATGGTCTTGGAATGGTATGAATAACATTTATAGGTAATTTTTAGGGTTTTAGTTTTCTTAGAGTTTTAGTGGTAGTTGTCTTAGAGATTCTCAAGTATGGCATATCATTGGTATGCATACCATTGCATGCATACAATTGGTATGCATAACATTGCATACCAATTATAGTTTATTTTTAGGGTTTTAGTTGTCTTCTAGGGTTTTACTTGTAGTTGTCTAAGGTATTCTCAAGTATGCATACCATTGCATACCATTCGTATGAATACCATGGTATTGCAATGGTATTCTTACGATTGGTATGCTTACCATTGCATACCATTGGTATGCATACCGTTTATAGGTTATTTTTAGGGTTTTAGTGGTAGTTGTGTTAGGGATTATCAATCATGGATACCATGGCATACCATGGTAGTCAAATGGTATGCATACCATGGTATTGCAATGGTATGCATAGAATGGTATCAAAATGGTATCCATACCATTGCATACCATGGTATCAAAATGGTATGCATACCATTGCATACCATGGTATCACAATGGTATGCATACTATTGTATGCATACCATTTATAGGTTATTTTTAGGGTTTTAGTTGTCTTAGAATTTTAGTGGTGGTTGTCTTATGGATTATCAAGTATGCATACCATGGTATTGCAATGGTATGGTTATTATTGGTATGCATACCATTTATAGGTTATTTTTAGGGTTTTAGTTTTCATAGTGTTTTACTCATAGTTTTTAAAGGTATTTTCATGTATGCATACCAATGGTATTGCAATGGTATGCATACAATGGTATTGAAATGATATGCACACTAACTGTATGCATACCATGGTATTGAAATGGTATGCATACCATTTCATACCATGGTATCGAAATTGTGTACATACCATGGTATTGCAATGGTATGCATACAAATTGTATTCATACGATGGTATTCCAATGGTATGCATATCATGGTATTCCAATGGTATCCATACCATGGTATTGCAATGGTATGCATACAAATTATATGCATACCATGGTATTGAAATGGTATACATACCATTGTGATACTGCAATGGTATGCATACCATTGCATGCCATGGTATCGCAATGGTATGCATACCATTTTCGTATCACAATAGTATGCATACCATCACAATACCTTGGTATGCATACCATTGCGATACCAAGGTAAGCAATGGTATGCACACCAATGTTATGCATACCATTGAAGTACCATGGTATGCATATCATCAAAATACCATGGTATGCATACGATTATGATACCATGGAATGAAATCGTATTCATACAATTTCAATACCATGATATGCATACAATTGGTATGCATACCATTGCAATACGATGGTATGCATACCATTGCACTACCACAGTATGAAATGGTATGCATACCATTGCAATACCATGCTATGCATACAATTGGTATCCATACCATTGCAATACCATGGTATGCATACCATTGTGATACCATGGTATGAATTGGTATGCATACCATTTCAATACCATGGTATATATACAATTGGCATGCATACCATTCCAATATCATTGTATGCATACCATTGCAATACTAATGGTATGCAATGGTATGCATACCAATGATATGTCATATTTGAGAATCCCTAAGACAACTACCACTAAAACCCTAAGATAACTAAAACCCTAAAAATTACCTATCAATGGTATTCATACCATTAAAATACCATGGTATGCATACCAATGGTATGAAATGGTATTCATACTTGAGAATCCCTAACACAACTACCACTAAAGCCATATAAGACAACTAAAACCCTAAAAATAAACTATAAATTGTATGCAATGGTATGCCATATTTGAGAATCCCTAAGACAAATAAAACACTAAAAAAAAACTATAAATGGTATTCATACAATGGTATGCATACCATTGCAATACCATGGTATGCATACCATTGCATATCATTGGATTGCATACCATTGGTATGCATACACTGGTATTGCAATGGTATGCATTCTTGAGAATCCCTAAGACAACTAGCTCTAAAACTCTAAGATGACTAAAACCATAGAAATAACCTATGAAATGGTATGAATACCAATGGTATGCCATACTTGATAATCCCTAATAAAACTACCACTAAAACCCTAAAAATAACCTATAAATTGTATGCATACCATTGCGATACTAGGGTATGCATACCATTGCTATACCGTGGTATGCATACCATTGCGATACCATGGTATGCATACCAATGATATGACATACTTGAGAATACCATTTTGATACCATGGTATGCATATGATTGCAATACCATGGTATGCATACGATTGTAATACCAATGGTATGCATACCATGGTAGGGATACCAATGGTATGAAAAGGTATGCATTTCATGGTATTGGAATGGCATGCATACCACTGCATACCATTGTTATTCATACCAGTGGTATGCAGTTGTATGAATACCAATGGTATTCCATACTTGAGAAGCCCTATGACGACTACCACTAAAACCCTAAGACAACTAAAACACTAAAAATAACCTATAAATGGTATGCATACCAAAGGTATGGACACCATCGGTAAGAAATGGTATGCATACCATTGCAATACCATTGCAATACCATCATATGCATATCATTGCAATAGCATGGTATTCATACCATTGCAATACCATGGTATGCATACCAATGGTATACGATGGTATGCATACTTGTGAATCCCTAAGTAAACTACCTATAAAACCGTAAGACAACTAAAACCCTAAAAATAACCTATAAATGGTATGCATACCAATGGTATGTAATGGTATTGATACCAATGGTATACAATGGTATTCGTACCAATCGTATACCATACTTGAGAATTATGAGGACAACTACCACTAAAACCTTAAAAATAACCTATAAATGGTATGCATACCAATGGTGTGCAATAGTATGCATACAATTGTGATACCATGGTATGTATACCATTGAAATACCATGATATGCATACCAATCGTATGGCATAATTGAAAATACCATTGTGATATCATGGTATGCATACCATTGCTATACGATGGTATGCATACCAATAGTATGCAATGGTATGCATAGCATTGCAATACCAATTGTATGCATACCATGGTATGGATACAAATGGTATGCAATGGTATGCAAACCAATGGTATGCATACCAATGGTATGTATACCATGGTATTTCAATGGTATGCATACCATTGCAATACCATGGTTTCCATACCATTGATATCAATACCATGGTATGCATAGAATTGCAATACCATGGTATGCATACACAGTGTATGCAATGGTATGCATACTTGAGAATCCTTAAGACAACTACCACTAAAACCCTAAAAATAACATATATATAGAGCCCCTCTCATGGAGGATACACAATTCATTTCATGTAAAAGTGATGGCTTACTTGAGAATCAAGATACTGTGAGAGAGACAACTTGAAAAAGTTGCAATCTTCAACAAGTCAATATACACATTGTGCAGGTAATTAAATTGTATCATAGATATCAAATTTGGAAATTCATAAGTATCTTTTTCAAGTTTTACATTTTGAATATCGCTTCATTGATTATCTATAAGATGTACTCCACTGGCATGTAACCACATAAAAGTAGTTGATATACATCAATCGTTTTATCAGAGACGCATATTTTACCCATTCATATGTGCTAATTTTCTATTAGGTTGGAGGAAGGAAAATGTGTAAGGCATTACTTTCTAGATAGAATTTTGGTAGCATTACTTTCTATATAGGATTTTGGTAGCATAGATTTATTGAATAAATGTTATTAATAATTGATGGTTTGAACACAATTTACAAATACCCACTACACAATCTCAACAAACATTTGCATTAATGAGTCTTTCAATAGTCTTTTTAGCATTTATGAAGGGTTTCACATAAATCAAATGATTTTATATATGTCATGCATAGACAGAGGAAAATATTGTGTGTGCACTAGAAAATAACATTGAGCTCAAATGCGTGTTTCCATAAGCTATTCCTTAATGCGTAATGCAAGTGTTTATAATTGCTAAATAGAAACAAATCAAGGGATTAATACACATAAAATTCATACACTTTGGAATTCAGACACTTTGAAATTTATATGTTCATAAACATCAAATGTAGAAACAATGAGATTCATAAAAAGCGTGCCATGAAATATGTGTGTGTGTGTGTGTGTATATATATATACTCAACGTCGTCTAAATTGTATATTTTTTACAAAATGGAAACTCATGTCCAGTATACAAGTGCCCTAACATAAAAAACATCTATATCGTAGCCTAGATACAATATGGCAGTAGTTGGTCAATCATTGAGCATTCCCACCCTCGCCACCCTTAGGAGCATCCTGGAAATCTATTTTTCTTCTAATGCTTGAGGATGCACCTCGAGAGGTTCTAGGCTTGGGAATGCTTTGATGCTCTAGAGACTGCACAAACAATAAACAATGTTATAAATTTTTTTCCTCAATAAATTAATAGACATACAAATTGATACTTTGTGATTTAACCTAAGACAACTCACAACATATGAAACTTTCAATTGTGAGGGTGCTACCCTTCTCCATGAACCCAATCTCTATGAAATTCCACCCTGCATGAGTTAGAAGGATCAAGTTATAAAATTAAACAAATATGCATAAAATCAAATTCATGAAACATGAAAAATTATCATCAATGCATTATCTCACCATGAATATCTCAAGCATCGATGGAGATTCTCCGACATATGGAGCAATAGGTTGTACAAACAGCTCTCGAGACAACCTTTATTGTGGCAGTCTTTATTAATGGAGCCGAAAGTGGTGGGGGGGTGGGTGGTAGACAGGTGTGTTGTGATGGACCCTCACAGGTTGTACAATTCATTCCAACACTCTAGGCTTGGAGAAAGGAAACACAAAAGAAATACCAAGTTGTCGAGGGGGTGAAATACTACTATACTTAGCAAATATATCGTCAGCGTGCATACATATGAAAAAAATTGAACTATTAGTACCAAATATTAAAATTCAAAAAAATAAACACAAACATTTTTAGAATTATATGATATTTAACTTTGTACATATGATACATGTGATGCTAATGACTTGTGCATTCTAGATGGAAAATCCATGGCATCACCTAGTGCCAAATCTTGTAGAAACAAGAGAACATATACAAAATTTTAGGATTTCATAAAATAAAGAAATGGCTATGTTGAATCTATCAAATGTGATAATACATGTGTGTAAGGTGCACCTAATGAACATATGTTCTCTATTGTTTCATTAGTGGTGGGGATAGGCATTGATGCATCCATAGGCATAAACAAACTACTTTTGGGATGCAACCACTGCAAAACAACATACAATCATATATATATATATATATACACACACACACACACACACACACACACACATACACAAAATATAAAATAAATATATAATGATGAAGAACAAAAAAAAAGTTAAGATACTAACCTCCTCCATGAAGCTATGTTTTCCAGTCGGCTCTATAGGCCCATAGCATGTCTTCCCACCAGTGGAGAATTTATGAGGTTCACTTGGATGAATGTTATTTCCATGTGCCCTCTCCTCACTGTACTCTCCTGTGCATGTTGACGCTCCAAACCCCCTATCAATGTCACTTGTATGCACCTCTGGTCGAGATAGTGCAACAAAGATACTATGTTCCACTAGGCTACGAGCCAATGCTGAGATGACTAGTTGTACTTGTTGCAAGTTGTCTACAATAGGAGGATGTTGGGTAGGGAGGTTAGGCCTTAGTCTAGGGGTACAAAAACCTAACTCGCGGTCACACATCGTCTGGTCGTGGTCCTGTGTGAACCCTCGACCCACCCCCTAGAAGTCACTAATGTCAAAGTAGTTGACATGTTTACCTATAATAAACTCAACCAATAATTTCCTCATAAAATATAAGGGAATATCCTTGTTATTATATGGAGGTTTATCAAAATCCATGTACCACCTATAAATCCAATTTTGACTAATCTTGGGATGGATGCACCAATCAATGTATATGAGTTTCCTGGTCAATGGTAGTTCTTGTCCATTTATAGGATCCCTAAAAATAGACAATATTCGTAGTTTTGAAATTCCCAGTTATTTGATTTGGTTTCTATCCAAACTAGTGCTATAATACTCATACACTCTTACCCTATAGTCAGAAATATATGTCAATTTTATGTGGGAACTTTTAATGGACTGGACAATGATGTACAAAGAAGTGGAAAATAATACTCTGTTAGGATTTCTAGTCTCCCTCAATTGTTCCTCAAGGTTTCTTAATATCACCAACCCCTCATCAATTTCATTATTTACATTCTGTGGTGGTGGTGGTGGGTTGGGGTTTTGATCTTATTGGTTTTCTTGGGAGGGGTTTAAATTTTATTGGGGTTTGATTGTATTGTATATGTTGTAATTTAACATCCATGGCATGTAAATAAGTTTCCTTTTTTATTTAAAATACTAAATTACAATTTTTTTTCAATTTAGATTATTGGAAGAAATATATTAAATTAGATTGACTAAATTGGAATAAATTTAAGATAAATGTATCATATCTAGACACACAATGGTGGCTGAGGTGGTAGTATCCTCTCTTTCTTCCTCCTCTCTTCACACTATTTTCCCAATGAAAAATGCGAACATGATTTTGTATACAGTATGAAAAAAATCACTCTCACACGATTTTTAAAAAAACAACAGTAATAACACGCACACGTTGCATCAATCTTATTTGAATCCCAAAAATTAATTAACCCAAATTCACACACCTTACTTTCATGTTTATCGATTTACAATTAGATAAATTTTAACTCTAAATTCAAAAATCAATATAAAAATATGAAAATACTTGAAAAATCAAAACCTATGTTATCATTTTAAATTGTAAAATAATTTACAAATTTGAAAATGAAAATGGTTGGATATTCAGCTTCAGGCACGTCCTTACCTTTCCGATTCATATCCGCTAAAGATAGAACTTGAATAAGAGTCCATGTGCCGAAAAGATGCGAAAATGTAACTAGTCAATCCAAGCAATTCGATGGTCCAAGTCCGAAATCCGATGCCTAATACTTAGGGGCGGAGACAGATAGTTAATGGGACTTGGCTAACGGAGAAAGTGTTATTGCATCTGAAGCATGTAAAGATGATTCAAATAGGTACTAGGGATAACCAGGAGAGGAATGAAATGAGTACCGATGAAATGATTCTCCACTCGTATCACTTATTGAATTCTAAAATGCATGGCTCTAAGATCTTAGACTCCCAACTGTTTTAGCAGGATCGTAAATAGCACCTAAAAATCAAAACGTATATTATCATTTTAACATGTAAAATAATTTATAAATTTTTCAAAGAAAATGTTTATCTCAAAAATTCATTCATTTATAAGAAACATATTGCACACAAAAACTTCACACACATTTTCATTAGCTAATATTCAATATAAATACATTAACAAGATAGTTCTCATATCTAATTTCTTTTAACTTGTTGAGAGAATATTTCAACAACCTCCAACAAACCAAACCAGTTGTAATATTGTAAGCAATATCTTTAACACCCTCTATGATTGCTTACATTACAAAGATCATATAATAATTACAATAATCAAATTTCAACATATATATTTGTCTTGATATGGTCTTCACTAGCATTCCTATCCACTCTGAAATCTTTCTGTATATGCTCTTTCTTCTCCACAATTTCGAGCTTCCCTTTCAACTCATTTAAGATAACAAAGCTTCTAATGAAGCACATATCTCACCCAGTTTTCCAAGCAACCAAATAACTGACCAAACTAGTAGCCAAGAAATTGTACTATTCTATAGACATACTTCCATCTATCAAACATATAACTCGTTGAATCCAACATTTATCTAGAAAAATACTCTAAATACTAAACATATCCAAAAATTAATCATGCAAGTTTCATTTTAACAAACTCACAATCACAAAATAATAAATATACAAAACATAACACACTTTCACCACATATTTGTACACCATTCAATAAATATGCAATATCTAAACTCCACGGAGGAAACAACTCCATGCAGCAAACCCGCAATACACCACGTCTGCAAATAATAATCGTAAACATATCCAAAAGTTAATCATGCAAGTTTCATTTTAACAAACTCACAATCACAAAATAATAAATATACAAAACATAACACACTTTCACCACATATTTGTACACCATTCAATAAATATGCAATATCTAAACTCCACGGACGAAACAACTCCATGCAGCAAACCCGCAATACACCAAGTCTGCAAATAATAATCGTAATACATAAAAGAATATTATATCCATTAAAGAATAGATGAGAACTGCTTTTGTTCCCATTTACACCAAGGAAAGCTTCATAAATGGTCATTGTATGCACGCTGCAAGAACTGACAGTGAAACTTATATAGATTTGGATAAGGTTATGAAATTGATTAACGAAATAATCCACACCCTGTCTGTGGTGACCAACTGAAGGGACATTTTCATAAACGGATCCGCAGCATAATTCATAGTCCAGAGTCTTTCATCTAGTGTTGCGAACATCAGAAGCATCGAGGGGCCAAACCGGCTCCGGTCTAAGGATTGTATGAACAATGGCTCACTGGAAATATTTGTTTGAGTTGTAATTGAAATCTGTAGTTTTAAAAATTGTTCAAGCATCCAATATAGCTGGTCCTCTGAATTTAATTCAACATATATTGCAATTCGGGATGTCGTTTTCCTAATTTTGACAGCCTAATGATCATCAACTCGTTGCATTCTGGAACGATAGTGATAGCTTATGTTACGAAAACTCCTTCCTCATGATATTACAGCAGCATAAAGCAACGATAAACAATGTCTAATACAAAACAATGGACACACAAAACTGAAAAATTACACTCCAAGCTATACTACTCTCCTAGGCACTCCCGTAAGGGAGTTAAGCCCATATCACTCGGCTCTGATACTAAGTTAAAAAATATATTGCACACAAAAATTTCACACACCATTTTATTAAGTAATGCTAAATATAAATACATTAACAAGATAGTTCTTAGATCTAATTTTTTTTAGTTTTAAGGATTGTTGTGGAGAGAATATCTCAACGACCTCCAACAAACTAAACCCTGTTTACTATTGTAAGCAATATCTCTAATAATTATTTTATTACTTTTCACTGGAAAAGATTTAAAAAATCAAATCTTATCTTATTTATAATGTGAACCCAAATTTATTAGTAAGAATATATTTTCACTAGCAATCAAAATAATAGATAACATTGTGAGTTGAATGACATTGAATAAACTCGTCTTTATCTCTTTATTACTATATCAATCACACCAATTTTCCCCTCAACTTTATACAATAATTCTCTAAAAGTTTTTTGCCATTGAATATAATAATATTAATTCTATCTTTTTTATCCTTGTTAATTTTAAAATTATACTATTAATTTATTCATTCTCACCAACCTTATTTATCATATTATTAAGTTTTCCAATTCAAATAACTTAATTCTTTGCATTAGCACTTTCTCACCATTTTGTCCATTATTTTTATTTTATTTTGATCTCTAATTATTTTCTCTTTTCTAAAAATGTTTGTTAATTATTATAAAATCGATCTCTATCATCAATTTGAATACTCTGACTTTTTAATACTTTTTAATATATTGTTAATTTTAACTGAGCAGTACTTTTCATTAATGCTTCTTCACCATTATCATGGTTGACTTTATCTCACTATTATCTTTAATTTCTAATTATTTTCTCTATTTTTCATTATCATAGAACAAATCTTTCTTATTAATTTTAATATTCTATCATTTTTAATACTTTTAAAAAATAAATCCTCTATCTCTTTTAATATTTTCAATTTATTTTTTCTCTTTTTTCTCATTTTTAATTATTTAATTTGGTCCTCTCAATTTCTTTGTATGGATTACCATTTCTCAAATAATTTACTATTATTTTAATATTTCCATTTTTTCTAAATGTACTTATCACTTTAGCTAATTCTAATGGCTATTTCTTTGTATTAATGATAATTCTCCAATCTATATATCCAAATTTGAGCACTTTTTGACAACATATCAACTTTGATGTACATGATTATCTATGATTCCAAAAAAACTCTTTTACAACATATCAAATTTTATGTACATGATTATCTATGAAAACCTGCATTCCAAAAAAAATTGTAATAATTTGGATTTTTAGATATTTAACTTTGAATCATAATATTCATTTTAAAAATATATAAAAGATATGAATTAAATTCAATAAAGATTCACAAATGTTATAATGAATTAATACATGTAGCAAATAACATACTTTGAAGATTTATGTTAAATGAATACTAAAAGGGAAAAAAATGTAATAGATTGGATTTTTAGATATTTAACTTTGGATCATGATATTTATTTTAAAAATATATAAAAGATATGAATTAAATTCAATAAAGATTCACAAATGTTATAATGAAGTAATACATGTAGCAAATAACATACTTTGATGATTTATGTTAAATGGATACTAAAAGGGAAAGTTGTGTCAATATTGACTAGTCATTAATGAATTTATTGTTGATGGTTTACAGACCCATAGTATTGAGAAACTCATACTATGTACCCATGGTATTATATCTGATGTATTTATATCTTTGAAGAACTCCATTGTAAAATTCTTGAAGTTGCTTAGTGTTTGGTTGACTTAAATAAGATAATGAATGGACTTGGCAAAGTTATGTAGGAAGATTGTAATATTTAGAATACAAATATTGAGACATTGTCATCGTTCTACCACCTAAAAAATTGTGTTTGTTGAATATGATTTAATGTTGGGTGGTTTAGGGGCCTATGGGATTGAGAAACCTATGATAGTTCATGTAAATTTATGTTAAGGGTATATATGTTTTAGCCCATTTCACAAGATTTTTATAAGAAAAATATGGAGAGTTGAAAGATACAAAAACCCTAAATCTAACTCTTAATTATTCTTTCATATTTGAGCACAGCAAAAAAAAAATAAAATATTGTGAATAAAACAAAAGAAGTCAAAATTGTATAACATTTGTTTTAGCAAATTTATTATCACAAAGTATTCCAATAAAATATTGTATATCATTTATATTTAATAAAAAAATTGAAATAAAAAAACTACTTACTATTAAATTACAATTCATACTCCTTTGTCTTTCCGAAAACATTGGACACAATGGGTCATAGTAACACAATGGGTCATAGTAAAAATCTAATCGATACACATGTATTAAAATCACAACATGGATTTTCATCTATAATGATACCATTATTTGTTAAAAAACATCTTAATTTATGGATTCCTTTTGACTCGATTGAAGGCGTTAAGACTTCTTGACCTTCAAGTACAAGTACTTACGCCGAATGATTTTTTTGAAATTATATCTAGCAATATATATAAGTATTGCCTTTTACGAAATTTAGGTAAGGCTTGCGAACTCTTATAAAAATTGGACATATATTTCTTTTCTTTTCTTTTATTAACATTATATTACACATATCATTTACATTTTGACTTTATAAGAATTTCTAATTTATTTTTTTCCCAAAAAAAAATTACAATTTTTATTACATTATAAAACGAAAATCATGTTCTTATTGTGCTCAAAGCACAATATTTCATTTAAAATGTTAAATATAAACTTTCATTACCTTTTATCATATCTGCATGTTTTTTAATCTGAATTTCTAACTTATATTTTTTTCCAAGAAAAAATTCACAATTTTTATTACATTATAGAATGAAAATCATCTTCTTCGTGCTCAAAGAAAAATATTTCATTTAAAATTTTAATTATAAACTTTCATTACCTTTTATCATATGTGCATGCTTTTTAACAAAGCCTGTGAATTTGTTTGTGTTTTAGCATAATGCTAAACGCAATAATGTCCAAGAATCAGATGCTGATGATATCCTAAGAGTCTATAAATGTGTGTTGAATTCTAAGGTCACAGAAGAATCATACTAAATGGTAGTTCTCAAACAATGATTTTTCTAGAATTTTCATTTTCCACGATGCAAATGAAAATTTGAAATCCAGTTAATAATTCTCAAATAAAGTGTTTTCTGTGTTCAGTTGCAATCGAGAGCTGGAGTTTTGATCATATATATATTTTCTTTGGATGACAATGGCGCAACAGTATGAATGGATCAAGCGAGACCACTCCACGGATTATTTTTTGTGAGCAAGACTACATCAACTAATGAAATGACAGTCTAATTGGAATTTGTACTAAATCATACCTTTAATTTCCAGTTAGTTTTTACAGATTACATGTTAATTCTAGGACTATGAAGCTCTTTATAAATTTTGGATGTATGATTGATGATCATGATTATTAGTTTTAATTAAGGAACTTAATTTCCATCTTATCAATGTTTGAAATATTTTTAGAGAGAGGTGATTCATCCTTTTTAGGTTATTCATCATTCTTGTTAGTTAAGAAAACCATAAACACTATGCCTCAAAATCTTAAGATTGACTTGGAATTCCAGGAACAGGCTGACATACTCAACGGGAAACCATAGCCTTTCTAAATTAGGAAGCCAACTCTGGATTCTCACTTTGTTAGTGAAATTGAACCACTTCTCATGGAATTCCAGGTGAACACACAAACTCAACTCTAGAGAACTTAGAAGTTGTGCCTCACGACTAAGTATTTCATCTTGCGATCTATCCTTACTATTCTAATTTACGACTTCGTGTTGTGGGGTCATTTTCACAAGTACGAGCGTATATGCTTTGTATTTGAAAAAGAATGTAGATTGTTTCCAACAAAGGACATCGATGGAATCGATACATATAATAATGCAGATAAATATAGCGCTCTTGTGCACGTTGTGAGCAGAACATGGGGATTTTCTCTCGACAATCATTGTGACGTTGTGTCTATGAATTCACTTTCCATCATTTGTATATTCTTCCAATGAAAACCAAAGAAAACACGTGAAACTACTAGAAATATGGGAAGATAGAGTTAATAGCTTGGTTAGGGTTTGCAAAGAAGGTACTAGACTGCATTTAAAGTCAACTGTGCAATAAGAAATAGTTTGCATTTAGTTCAATAATTACTGGCGGTCACATGTGACAAGGCAAAGCGTTGCACACATGTTATCGAAAAGGCCTTAGCACAGCTTAGAAAGGAACACCACCAATCATGATAGCTAGTATTTCAGCAATTACTGCACAGAGTGGCATCGAAAAGGCCTTAGCATAGCTTAGAAAGGAACATCACCAATCATGATAGCTAGCGCTTCAGCAATTGTTGATATGTAAATGTGCTCTTCCCCTCTATGCCTTGACTTTTTCGCTTGAGATCTGATTCAAAACAATGGACTGTGAAATTTGGCTCAATCTCAAATTCTGAGAAATCATTAAATTTATACTTCGAAATAGCTCTCCACGAATTTTAATACATAAAAGATATGTCACATTACAAATCGTTTCAGTTAATTGATTGACTAATGCTAAGAAACAAATCCTTCCCAATGAAATATATGAACCTCCGTGAATCTATTAGACAACCACGAATTACATTATTAATCATATATATGGCTATAAAACTAGCACAGCCACATAATTGTGGTTGATGAACGCCGAAAGGCATCTTTAATTTATTAAAAATAATTTTAATATAAACCCTAATTAGGGTTTGTAAATAAAATTTGCTATATCCATCTTTGCTATATAAATTTTATTAACCCTGTCATCAGTCACAAAAACTATTTGGGTTAAGCTGCGTTACCATGGCATTGCATTGTCCCGATTGCTTTGAGGAGTTTCTTGGTGACCTCGGCGGGCCAATATAGATGACCACGACCACAGTAAAACCAAGAAAAGTCTTATGGTGTGATGAATGGCGTTCGTCGTCGCGTGAGGAGTTTCTTGCTACATCCACGCGCCCGCCCCGGTAAAAAAATGTCATCGCATGAGGAGTTTCTTGCTACATCCACGCGCCCGGCCCGGTAAAAAAATGACGGCGCACTCTAAAACACACAGATGAAACGGCACAGTTCATAATCCACGCGGCCACAAGCGGCCATACGCATCCGCCCATGAACAATAAAATTAAATCAGCGTGAGAGTTTTCTTGGTGACCTCGTGAGCCCAATATAGACGACCCGCGACCACTTGATAAAAACCAAGAAGAGTCTTATGAATTTATCGATGAATAAGTTGCATTAGATGGCGTGAGAGTTCTTGCCTACATCAAGCGCCCGGTAAAAAAATGTCATCCTTATGAGGAGTTTCTTGCTACACATCCACAGCGACGTGCAAAATGACGCCTCTAAAACACCACAGATGAAGCTTGTACAGTTCACTTAATCCCGCGGCTGGCCATACATATCCATATGAACATGGCCATTTTGTTGTTACCTTAATCGATGGAAAAATGGCAATTTGTGGTGGTGATCAAGTAATTCTTTAATCTTATTTAGTAAAATGTGAAAAAGTAATCTCATAGCGTATTCTTTATAAATGAAGGAAGTTAATTTATCAAAATCATCCATTGATTAGAGAGGGCGACGAAGAATATGCCGGCATCTTCAATTGCCAACCCTAGGATTGAGATTTATGATTAAAACAAAATCTCATCCATTGATTAGAGAGGACGACGAAGAATATGCCAGCATCTTCAATTGCCAACCCTAAGATTGAAATTTATGATTAAAAGGTGATTAATTGTGCCCATTGTCAATAGGTATACGCCTTTCGGCGTAAAAATACTCCTATTGATCATTTAGGAAGAGATATAGAGGAATAAAAGAAGAAGAACACTAAAAAAACGCATCCTTATGCTTAGTCTCAAATATAAAAAAGAAAACCTTGAGAGAAATCGAATAGAAGAAGCAAGAAGATGGATATATGTATTTTCATATGATAAATTATGCTATGTATTCAAGGATGAAAAATGTTGTTCTTATAATCTCTAACCTTTTCTTTTTGTTATTCTACTCCTTTTCCCTAGTAGTTAGGGTTTTTCTTTCTCTAGGAAGTTTTCCATGTGCTTTTTCCTTTTGGAATAAATAGTAGATTCTTTTCAATAAATGATTGATTAAAAACTTATTAATGAATTAGGTCAATGCAATCCGTGCCTCTAACTGGGATCCACTTCACCTCTTTTATAAAAGTTATTTAATAAAATTTTATTTTGAAAAAAAATGAAATTCATCTCGTGAAAAACATGGACTATATATTTTCTGAGCATGATAAGTGATCTCTCAGCCATAGAAACACTTCTAGAAATAATATTCATTTTTTTATATTTCCAATTATCCATTTTGAGAGAAATTTGGAGCTCTTTATCTCAACGTATAACCCGAGGAAGTCGAGATTCCAAATAAATTTCCCAAGAAACTATGAAAATAGATCTTACTTTTATTTTAATTTCTAAAAATATAATGCGCAAATTCATGCATTGAAACCTATCCCATTGTCTTTCTTATCAAAATAAATATCAAACAAGATTTAGTTTTCCCAAAATAAATGTATGGATCAAAATATATGACCTCTCTAAAATGGAGACTCAACCACAGTCAATCTAGTTTGTGGGTGAATCTTGTCCCTTGATTTAATTTCTCCTTTCTTAATCTGACATGTATTGTGGAGGGTGAATAATTAGTGTTTATAATGAATACACCTCGATTATCATTCATGTGTGAGATAAAGGAACTTATGGAAGTCTTAGCGTAGATCTAGTGCCTTAGAAAAATTGAGTCCTTGATAATATTTTGATCGCCCAATCAACTTATGAATTCCTGATACCTCACGTGCATATGTCACTCGAGGGTAGGTCCACCTTATTATCATGTGTCCCAATATGGTAGATCCATGAATACCGAGAAAAAACTTAGGATAGGAAATAATATTAAAAAATTAAATTGAAGGGTTTGTGGAGTTACAAGAATAAATAGGTAAAGTAGATATGTGAGGGGATATAAATTGGTAAAAATGGCTAAGTATGAGGTGGAAAAAGGGGAATAGAGAGCGCATTATGGTGAAGGCAGGATTCGAGACACAAGACATGCGGTGGACACAAGACATGAGGAGATGAGGAGATGAAAAATGTGAAAGGAAAGGAAAGGGACTTACTCTGCATCAACAACGTAAAAAATAATCTAAGTATAGGATGTGGTACACAAGACATGAGATAAAACTCAGTAAAAAGAATGAGATAAAACTCGATAAAAATACTAAATAAGAGGAAAGGAAGACTAAGAGGAAATGATGCAGAACACAAGACATGGGGAGATGAAAATATGAAAGGGACTTACTACAACATTCCCAATGTGAAAAATAAACTAAGTATAGGTTGTGGGACATAAGACTTGAGATAAAACTCAGAAAAAGATTGAGATAAAACCCAATATAAAACTCATTAAAAAGACCAAGTAAGATGGAAGGATGCAACTATGTGTCATGTGGGATAGGAGTAGGCTTTTCTTCCGCAAGGCATTCAAAAATCGACTAAGTATAGGACTTAGTAAAAACAAAGAGTAAAACCCAATAAAATGGCTAAGTCATGCAGGGTGGAATTTGGGTAACATAGAAGATATAGATGAAAATTGAGGGTCGTGGGATTAAGGGCGTGGGACACAAGACATAGGGAATTGTGGGTCTAGAACATATTGAACTCCCACATCACTACTCCCAAGAGGCATAAAAATGACTAAGTTTAGAGAGAGTAAAACGTGGTAAGTCATGAAAAAAGACTAAGTGTTGGGGAGGTAAGTACAAGGGTTACATGAAAGTAAGGAAATGGAAAAAAATATGAAGTGTAGAAAATGGAAACCTGAAAATGTAAATGGGAAATAGAAAACAATAATGAAATTAATAATGAAAATGAATAAGTGGAAATGGAAAATGGAAATAAATTATGAAAATGAACATGGAAATGAATAATGAAAATGGAAATGGGATAAGTATGGAAATGGTTAAATGTGGAAATGATGAAGTATGGAAATGGTTAAATGTGGAAACAACTAATTATGGAAATGATGAACTTGTAGAAATTTCGATACAAGTTAATGTATTCCTGCAATTCTCCTGATCTAACAATTTCTGCTACATTTAAATACAAAATCACTTCTACTATTATTCTTGGGGATAAAATTAAACCACGATCACAACCACAATCACAAAGTGAAATATCAATAACACACAACATAGAAGTTTTACCGGTAAAGCGTAAAGCTAAAAACCCCACTATCATATATTATGTATATCATGAATCATGAAACAACCTCATACAAAGATCTAATCCAATAACTCTCAGTACAATACAATCGTTTCACACTGTCATACACAAATAAACAAATACATGTGCCAATTTTCGTGTTCGGATAACCTGCCTCCTCTGCACAATCTCTGCAATTCGAATTCTCACAATGAATTGAATCATTGAAGAATTACCTAGTTTACACATGCTCATAAGCATACCCACTACATGTGTGATCAAATCACAATTGATAGCCAAACTGTCCCTTTCACCTGTTATCTCAAATGGGTCTCCATTGGATCTGACATGAATGCAATTAACTGTGGAAAATCTTCATTTGCATGTGATTTCACTGATTAACCGAACTCTCACTAGTGCATGTTTAGTTACAACTAGTACAAATGATCTTAACTCACTTAACTACACTTATGATTGTGTTACAAATCCAACTCACTCAGTTATGAATGAAATAATAGATTAATATTTATTATCTAATTTAATTAAGGGAAAAATAAATTAGACACATGTTTCTTGTTGACTTTTCAACACTCCCTGTCAACAAGAAAGGGATTATCCTTCACCCCAATCCTGTCTCTATGATATTTGAATTTGCTCCTGGTGAGCGCCTTCCTCAGAATGTCTGCATCCTGATCTTCCATAGGAATGTATTGAAGCAACATGATCTTCCGGGACTTAATTCACTTAACTACACTTATGATTTCCAGTGTGTTATAACCAACTCACTCGCTATGAATGAAATAATAGATTAATATTTATTATCTAATTTTAAATTCTCAAGGGAAAATAAATAGGACACATGTTTCTTGTTGACTTTTCAACACTCCCCTCATTAACAAGAAAGGATTATCCTTCACCCCAATCCCTCGCTTGATATTTGAATTTGTTCTCGGTGATTTTCCTCATCAATACACCGGTGATCCCGACCTTCCATAGGAATTTATTGAAGTAACATGATCTTCCGATGCACACAGTATCCTATATGGTGATATTGTATATCTATATGCTTAGATATATTATGAAACACATGATTAATCGAGAGTTTTATGCAACCTCGATTATCACAATAAATCATTGTTGGATCTAAATGAGAACCAAACAAACCAACCAAGATCTTTCTCATCCAGATAGCCTCACATCCATCTTGGCTCGTTTCCATGTATTCTGCTTCCGCTGAACTAAGTGCCACAGATCTCTGTTTCTTGTTGTACCAACAAACAACTATAGATTCGATACTAAAGATTCCTCCTGATGTGCTCTTTCTGTCTGTTGGGTTTCCCACCCATTCTGCATCTGTGAAGCCATGCAACTTCACCTCATCCGTTTATCTATACCATAATCCATACTCAGATGTTCCCTTCAGATATCTCCGGACATGTTTGCCCACCTTCCAAAAGAGTTTGGTAGGCTTAACCATCGCTTGAGTTAGATGGTTAACTGCATAGCAAATGTTCGGTCTCGTGTTCACTAAATACATTAGCGAAGCCACTAATTGTTGATAGACAGTAGCATCCACTACCTCTCCAGAAGTAGCACCCTCTTTCCTCCAGTTTCCTGGAAGAGGATTATCCATGGGTTTGTAGCCCTCCATGTGAAACTTACCTAGTATCTCCCTTGTATACTTTCCTTGAGACACAAAAAAGTTCACCATCTCGCTGCCATATTTCCAATCCAAGGAAATAATGAAGAACACCCAAATCCTTCATCTCAAACTCCTTTGCAAGGTCCTCCTTGCATGAGTGTATCAGTTGCTCATCACCAGACAGTATTAAATCATCAACATAAAGAACAATGATCAAAAGCTTACACTCCACCACAATTTCGTATAGGTTTGCATCCTCTTCACTTTTGGTGAAGCCCAATCTGGTGAAATAGCTGTCTATCTGAGTGTACCAAGCACGAGGTGCTTGCTTTATCCCATATAGTTCTCTCTTGAGTCTGCACACATGCAACTCTCTGTCAAAGGTCTCAAAACCTTTTGGTTGTTCAATGTACACTTCTTCCTCAATGATCCCATTGAGGAACATGGTTTTTACATTCATCTAATGAATGTGCCCACCCATTTGTGCTGACAGTGCAAGGATGGATCTTATGGAATAGTACCTTGTGACAGGTTCAAAGGTCTCATCATAATCTATCCCCTCAATCTGTGAGAATCCTTGGGCCACAAACCTGGCCTTGTATTTCTCCACACTCCCATCAACATCTTTCTTTAACTTGTAGATCCATCTCGAACCTACCACTAATTTATCAATCGATCTTGGGACAATATCCCATGCACTTTTTTTGAAAATGGAGTCATACTCCTATACCATAGAATCAACCCAAGTGGGTTCATGCACTTCTTTCTGAAAAGAAGATGGTTCAGTCACAATACATTTTCTCATGAGAGCCATGTATCCAGCAAATCGATCAGGAGACTGTATCTGTCTGCACTGTGAAATAAGTGCTCCTATATTCTGTGCAACATCTAGTCTCAATCTATCATATTTCGTGGTGTGCTTTCTGCCATTTATGATGGACGGCTCTGCTTGAATGGTTTCCTCCACTCCATGAACCTCATCATGTGGCCAATCCACATCTTGAGACTCATCTTTGGGAACCAACATTTCCTCTTTTGCATCCAAGTCTAGCTCCCTCTCAAGCGACAACCGCATGTCTTTCCCCTCATCAAGTTTTATATCCCATCACATAACAATCATCTTATTGTTCGGCAAATACACACGATAATTATGGGGTGTTTCTGTGTACCCCACAAATATCCCAACTTTAGCAGTCGGTTCCAGCTTCTTCTTGGCATCCTTATTCACATGCACAAAAATAGATGAGCCAAAAAAATTTAAATGTGAAACATCAGGTTCCTTACCAGTAAAAGCTTCTTCAGGTGTACTCATGCCAAGTACTCTATGAGGAAAATGGTTTTGCACATAAACCACATTATTGCATGCTTCTGCCCACAAATGCAATGGTAGGCCTTGATCATGCAACATTGCTCGTGCTGCACCCACAAACATTATGTTCTTCCTCTCCATGACCCCATTTTGTTGTGGGTTATGAGGTGCTATGAGTTCTCTTCGAATTCCTTCTCTACTGCAGAAGTCTTTGAATTCATTAGAGATGTATTATCCACCATCATCACTCCTTAGAGTCTTCATTTGCTTCCCTGACTCTTTCTCCACCAATTCTTTAAACTCATAGAACTTTGAGAAGGTTTGATCCTTCTTCTACATGAAGAATATCCAACATTTACGAGAAAATTCATCAACAAAAATAACATAATACTTTTGTTTTGCTATTGAAGAAATTGATAATGGTCCACACACGTCCGTGTGAATTCTCTCTAGGATCACTGAAGCACAGTTCTCCTTTTCATGAAAGGTGGACTTTACATACTTCCCCAGGGTGCACCCCTTTCATTGATCTAACTGAGAAAGTTTTCCCCTTGGAAGTCCAGTAGATATTTGTTGCATGATCTTCAAGGCTCCATGATGAAGATGGCCCAATCTCCTGCCTTGCATATCATGGAATTGCAACCATCTACCTCCAGCATGTAGAGATTCTTAACTCGAATCCCTATCTTATTGACTTGACCTGTTGCTTTATGGTTTTACCACTACTAAAAACAACATCATAGCCTCTTTCCTCCAATATTGCGACTGAGACTGAGTTTTTCTTTAGACCTGGAACATGCATAACATTTTTTAATTGAAATGGTTTACCTAACTCCCTCTGAAAGGTAATGGTACCAATACCAGTTGCACTGTATCGTCCATTGTTGCCCATCTCTATATGCATTTTGAGATCTTTCTCCTCCAAGTCAACGAAAGACTCTTTATCTCCCGTCATGTGGAATGAAGCGCCACTATCCAAATACCACACCGATCCCGATGCACTTGAAGACATGCATGCGATCAAAGCGAAGTCAAGCTCATATTGCAAGACAAGAGCCTCACCATTTGCAACACCAACGGCCATCTTGTTCTTCTTCTTTTGTGGACAATTAGTAGCGCGATGCCCACGTTCGTGACAATAAAAACACTTCACTTTGGAAAAATCTAGCTTCTTGACTTTAGGATCGGATTTTGATTGGAAATTCCTCCCTTTCCCTTTCCTTGCCTTGGTAGTAAAAGCACAATCCTCTTCATCATCATGCTTTGATGAAGATCCATCTCTGGTGTTTCGCTTGAACTCCTCTTGCACCAGATCTGACCATAGTCATTCCCAATCCGACAATTTTTTCCTTCCATTGACAGAGTCTTGGTAACTGTGCCAACTCTTAGGAAGCTCTAGGAGCACCAAGCTCACGAAATCATCAACAATGACTATTATTCCCACACTTCTAAGATCATCCCAACATTGGACAAAATTTGTGAGATATTTTGGAATGGTGTTCCCTTTCTCCATCTTGATCTTCCTGAGTTTTTCTTTGAGCCCCAATTTCCTATGGTCGCTACTATTTTGGAACAGATCTGTCAAAACCTTCCACATTGCATATGGTGTGGTTTTTCCATGGAGACTTGAGACAATGTGGTCTCGTACTCCCTCCAATAGAATCCTCCTCGCCTTTGCCACTTTCTTTTTCCATGCATCAAGATTTGCAGTATCTGTCGCATCCGACTTAGGAACATCTGCATCAATGTAACTCTTCAAGCCATTATCTTCGAGTACTGCTTCCATCCTGTCCTTCCATGTAATGTAGTTTGAGCTGCCCTCGAGTGCATACTCCAACTTGAAGCCATTGAAAGACATTTTCGATCTTGAATCAAGTGTCGCACCAAGAAATCTTGCAAATTCGAATGTTATCCAAACCAAAACTCAATTTCTACCTTTCCTCTTGCCTGGGAGGTTCGCATCCCACCTAAGAGCAACTGGAGGGAAGTTCGAACCTTGCCTGGGTGTAGCCTGTGAACTTGCCTAGGAAGTTTGCACCCTTCTCCATTGTAGGGTGAGGGAAGTTTGCACCCTTCTAGTACATTTGCCTACGAACTTGTCTTTGATGTTTTCACTGTACTCCACTATAGGGTGAGGGGAGTTCACACCCTTCTAGTGTATTTTCTTGTGAGAATTCCAATGAAAGTTCACACCTTGCCTTTGTCTAGGGTGCGAGAATTATTGTTCTTGAAAATGCACGTAGTTTTCAGTACTATGGTTCATACCCTGCTAGAGACGGGACCTGCGAGAATGAAATAATGTTCGCACCTCACTTCCATAGCTCTGTGACCTCTGTGGCTCTGATACCATGTAGAAATTTTGATACAAATTAATGTATTCCTGCGATTCTCCTAATCTAACAATTTCCACTACAGTTAAATACATGATCGCTTCTACTATTATTCTTGTAGATTAAATTAAACCACAATCACAACCACGATCACAAAGTGAAATATCAATAACACACAACACATAAGTTTTACCGGGAAAGCGGAAAGCTAAAAATCCCACTATAATATATTATGTATATCATGAATCATGAAACAATCTCATACAAATATCTAATCCAAGAGCTCTCAATACAATACAATTGTCTCACACTGTCATACACAAATCAACAAATACATGTGCCAATTTCTGTGTCCAGACAGCCTGCCTCCTCTACACAATATCTGCAATTCGAATTCTCATAATGAATTGAATCATTGACAAATTACCTAGTTTGCACATGCTCATAACCATATCCACTACATGTGTGATCAAATCACAACTGATAGCCAAACTATCCCTTTCACTTTTTATCTCAACTAGGTCTCCATTGGATCTCACATGCATGTAGTTAACCGTGGTGAATCTTTAGTTGCATGTGAGTTCACTGATTAACTGAACTCTCACTAGTGCATGTTTAGTTACAACTAGTACAACTAATCTTAACTCACTTAAAACATAGTTACCAACTTAATGAGAACTGTGACCTCAAAACGAGAACTCTGGCCCAAAAAACCCATATTTTTGCATTAAAAACATCAAAATCAACCCCCAAATCAAAAAGTGGTGCTACCGGTAGCACCATTTTTTTAAACGG
>SNQJ01S0004143.1:69021-113381 GCA_010110895.2 Picea sitchensis
GAGAGAGAGTAGATGAAAAATGAGCATTTAAAAAAATAATGTGGAAACATTGGGGATAGAAAAATTGAAAATATCAAAAATCATCTAAAAATAGAGAGGGGGTGCTACCGGTAGCACCATTTTTAAAAACGAGGTAAAAAATTGGACCCCCCAAAAAACGAGAACTCTGGAGAGTTCTCATTAAGTTGGTAACTATGTTTTAACTACACTTATGATTCTGTTACAAATCCAACTCACTCAGTTATCAATGAAATAATAGATTAATATTTATTGTCTAATTTAATTAAGGGAAAAATAAATTAGACACATGTTTCTTGTTGACTTTTCAACAAAAGTATGGAAATGGTGTGGGCTATTGGAAAAATGTCTAAGTATTGATCCGGATTTATGAGTAGAATGAAATGAAACCAAATATTTATAATATTAACACAGAGACACAGTGAATAATAACAAAATTATAGGAAAACTTGGTTTCTATTCAATAATAAATATGCTTAAAACTATAAAATGCAGACTGAAAACAAGCTTGTAAGAATGGTGCCAACTTATTTTTGAGAGGAGATGTGACAACTATGCTCATTCGTAAGAAGATGAGGAAAATGAGGCTCTTAAGGCCTTTTTACAATAATCATGAATTAAAAAACCATATACATCCAAAAACCTAACCCTACGAGATGAAGCACCAAAAGTCATGTGGGCCTTGTTGGGATAAGTTAGTACATCAACTTCCTTGGGTCATAACTTTTGCATTCGATCTCCATTTAAGGCGCACGATAGCTCGTTGCAAAGGTATTGATGAATATATTCATTTAGGGGGATCAATCAAATCCTTTGGAAATATTTTATGTGTATTATCATGAAAAAACATCATTTAGGCCCTTGAAACGACCCCAGAAGTTCTGGAACCGAAAAACTGCTAAAAACAGTAAGTTGCCAAAAAAAACATTTTGATCCAATTGGACAAGGTGGGTGGCCATTGATATCCTCTTGGATCAATCCTGTCCCATTAGGAGGAAATGGTATCCATTGTGTTGAGTTCCCCCATTATATGAGGAAATTTATGCTGGATTTTTTCCTGGGTGAGCCACTTTCCTTGGTGCAAGAGTTTCCCTACTTTGAAAACCTGATAAAGCTAGATCCTCTATTGACAAGTTCTCTTGACATATGTATCCATGATATGATTAGTGGATTCATGTTCCATGCATTTATGGTTGAGCTATGTTGTTATCAACTCTTTTGCTATCTCCTAACTGTCCAATAATGGTGGAAAATAAGCTGAAGGAGGTCAACATTGAATACTAGGTGCAAGCCAAGGAATGGGGGAAGGTCGAGATCAAAATAATTGTCACCAACTTCCTTGGTGATGGTGTAGGGTCCATAATGGAGTGGACGGAGCTTCCAATGAGGCCCTATAAGATGTTCTTTATGCAAGTGCAACCAAACTTTATCCCCCACCTGAAACTGGTGTGGCAGCCAATGTTAATCATGGCACTACTTATACTTGGCATTGAACTTCTATAAAATATTGTGAAATTGTTGGTTGATGTGATATATTTTCTCAATGAACCGGGTGACATTGTCAGCTCTAGTTAGAGCATGTGGTGAGTCTTCCCGGGTGGATGCAAGGGGTAGTGAAACATCCATGCGACCCAATGGTTGAAATCCCAACCCCACCTAAAAGGGGTTGTGGTCGGCTGAGCTATGTATGGATTTGTTGTATCTATGTTGAACATAGGGAAGACTCTCATCCTAGGTGCATGGGTGCTTGGAATTGTACAAGTGCAATATTTATACGATCATCTAGTTGATGACCTCGGTTTGGCCATCCGTCTCGGCGTGGAAGGCAGTGGACTTGGTGAGATTGGTGTCTACAAGTGACCAGAGGCTCGACCAGAATGTGTTGAGGAAATCTCTGTCCCGATATGTGATAATGGTTTGTGGGATCCCAAAGTGTACCCACACTCATTGAAATAATATCTTTGTAGTGGCCTATGCTTTGATTCTCTTATTGAAAGTGGCCAGAATCACCATCTTGGAAAAGCGATCAAAAAACACAAAAACAAAGTCATTGCCCCACTTGGTGGATGAAAGTCTTGACATGTAGTCCATCGAGATGGATTCTCAGGGCCTATCAGTAGGGATGATTTTAGGGGCTAAATTTTTCTCATGGGCTAATTTTCCATGGTTTTTCCAAAAATTAGATTTGTTATTTTAAAAATGATTCGCTCAAATTCTATATGATAAAATTATTTTACCTTAAAAATAGCCAAAATTTTATAAAAACTGTATAAAATACTTAGAAATTTGAATATTTTTACAAAAATATCGCCAAATATTTATAGTTGACATATGAAGGATTAATAAGATTCACCAAGGTTTCTACATTTTAAAATAAATTTCCATGCTTAAAATCATCCGTGCTTGTCAGGAGTAGGCGGAGGAGTGTATAGGCCTTGTTTTTTAATGGTTGGTTTTGCAATAGCACAGGCAGTGAAGGACCGGATATACTTGTTGACGTCTTGTCGAAGTTTTAGCTAGAAGAAATGTCACTACAACACTGTCATTGTATTTTCCACTCTGAAGTGTCCTACTAGGTGATTGTAGTCGGATTCCCAAATCAACTTCACTCACTCGCTTGAGGGAACACATATATGGCCCATATGGATAAAAAACCTTTTTTGAATATAGAAATTGGTGATAGTTGTGTTTGTACCCAACATCTCGTAGGTGTTGGTGTAACGTCCCCTCTGTTATGAGAACAAAACGAATTACAATAGGTAATTTTTTTTTTTTTTAACATTAGGATAATAGAATCGCCACACATAATTGATAGCATTGCAAGAGACACATCATCATGACTAATATGACATAATCATTGCATCATCACATAAACATAAATAGGAACACAGTTCAACACATCGGAATCAACTGAAGCCAAATATCATAATGATCAACCATGTCATTGAATATAAAATAACTACCTTTCCAACCTATCCTACATGGTTAGGACCTCTAGGAGATATAGGAAATACTCAATCCCATGATTCATCCAATTTATTTTGACCATTTAAGGTCTCAGGGCTAGTGACTGTTCTAAGGAACAAGGAGGTGTCTAAATCCCACTAATCCAATCAAGCCGAAAATCAACTAGATCAATCAATCAATATTAATCATCAATTATTCATGGTGCAAGAGTAATCTAATTACTTTATTAATCATACATCAACACTAATTTCATGTCACACGAGTATTCTAATCACTTAATTAATCATACATCAACATTAATTTCAAGGCAGACGAGCAATCTAATTACTCAATTAATCATACATCAACATGATTTCAATGGTGCAAGAAAATATATTTACTCATCCATTTTATTTTCATGCGCAAAACTAATCTAATCACATTAAGTTCAAGGTGCAAGAGTATGCTAATTACCCAATCATAAATTGAATTGAAGACTAGATTAGACATCATAATAATCATCAATTCTTCGAAGTGCAAGAGAATAACTACTTTACTTATTCAATAACTCAATCAAGTCAATGCAAACTAAGTAAGGGAAGGAACATAAATAATTTTAAACACACGAGGACGTAAATGAAATCCTTGTGACAGGTAGAAATCTAATCTAATATCATTAGTAAATTGTCAACTATTAACTCAATAATTCTTCCATATCCAATAAAGTACAAAACCTCATAAGTGGGAAAAACATCAATCCTCTGGGGAAATGGATCTATTACCTCACATGGAAGGATTTGGACACATTATTATTATCCCAACAAAACAGCAATAAACGTTGTATTTCTAAATCAACAATATTAACTACTTATATTATGCATACTATATTAGGGCTTGTATTTCCCATTTATATCATTAAACATTGTTAATATTTGTTAATTTCATTTTTGTATATCATTCCTTAATGTACTTAATACCTACTAGTTTCTTATCATAATTGGAACAATGCCATCAAATTAAATTATAAGTGATGACTCCTTATTCCAAGGATTCAGTCGTAGATATCTATACTCCCAAAATACTTAATAGATAATCCTAAATCCTTATGAATTGAAATATAACTTTTAAAAGTTAACTAACTTTATTTTAAAAATTTCTTCATCTTCCCCGGGAGATCTATACTTCCCAAGCACAAGCGACCAAGCTAGTATGTATCGTCGCTCGAATGAACGATTAATAAAATAAAAATTGATTTTAACCTCCAAATGAAGTTGAGGGAACCAACGCACAAGTCAAGATCTACAATTTAAATTTTCTCATCAATATTACTTGAGACAACGACAGGAGTTAGGTCTCGAATATCCTAGCTTGTTTATACTATGACATACTCAACCAAAGAGAGAGAAACTACATAAATTTTTAAAATAAAATACCATTACTTGTCTATCTCAGGTAGAATAGAGAAGCGGGATTATTAGTGAATACTAAGAGCAATCTAATTCTGACGAAAATTTCTTCATCCAAGTAATATCCCAATTTTGAAGTTAAATATTCTCTTGGTGACAGTCAAGGTGCATACTAATGCCAATTTAATCATTTTCAGAGTTTAAGGAAAAGCAAGTGCCATGAATCCGTTGGAAGTCCATTATGTTATTGCAGGAACAATGAAATTGCTGGCATAAAATTAAGAAATTGTAGGAGCATTCAATCGTTGGGTAAAACAAGTTGGAAGAAGATTGGCTACAAGAATTTCAGTAAATTAAAACTCGCTACAGGAAACACGTCGTATGTAATGCCCCTAAATTCGTTTGGGAAAACACATGGTAAGTCATGAAGATTGTTGAGTAAAGATGAAGGGTAAGATAAACAATCGTTGAGAAGGACAAAATGCAAGGATGAATGGATAGGGTAGACCACATCCATCGTAGGAGGAACAAGAAAACACAAAAAGAGAAAAATCACTACAAGATAGTGAGCACATCAAAAGCACTGGAAAAAAAAAAAACTCTGATGGTCATTTCACCCACGATAGGGGGTGATTCCCGACTTCTTAAGAGGTATGAACAATTCAGGATAAGACTGTGATTTTTCTAGAGAAAACAACAAACTGATGGCAGAAGTAACCAATCGAGGTGTTCTCCTAGATCGAAGGAAATATTTTGAAGAAAATTTGGATCTTGGGCACCAACAACCACGTTAAGCTAAGGTAAGATTTGGGATCTTAAAAAAAACACTTTCCTAACCCCACCAAAAATGGATCTGGATTGGCCTTGTCTTTGGCAGAATTCTGCAATGACTCCAATGGAATTCAAGTAAGAAAAGAGAGTCTTCACGGATTTCCCTTCCAGAAATATTGCTAAAACTCAGAGAACACTAAATTTGAACGTATCCACTCTGGGCTTCCATATCAATCAAGTGCAAGATATTCGCGGATATAAATAAAACAAACACCCATAAAAAATCTAAGGTTAAATTCTAGCATTATTGGGCGCTTTGCAAGATTTTAGAGAAAGGGTAATGAATGCATTGATAATAAGGGATATTCTATGTAGTTATTAGAGGAGAAGAATTCTAGCTATGAATGTTACCGGCTAAGACTACATTCAAGTTCAATTCAAATTAAAAATAAAACAGTGATCGACGATTCCTAGAGATCCATTCAAGATCAATTGAATTTAAATAAAAATGGTGTCAAGGCGCTTGTCTATTAAATCTTAAAGTTCCAACGCATTTACGAAACGCAAAAAAAAACTCAAATGTACAATTTAAATTCCCAATGCAATTACAATTTTAAGTAAAATATTGTAACCGACGACGAACATGAGTCTGAAGATGATCCTCGAAAACTAGCATTCCTTCTACCTCCCGCTTGCTAATCATTGAGACTTCATCTGTACCTGCCAACCAATGCTAGGGGTAGTCTTCTTCCCCCTTAGCCCTTAGAGCCGAAAAGGGCCAACGTACACAACCAGAATACTCTAGCACCAAAATTGCCTCGCAAGGAAGAGCCACCACTCTCTCTCAAGATGGGTATCCCAACTATCACAAGTAAAAACAATCAAATTTTTTGCAACATAACTTTACCCATAACCAGTGTGATCCATTTCTCATCTAGACCATATGTTTTATAGAATTTTCTCAATGACACATCCCCCTTGCACAATTAATTTGGTTTTTAATTAAATAATTTAGAATTATTTCCATCCTACACTTGTCACCCTTTCCCCAAGTTCCGCAAGTAAATTCCTCAATTTAATTTTATTAAAGACAATTTCCCTCACATTTCCTAAAATCGCTCCTAAAATCACTCCTAGTTGTCTCTTTACTCCCCTTATTCCCAATTAATGATTGATGCCTTACTAAATCTAATTTGAGTTAAAATAGGATTCTTCTCTAGTTATACTAGTGTTAACTAGACTCTATATTCCTTTCTATGCGTACACATTCTCTCAACTTTGTTTCTTTCTTATTTTAAAAAACTCCCTTTTATTTTTTCTTACACATATGTGCCTTAAATCAAATCTTTAGGATTATGTCATTTTGTTTAATTCTTGAATTTATTTACCTCATTCCCCTTTTGATTTAGTTTATAATTTAGTTTTAGTCTTCTCACCTAACTTAGACTTAGGCTTAATTTTTTAGTAGTCTTAGACTTTCACTTGGGATTTACAATTAGTAATTTCAATACTTAGTTAATTAATTAAATCTGGCAATGCTTAATGATTTTATGAGGTTTGATTATTCTCTCAAGGTTTTCTAGGCCACATTGATTCATTGACTCAAGTTTTATTTATGCGACCTTCTCTTGAAGATGCACTTCATGCTCCAAGGTTTCCACTTGCCCTTGACTGGTTTTGGTATTTTTCCAACCCCTGTCGTCAACACTCCATTTGAGCGACCTTGTGAGAGAATAAAGGATTCTAAGGAATAATGATCTCTCTGTATTGCATGCCCCTTAGAAATATTCATGAGCGACTATATCAGTCTTCCCTCACGACATCGTGGATCTCTCAAACTAGGTAATCATTAACCTACAATTCGAGCCAGGATGAGAGTTATAGTAGGTTGTGACAGGGACTCTGCCACACATGTCCCTTAATATATGGTCTATGTGCATGGCCCCTTTACTCTTTATGTCATTCATATTAGCAAGCAATCGTCGACCTATATTTATCAATGAAACATTATCAATGATCCATATACAAATTCATACTATAATTGATCCTATGTCACATATGCATAAATGAAATACTCAAACCAATACAATCCACTCCCTGACTTAATCTGGAGTCCAAGGAGGTCCATTGATTCCATTGACATCCAGACTCTGTCAATGTCCTACACACTCAGGGAAAACTCGTAAATAATATCTATCAATAAGAATATATCAATAACATCAAATCATAATCAATCAACATCATCATAAGAATCCATAAGAGAAACAAAAAACCATGTAATATAATCGGATCAATTGCACGCAAGTGTCCTCAAAGAATAAGTCGATAGCATGTGCTCACAAGAGATGGATGTTACATACACCACCTCTTGTTTTAAACTTCATCCCGAAGTTGTACAGTATATAAAATGCAGTAATTAAAAGTGTCTGACAAGATCTATATGTCTAATCTATCAAATAAGTATGGCAATTGTTGGTGCATATCATATTCGTCCTCTTAGGTAGTCGAGTGTGGACTATAATTTTCCTACTAGACCTTGACCTAATCGAGTGTTCAACGTCGTAGTTTTCAAATGCGATGGTCCATAATGAGGATTGGCTCTACTGTGAGTTCACCCTCGTCTGACACCTGCAAATAACTCATGTCAATCACATGTGTAGGATCACTAACATAATGTCGCAAAACAGATACATGAAAAAAATCGTGCATACACCTCAAAGAAATAGACAAGGTTAGTCAATAGGCCACGGGTCCCTTCTTTCCCACAACTTTGAAAGGTCCCACAAACCTAGGAGAGAGTTTAACACCCTTTCCAAACTTGATTGAACTCTTTTGCGATTTCACCCACATGAAAACTCGGTCGCCAACTTCATAATTGAAGTCAATGGGATGCGCATCAACATGCCTCTTCTGTCGATCTTATGCCTCTTTAATCCATTTTCTAATCATTTGAATTCATTCTTCCATATCTTGTATCGCTTATGTTCCCACCAGGGTTGTATCCTCAAGTCAATCTGATCTCAAAGGCGTCTAACATGGTCACCCATAAAGAAACTCAAACGGTGGCATCTTAATGGTAATTTGATAGTTTTTGTTGTATGCAAACTCTACCAGTGGAAAGAACTATTCGCAACATTTTTGTTGGTCCATCACATACATACGCAACATATCTTCCAAAATTTGGTTCATTCTTTTGGTCTGTGCATCTGTCTTAGTGTGATATGATGTATTATAGTTCCATTGTGTTCCCAAGGCCTCTTAGAAACTGGTCCAAAAATGTCTTGTAAACACCAATCCTCCGTCGGATACAATCCTTTTTGGGACGCCATGTAATATCACAATCTTGATGATAAAAACTTGAGCTATGTCTGGTGACTTATACATCGTACCCACAAGAATAAAATGTGCACTCTTCGTCATAGTGTTAACTACCAAAAAAATCAAATCATGCCGCCTTGTCATCAGTGGAAATCCAACAATAAATTCCATCGAAAAGACCTCACATTTCGATTTTAGAATGATGTGTGGCTGGAGTAATCTTGTTGGATGTCTATGTTCATCCTTCACTTGCTGACATTATAGACATCTCGCCACGTAGCTAACTATGTCCTCTTTCATTCATTTCTAGAAGAATAAGGGATTAAGGTTTTCCCTCATCTTCGTGACTCTTGGATGAGCCATGTACACTACTCTATGAGCTTCACTTAATATCAAACTTCTCAATTCATCATTAGGCGGTATGTAAATATGATTATTATACCTCATCAATCTGTTTTTGTCCAATTTATAACCTTCAAACCTTGGTACCATCATGGTGTCTTGTCCGATATTTTCCTTAACCTCATTATACCAGTCATCGTCGAACTGTATAGTTAGAACCCTTTCTCAGAGATTCGTCTGAAGAGGTATCAATAAAAATATGCATGGTCTCTGAATCAATATATACGACACTATGTTCATTGTTCCTTTTATGTAAGTAATCTCAAAATCGTATTCGCTAAGCAATTATGACCAACACCTTTGCCACACGTTCAAGTCACTTTGCATAAATATGTGTTGCAATCCACCGTCATCTATTTTTAGTTCAATTTTCCGTTCAATTAGATAGTGTCTCCACACTCTCAAGAAATACACAATATCCAATTACTCCAAATCTTGCGTTGCATGGTTATTGTAGTGTACCTCAAATTTGACATAAAAAAAAAAAAGATTATGGGACATTAATCTCCAATTTCGTTTAATAGATTCGTAGAAAAGGGTAGATAAAGTTCACTCTGATCATAGATTTGTATTCTTCCTGTCACATGAGGACAATCCTACGCTAGAATAACTTAAAACTTTATATAAGGGGCTCTCCAAAGTTTCTAGCACCTTTCTTCAGCACATATATTTTTTTCATATAGATATTAAATACATATACATATATCCATCTATATGGTAATGTACATTTAGGATTTGAGTCCTAACTTTCCCTTTTAAAATTTGATTCTTCATGCCTGCTTGCAAGTCTATATCATTGACCTTGTAATAATAGAACACCTACCAAAATGAATGTAACGTCGGGCGTTATACCCTTAGTATAAAACACATAACATATCATAGGTTAGAAATACGATTTGACAATGTCCGAGTCATTTAAATCGATTTTCCTTATGGATTCAGTCATGGTTAAAGATTTTTTATTCATTCAACTTTAAAGGTTTAAATAAGGCAAATCCCACATAAAAAACCATGTTCAACTAAATCTTAACTAATCTTCGTCTCACCGATAGAGTTAGGGACTAACTAGTCCCAAATGGACAGTCACGAAGTGACTGTCATTAATTTCATTTTTCTGTTGATAAGGGAATGAGGCGTACCTATCAGAGAGGAGTTAAGGTTATTCTCTTGTGAGTTAATGGGGTCCTATATGTGCCAGTCCCGATGGCCCTTCTGCCTGACCTTCCTCAAATCACATCGTGCCAACTCTGCTCTAGAACATGGCTCGACCAACCCCATACCGTTAATGTTTACTCTGCATAGTACATGCTCCTCTTAGGGTTAGGCGGGTCTTTCTTTGTCTTTGTGGACTCTGAAAATGGCTCTGTGTTTTGTTTCCTCGGTGTGGAAGGGATATTGTCTTGGAGGTCATTGCTCAGCGAAACAGACGACATCAACTATCTTCCTCGTAATTTTTTAAGAGGTTATCATGTTTTTAAAAAAAAAGGAAGAACAAAGTTTTGGAGGTTCGTTATGGTGAAAGACATTACCATTCTATAATTCTTATTTTTTATTTTTTTATTTACATCTTCTCCTCATCGAAAGTGCTTGAATTCCTTCGAGAT
Organism: Picea sitchensis; assembly: GCA_010110895.2. Lineage (NCBI taxonomy): Eukaryota > Viridiplantae > Streptophyta > Pinopsida > Pinales > Pinaceae > Picea > Picea sitchensis. The sequence goes on from SNQJ01S0004143.1 coordinate 79,487, forward strand.
TCTTCCTATTCGGTAAGAAACTTGGGTTACTTAGTTATTTCTATCCCAGTCCTTCCGAAGGTTATGACACTCCATATTCTTATTACAACTCAAGGTCATTGCCTGTGTAGTTCCTTTTTTTTTTTATTACACAGTTTGCAACTTAGGGTTTCATCGTATCCTGGTATCATTATTCTTTTCGTTGTTAACTTGTATTTGCACATCACCGTCTGATATTGAATACTTGTGAGGTTCTTGCTAGATTTGACTGTATACCCTATGTGTAACACTTTAGATCATTTTTCGTTCTTTTTACTTCGCGAAGGTGGAGTCCACCCTTCGACACGTCGCTCAGAGTTTTAGCTTATGAACAAAATGTTTCATTAAGGAATAAATTATTCTTGTTTGGTATAAAAAAATGTGTCTATTGTGCTCTCGAATAGTTCATAGAAAATTTCCCCACAACATGTAAAGATTTGAGTTGAAGTTAAGTCTGTCTCTTAAAGTCTCTGTCTTCATCTGCGGGTGGTGTACATCATTTGAATTCTAGTAAAAGTTTTAGCGAGAAGGTTACCTCTATTTATCATTGAATTAGAGTATCCTCTATAAGGTATATGTAGTCGGTTCTGTGTATAGTGTTTCCTTAAGCTCTTGGAAATGTTCTTATGATAAGTTTTTATGAATGTGTAGTTTAAATCTTAGCACTATTATCATTTCATTTCGAAAGCAGTTGATAAATATATATGATTTTTATATTAATGATGGGACCCTGTTGCTGCGGGGGTACCCCTCAGGAGTTCCATGGACCATTCTCCCCATGGCCTGAATTGTCTATACAACTGGAACGTGACAACATGAGGACTCTGGGACTTCAGTTTGTAGGTTAAGTACCACCATGGCATGACTATTACTATCAACTTATCAATCAAATTATATTCGAAAGTCTTACTCTGTGTTTTACTAATGTTTTATCGTGGCAAATACTTGCAAATATTTCGACCACACAAGGTACCGGTGTCGACCCCTACCCATCGTGCAACAGGTATTCGGGTTTTGTGTATAGTGACCCATCAACTTAGCCTTTCGATTTTACTAGTACTGAGGGCCAAGACTCTGTCCCATCTTTGTCACTTATAAAGAAAATTTGTCCCTTTTCTTATATCGGTTGGTTAAGGGTATGCCCTTTTTTTATGTTAACACTTCAGTGCTTGGAAAGGAACGCAAATCTTGTGCCTGGTTGGATTTGTAAAATATTTTAAAGGGGTTAAATCCTCGGCCATTTCTTTTCTTGTTTCCGTGTGAAGTTGAAAAATACTAGAGTAGTGAATTTCACTCACGGCTATACAATGTTATGGTTCTTTGTAATATCTAGACAACCATTCTTTTATTAAGAAGTAATACAGTCATTATATTTTGAGGTTATTCATCCATGACTATCCATAAAAAGTAAATGAACTTTGCACTTCCATTTTCTGAGTTCGTCATATTTATTTCCATTTCTAAACTGGTTTGTATTATAGATCTCGATTCATTTCCTGGAATATTCTTTCTATCTTCCAGAATTTTCTTATTACTAGTTATACAGTCGTTTCTATTAAACATTTCCGAACTGGTTTTGTATTACAAAGCTTGATTTGTTTCCTAGAATATTTTGTCTACCTTTCCAAAATGTTCTTATTACTAGTTATACAGTCGTTTCCACTAAAATTTCCAAACTGGTTTTGTATTACATATCTCAATTCGTTTCTTGGAATATTCTCTCTATCTTTCAAGAATTTCCTTATTACTAGTTATTCAGTCGTTTCCATCATAATTTCCACGCATGGTAGTATAGCAGTAGTTATAAAGTCTTTATATCCTAGTACCGTAATTATGTGAGCATGAAGGGCTTGGTTCTACTAGAAGTATGTTGTTGTATTCACACTTTCCGATTTCATTCATCCTTATTATGTATTTATAACTATAAATAGGTAGACTTGTTCCAAGTATAAATTTAACATTGGTAGAGGTTTAACCTGTGTATTTCCATCCATTCGTAATTCAACTTATTGACAGTTACATAATTACAAACACGTAGACTTATTTGAGCATAGATTTAAGTCTGGTAGGGATCTATCTATTTCCTATTCCATCCATTTGTAATCTAATTAATAGTAAAAATTCACACAATGATGATACTATATATATCTATATGAATACCCTCTTTTAATCAATAAAGAAATTCTTCAGTTAGAAATGATTTCAATAGAAATATTTCACCCAACAATGTATCCATGTATTTTGATCATCATTTTAGCATAAATGGACATTTATAACCAAAAGAAAGGTAGAGGAACATATCTGAACTAGTTCGCTGAAAAACAAAAGGAACAACCATGTTCCTCCCAACCTTAGAACAAGGCAACCAAATCACTTGTCCTGTTCACCCCCTATCCTGACCATGAATCCATCAGGGATAACTCGGAGCTCCTCCTTAGCAATGTCGTTCCACTCCAAAAATATTCTCCTTACCTCACACTCAGCAAGTAGTGTTCATAACAACACACAAACAATGATATTTCCCCCAACATACTAGGCAACGTCCTGCCTCCTCACATATGCTATATATAAAAAAAAAAAAATTGCCTAGGTCTTTTCCCTCCCTTGGGAATTTTTGCAGCTTTCCAAATCCTTGATTTTCAGGGGTTGCCAATGGCCAAATTCTTGATTTTCCACTTGTAACAATCAGCCTTGACGTAGTTCCAACATGTTCCCCAGTCATGGATTCATGGTCAGCTAATTTTAACATGGTTGTTCCATTTGTCCTCCTGCAATAATTATAAAATATTTGGTTTCATACAAGTGTCATTGTCAAGTAGTTAGTTGAGTCAGATCAAATATCTTCCCAACAGTCAAAATCATTAACTACAATTTACCAAATTCAAATTTTGGAATTGCCATAAATGGCAAAACTTTTCGAGATTCAAAAATGAATTTTCGAATTTGGAATAATTTTCTTAACCAATTTTCAAATTCAAAATTAACTTAATTTTTGGGGGATGGCACATCCTTTCCCCCTTCAATAAAACATTTTCCTCAGTGTTCATTCCTTCCTTGGAATAGGATTTGATAATATTTACGCAAATCTCCCTCCAACTCCCAAGTGGCCTCCTGAGGACTAAAGTGCTACCATTCCTCATTTACCTAAGCGACGACTCTATTTCGAAGTTCTATTTCTCTCCGATCTTGAATGCACAGGGGTTCCTCCTGGGACTCACCTTTTGGTTCCACCTGCACTAAGTTCCAATCGATCATATGAGTAGGGTCATGAACATACTTTTTCAACAAAGAAATATGAAATACATTATGAATTTTTAGATTCATTGGGAGTGCAAGTTGGTATGCTACGAGTCCAATTCGAGCTAGTATCTCGAATGGCCCACAAAACCTGGGTGCCAACTTGGCACAGTTCCCTAGCTTTAGTGAACTCTTATGGGCTTTGACTTTTAATTAAACATGATCTCCCACTTGAAACTCTATGTGTCTTCTTTTCTGGTACGCATAACGCTTTTGTCTGTCATGTGATTCTTTTAAGTTTTGTTGTACCTTTCTTACCATACCTTCCATTTATTGAAGCATCTCTGGTCCAACCATAAGTCTGTCAACCGGGTTGTCCCATCTAATTGGCATCGTACACTTTTTTTCGTACAGTACCTCAAAGGGGCTCAATTTAGCTGATGTTCGGTACCCATTGTTATATGCAAATTCTACCAAGTGTAGGTAGTCTTCCCACTTGCTTGGTTTTGTTCTTACATACATTTGAAGCGTATCCTCTATGATTTGGTTCATTCTTTCAGTCTGTCCATCTCTTTGTGGATGATAACTCGTACTAAAATTCAAATTAGTATTTAGCCCTGCAAACAATTTTTTCCAAAAAGAAGATGTGAATTTTATGTCTCTATCTGAAATCACCATCTTGGGAATACCATGCAGTCTAAAAATTTCTTTCATAAATATTTCAGTGATGTTTATAGCTTTAAAAGTAGACTTTACAGGAATAAAGTGTGAAGAATTATTGAGTTTATCGATTACAACCATAATAGAATCATTTTGTTTCTGAGTTTTAGGAAAACCTGTAATAAAGTCCAACGATATGGTCTCCCATTTCCATTCTCATACTGGTAAGGGTTGTAATAGGCTGGCTGGATGTTGGTGTTCGACCTTTACCTACTGGAAATCTTGGCACTTAGCCAAGTATTATGTTGTTTCTCCCTTCATATTAGGCCAATAAAATAATTTCCTAAGTGTTGTTATCATTTTCTGGTATCCTGGATGACCAATATACAGTTCCTTATACACTTCATCCAAAACTGTTATCTTTAACTCTGTCGAATCTGGTATGTAAAGTCTGTTTTTATATCGTAATAGTCCATTTTTGTCGATACCCAGATCTGGTTTGTCTGATTTTTTGTAGTGTTTTGTAATTCTATCACTATCTTAGTGTAATTTTCTTCGTTAATTCCCGTAGTCCTTATTCTCTGTTCCATATCACTTTCTGCCCTGCTGACATGTATTTCAAATAACCCATGAAATCTTTTTCTTAAAGAATTTTCTACCTTACTTTCCTTACCTTTGATATGTCTTACCTCAAATTTGAATTCGCTCAAGAAGGCTAGCCACCTTGCTTGCCTTGAATTAAGACCTGGCTGGCTAAACAAATATTTCACACCGCTATTATCTATCAATAATAGAAAATTTCTTCCCATTATGTAGTGTTGCCACATTTTTAAGGTGTGTATTACCACTGCCAATTCTAAGTCATGAGTGACGTAGTTTCTCTCATGCTCCTTTAATTTCTGAGACTCATAACAAATAACAGGTCCTTCTTGAGTTAGGACACCACCTAGTCCTTCTTTACTCACATCAACACAGACGGTCAATTCTTTATCTGGGTCTTCTACCTTTAAAATGGGTGCGGTTGTTAATAATTCCTTCAACTTATTAAAATTGTCTTGACACTTTTGTGATCAGTTAAACTTGGTCCTTTTCTTTTGTAATGATGTGATAGGGTAAGCTATTTTGGAAAACCCCTATATGAATCTGCAATAATATCCAGTGATTCCCATGACTGACTGGATATCCGCTACATCCTTCTGTACTGGCCATTCCATAATGGCCCTTATTTTCTCAGGATCAACTGCAATACCTTCTGTAGATATTACGTGTCCTAGGTACTGTATCTTTTTCTGATAAAAATCACACTTATCAAATTTACCATATACTTTGTGCTTCCTTAAAGTTTGCAGAACTATTCTTAATTGTTCTTTGTGTTATTATTCTGTTTTAGAATATACCAGAATATCGTCAATGAATACCAATATGAATTTGTCCAAATACTGACTGAAAATACTATTTATTAAACACATAAATGTGGCTGGTGTGTTAGTGAGTCCAAAAGGTATAACTACAAATTCGTAATGTCCATATCTTGTTCAAAAATCTTTTTTGTTTATGTCCTCATCCTTTATCCTAACTTGGTGATAACCGGATTTCATTCACACTTTCCGATTTCATTCATCCTTATTATGTATTTATAACTATACACAGGCATACTTGTTCCAAGTATAAATTTAACATTGGTAGAGGTTTAACCTATGTCTATTTCCATCCACTCGTAATTCAACTTATTGACAGTTACATAATTAGAAACAAGCATACTTATTTGAGCATAGATTTAAGTCTCATAGGGATCTATATATTGCTTGTTCCATCCATTTGTAATCTAATTAATAGTAATAATTCACACAGTGATGATACTAGATATATCTATATGAATACCCTCTTTTAATCAATAAAGTAATTCTTGAGTTAGAAATGATTTCAATAGAAATATTTCACCCAGCAACGTATACATGTATTATGATCATCATTTGAGCATAACTGGACATTTATAACTAGAATAAAGGTAGAGGAACATATCTGAACTAGTTCGCCGGAAAAAAAAAGGAACAACCACGTTCCTCCCAACCTTATAATAGGGAAGCCACATCACTTGTCTTGTTCACCCCCTAACCTAAACATGAATCCATGAGGGCTAACTCAGAAATCCTCCTCAGCAATGTCGTTCCACTCCAAAAATATTCTCCTTGCCTCACACTCAGCAAGTGGTGTTCATAACAACAAGAAAACGGTGATGTTTCCCCTGGCATACTAGGCAATGTCCTGCCTCGTCATATATGCTATATATCCAAAAAAATATTTTTGCCTAGGTCTTTTACCTCCCTTGGGAATTTTTTCATATTTTCAAATCCCTGATTTTCAAGGGCTTCCAATCACCAAATTCCTGATTTTCCAGTTGTAACAATCAACCCTGAGGTAGTTCCAACATGTTCCCCACTCATGGAGTTATGGTTAGCTGATTTTAACATAGAGGTTCCATTTGTCCTCCTACAATAATTACAAAATATTTGGTTTCATACAATTGTCATAGTAAAGTAGTTAGTTGAGTCAGATCAGATCTCTACCCAACAGTGAAAATCATTAAATAAAATTTACGAAATTTGAATTTCGGAATTGCCATAAATGGCAAAAAATTTCCAAATTCGAATTTACCAAAAACAAAATAATTTTCCTAACCAATTTTCAAATTCAAAATTAATTTATTTTTTTGGGGATGTCAGAGTTATCCTCATGATTTCTTAATTTCCTTGAGATGTAAGCGATCATTTGACTGTCTTGCATCAATACTTCGCCTAAACCTTCCTTGGATGTGTCTGTGCATACCAAGAATTCTTGGTCCATGTCGGGGACTTTTAGTATTCACGTTGTCATCAATATCTCCTTGATCCCTTGAAATTATTCTGCGCATTTCTCGTTCCATACAAAATTCTTTTTTTAATTTTGCAATTCCGTGATCGAATTTTCTATCTTTGACAAACCATCTGTAATATCCTACTAAACCCATAAAGTTGTGTACTTCTGGTGCATTTTTTGGTGCAGGAAATTCCATAATATCCTATACCTTCACTCGATCCACATAGATGCCTTCGTTGGATATAACATGCCCTAAGTAATGAATCCATGATTGGTAAAAAGAGCATTTTGATAGTTTCCCGTATAATTTGTTTTCCCATAAACAATGTAGTACTAAAAAAAAACGTTCATCATGTTCTTCCATCGTCCGAGAATATATCAATATGTCATCAATGAATACTTGAACAAACTTGTCCAAGTATTCATGGAATACCCCATTCATCAAAATCATGAAAACCCCCGGGGGTTTATCATTCCAAACGATAAAATGGTAAACTTGTAGTGCTTGAACCTCGTCTTGAATGCGGTCTTAGGAATATATTCCTCTTTATTTCGTAATTGGTGATAACCTGATCTCAGGTTGATCTTTGAAATCACCTTCGTGCCTTTCATTTCATAAAAAAAAATCATTTATTCTTAGCAATGGATATTGTTTCTTGATCATCGCCTTGTTAAATTGACAGTAGTCAATACAAACTCTCCATGACCCATCCTTCTTTTTTATGAAAATAGGAGGCGCACCCTAATGTGACACACTTGGACGTATAATTCCTAGTTCCAACAACTCCTTTAGTTGCATTTTCAACTCATGTAACTCAGGTATCGACATCTGATAAGGCGTTCTTGTTATCATCTCAGTTCAAGGTTTCAATTTGATTGTAAACTCCAACTCTCTTTCGGGCAGCAAGCCTGGTAACTCTTCTGGAAACACATAAAAAAACTCTCGTACTACCAAAAGGTTTTCTAATCCTTCCACCTCTCCCTTGTCATTTATTTCTAAGATTTCATATAACTTACTCATTTGTGGATGATCTTTTGTATCCGTAGGGAACAAATGAACCTGAGGGACACTCCCTGGTTTCTTCCTACAATCATTCTTCTCTATCCCTCATCATCGGTTAAACTCAATTGTTTCTTCTTACATTTGAGTATCACATCATGCGATTCCAACCAATCCATACTGATCATGATGTCATAAGATCCTAAGATCATGACATATAGGTTTTCCTTTATTACAAAACCTCCCACGTTAATGCGACAGTATATAAACTTTCCTCCAACCTTTTGTTTACAACCCAAATTTATTTCTACGTATCTAAACTCATCCTGCTCAACTTCCTTTACCTTAATTATTTTTATTGTTGCACCATAAAAATATATTTTTGTAGCACCTGGATCTATCAAATTACTAAAAGTTTGGTTGGTGATGGTATTTGACATCTCAAGCACAGTGGACCAGTTCTCGGCCTAGTGGTTATTCACTGTTGCATGAATCCTATGGGCCTTGCCCAAATCTCCAACTGTAGTGTGTCTTGCTGACCGAGATGCTCTGGCCCTCTCAACCGTATAGTCTCACTGGTAATGTGGCTCTCCACATGTCCAACATCTGATCTTCAGTCCAGTACTCTTGGTCCTCGAAGAAGAATTTTCTATCCTACCAATCTGAGATCCTAGTCTATAATAATGAAGAATCCTAAATTGTTGTTGTTGTGGGTGATGTTGCTACTGATGCGGTGGTCCTCTGTAGGGAGTCCTCTACTGAGGAGTCGGTCATCATGGTGTCGTGAACGTGCATCCTCTCGACGTATCTTGATACCCTAATGTATGTCTGGTTGTTGTCTGATGTTGTTGCGCACCTGATGTCATCAGTCCAATTAGTCTTGTAAGAGTCCTTCCCTGACCCCCGCTGGTAATCTCTTTCTCAGCTATGAGGGCCTTTTGGACTGCATCATCCAATGTCTATGGAATTATGATCCTCACCTTCACACGAATTTTGAATTTAAGGTCAAACTCAAAGTTTTTTACCTTTAGCTTTGTCGTGTTCAGTTGTGGAGCATACCTAAGAATCTCCATGAATCAAGCCTCATACTCAGGTACCATACGACCACCCTATAGTAAGGAGTTGAACACATTGAGTTGGTGCTCAATGAATTCCTATGAAAAATACCTCTCCCGGAAACGTTCCTCGAACAATTCCCATGACAAATATTTGACGACGATGTTTAGTTGAGGTAGGATCATCTTCCACGATAGAAGAGCGCTCCCCTTTAGATGAAATATTGTCATGCAAAATTTCATGTTGGAGGTGTAGTTGTGAAGTTAAAAGCACATCGCAATGTTCTCCAACCATGCCTCGGCTGCTGAGTCTTTCGTGGCACCCATGAAATCGAGAAACTTAACGTTCTCAAGTTCTCTATGAATGCCACCACTTCCATCTGAAGCGCGTTTTGAACCCTCATTGGGTGCAGGCACCCTGGCATCATCTCTATCTAGTCAGTTTATCAAGGCCTTTGACACCCTCTTAAAGGACCTCATCAAACCAACCATATCCCCCACAACAATCTTCTCATGTCCAATGACTTGTTCTTCTCCTTGGGGGTTATACCCCTCTGGCATGGATGTGACTGGAGGCATTGCACCTCTGCCCCTAGTACCACGTCGTCTACCTTCACAACTTCCTCTAACCATTATTACCTACATGGACAATTTTCAAATTGATTAGCGATAAGTTATTAATCAAATGTTTAATACAGTGGAAGGCATAATGATCCCAATTCATAGGGTTTAACTTGCTCTGATAGCATATGTAACGTCCCCTTTGTTATGACAAAAAAATGAAGTACAATAGCTAATTTTTTTTTTAACATTAGGATAATAGAATCATCACACATCATTGATAGCATTGCAAGCGACACATAATTGTGAGTAATACGACACAATCAATGTATCATCGCATAAACATAAATAGAGACACAGTTCAACACATCACAATCAATTGAAGCCAAATATAATAATGATCAACCATGTCACTGAATATAAAATAACTACTTGCCCAACATATCTTGCATGGCTAGGACCTCCAGGACACATAAGCAACGCTCAAGCCTGGGATTCATCCAATTGACTTTGACCATTTAAGGTCTCAGGGCTAGCGACTGTTGTGAGGAACAAGGAGGTGTCTAAATCCCACTAATCCTATCAAGACAAAAATCAACTAGATCAATCAATCAATCTTAATAATCAATTATTCATGGTTCACGAGTAAGATAATTACTTTATCATTCATACATCAACACTAATTTCATGGTGCATGAGTAATATAACCACTTAATTAATCATACATCAACATTAATTTCAAGGCGTGCGAGTAATCTAATTACTTAATTAATCATACATCAACATGATTTCAATGCCACAAGAGAATATATTTAGTCATCCATTTTATTTTCATGCGCAAAATAATCTCATCAGATTAAGTTCAAGGCGCAAGAGTATGTTAATTACCCAACCATAAACTGAATTCAAAACTAGATTAGACATCATAATAACCATCAATTCTTCACAATGCAAGAGAATAGTTGCTTTACTTATTCAATAACTTAATCAAGTCAACGCAAACTAAGGGAAGGAACATAAATACTTTTAAACACACAAGGCCATAAGTGCAATCCTTTTAAACAACTTGTCAACTATTAACCCAGTAATTCTTCCATATCCAATAAAGCACAACCCTCATAAGTGGGAAAAACATCAATCCTCTGGGAAAATGGATCTTTTACATCACATGGAAGGATTTGGACACATCATTATTATCCCAACAAAAGATAAATAAACATTGTAGTTCTAAATCAACAATATTAACTACTTATATTATTCATACGTATTTCCCATTTATATCATTAAACATTGTTAATATTTGTTAATTTCATGTTTATATATAATTCCTTAATTTACTTAACACCTACTAGTTTCTTATCATAATTGGAACAATGCCATCAAATTAAAGTATAAGTGATCACTCCTTATTCCAATGTTTCACTCATAGATACCTATACTCACAAAATATGTAATAGATAATCCTAAATCCTTATAAATTGAAAGATAATTTTTAAAATTTAACTTACTTTATTTTAAAAATTTCTTCATTTTCCCCGGGAGAGCTATACTACCCAAGCACAAGTGACCAAGGTAGTATGTACAGTCACTTGAATGAATGAATAATAAAATTAAATTTGATTATAACCTCCAAATGTAGTCGAGAGCACCAACACACAAGTCGAGATCTAAAATTTAAATTCTCTCATCAATATTACTTGAGACAATGACAAGAGTTAGGTCTCAAATATCCTAGCTTGTTTATACTATGAAATCTTCAACCCAAGAGAAATAAAATACATATTTTTTTAAAATAAGATACCACTACTTGTCTATCTCAGGTAGAATAGAGAAGGGTGATTATCTATAAGGTAGCTAGAGAGGTAGTGGGGGGGCCAGAGGGCCCAGAGTAATAATAGTGGATTTCATTCAATGTAAGGTGGACTAGGTCCATTATATTATTAAATAAGGTCCACTATGGTAGTTAGATATAATAAATGTAAGAGGACTTCCATGAAGATTCTACTTCTAGAAGATTCCTATAGAATGTTCTTAGCTTATGGTAGCACTATATAAAGGGGTTCAAGCAATGTAAGGGGATATGAAGAGAATTTTTTTTTTCCGAGTTGAAGCTCATTAGGAGGAAGCCCCCTCGAAGAGTCAAGTGAAAAGGAGAGGATCCCTTCCATAATAGGATCCATTGTATGATGTTTCCCTACCTCAAGGGTTTGATAGTAATAAAAGAGATTTTGCATATTGTTCTTCTATATTGCCTTATGCATCTATTGTGTATTCAATATTTTTGGTGATTATATTTTTAAATTTATTCAGGTTCTTAACAAGTGGTATCAGAGCACTTTCCTTGGCAGACATTATGAGCAAATATTTTTTATTTTTGCATATTTTTTTTCGGAGAAAAAAAAGAGGGACGTGACATTTCAGAAATTTTTGGTATATATATATGAAAAATTTGCAAAAACAGGTTTTATATATAAGTTTCTCTCAGCAAAACACCCAAGTTGAAAAAAAAAATCATCTGAAACGGAGTCCGAGAAGTCAAGATATTGAAGTTTTAAAATCTGCAATTTTCAAGGTTTTTTCACGGACGACAGCGTGATTTTTATTTTATTTATGTAGAATTTTGAGGCCAAATTTTCTCAAAAAAATTATAGATCTGAGTTCCTCTCACAATTTCACCCAATTTCAAAAAACAAATAAGTTGAAACGGATTTCGGGAAGTGAAGTTATGAGCATTTTAAATTCAAAATTTTTTCAGGGTTTTTCCCAAAAACGTCGCAATTTTCTTCAGTAAGTTATTGTTCTAGTTTTTGTGTTTTTTCATGACAGCTACGATATTGAAGAGTTCATAGGGTGTTCAAATGGCTATTTCCTCTCAAACCCTCAAAGACATTCTTGAATCATTCAAATCCCAATTGTATGACACATTGAATGACAAATTGGATGCATTTGTAGATGGTCTCATAGACGGCCTCAATGATAGTTTTCATAGTATTCAAGATTCATTGGATAAAATGTAAGAGAGATTTATTATGGCGAACATCATGGATGAATATAATCAAGAAATATATTCTTTGTATGATCTTCAGGCCGATTGCGATGATTGATATATGGATAGTTGTCATTTCTGGGATGACAACCACTTCCATATTGTATTTGATGACTCTACTCCACCTTCTGTAGAGAACATCAATGTCCCACATCAAGATATAGTTACCAACATCTAGCCTACATATTTTACAATGGTATTGTTCATTCCAGATTCATCTTTGATCCTCTCCCACTATGTGGATGAATATTCTTATTTGGATCCACATGATAGGTGTCAATATTCGGAGCATCATTTTCAGTTGGTTATTGGGTGACGATATCTTCCATGTGGGGTTCACATGAAAAATTGGACATGAGACCCTGGTTTACAATGGAGGTTGGACTACTTCAACATGGTGGCTTCCATTTCTCAATGGGACCCTAGTTCTCTAGTCTACTTCAGCACTATGGTCCACACTTATCCATGGGACCCTGGTATATGGTTGTACATCAAGAATTAAGGACAACACTTTCATAAGGGGGATGGAATGTAAGGTAGATATAGTGGTAGTGGGGGGGCCCAAAGGGCCCATAATGATAATAGTGGAGTCCATTCAATGTAAGGTGGACTAGGTCCCTTATATTATTAAATAAGGTCCACTATGGTAATTAGATATAATAAATGTAAGAGGACTTTTTAGAAGGTTCTACTTCTTGAACATTCCTCCTCTAGAATGTTCTTAGGTGATGGTAGCACTATATAAAAGGGTTCAAGCAATGTAAGGGGATATGAAGAGAAATATTGTGTTTGGAGTTGAAGCTTATTAGGAGGAAGCCCCCTCAAAGAGGCAAGTGAATAGGAGAGGATCCCTTCGATAATATGATCCATTGTATAGTGTTTCCCTACCTCAAGGGTTTGATAGTAATAAAAGCGATTTTTCATACTGTTCTTCTATATTGCTCTGTGAATCTATTGTGTATTCAGTATTTGTGGTGATTATATTTGTAGATTTATTCAGTTACTTAACATTATCAATGAATACTGAGAGCAATCTAATTCTCATGAAAATTTATTGATCCAAATGATATCCAAATTTTGAAGTCAAATATGCACTTGGTGACAGTCAAGGCGCATACTTAATAATTCCAATTTAATTGTTGTCAGATTTTAAGGAAAAGAGAGTGACATGAATTCACTGGGAGTGCATTATGATATTGAAGGAACAATGAAATCGCTGGCAGAAAATTAAGAAATTGTAGGAGCATTCAATCGTTGGAGAAAACAAGTTAGAAGAACATTAGCTATAGGAATTTTGCTAAATTAAAACTCACTATAGGAAACACGCCCTATGTAAGGTGCCTAAATTAGTTAGGGAAAACATAGGGTGATTCATGAAGATTGTTCAGTAAAGGAGAAGGGTAAGATAAAAAATCGTTGAGAACGACAAAACGCAAGGATGAATGGCTAGGGGGGACTCCGTCCATCACGGGAGGAACAAGAAAACACAGGAAGAGAAAAATTGCTATAGGATAGTGAGCACATCCAAGCATTGGAAACAAAATATCTGATGGTCATTTCTCCCATGATAGGAAGCGATTCCTGAATTCTGGAGAGGTATAAACAAAAGGATAAGACTGTGATTTTCCTATAGAAAAAAACAAACTAATGGCAGAAATAACCAATCGATTTGTGCTTCTAGATCAGAGGATATATTATGAATCACATTAGGATCTTGGGCACAAAAAACCACGTCTAAGCTAAGGTAAGATTCAGGATCTAAACAAAAATGCTTGCGCAACCCCACAGAAAAGCGATCTAGATTGGCATTGTCTTTGGCATAATTACACAAGGACTCCAACAAAATTTGAGTAAGAAAAGAGAGTCTTCATGGATTTCCCTTACAGAAATATTGCTAAAACTCAGAGAACACTAAATTGCAATGTATCCACTGTGGGCTCCCATATCAATCAAGCACAAGATATTCGCGGATATAAATAAAACAAACACCCATAAAAAATCTAAGGTCAAATTCTACCATTATTGGTAACTTTGCAAGATTTTGGAGAAAGGGTAATGAATGCATTGATAATAAGGGATATTTTGTGTAGTTATTAGAGGATAATAATTCTAGCTATGAGTGTTACTGGCTAGGACTACATTCAAGTTCAATTCGAATTGAAAAAAAAAAAAAACAGTGATCAACGAATCCTTGAGATGCATTCAAGATCAATTGAATTTAAAGAAAAAGGGCGTCAAGGCGCTTGTCTATTAAATCTTAAAATTCCAACGCAGTTACGCAATGAAAAAAAACTCAATTTTACAATTAAAATTCCCAATGCAATTACAATTTAAATTAAAATACCACAATCGACAATGAAGATGATCCTAGAGATGATCCTCAACAACTAGTGTTCCTTCCGACCATTTGCTTGCTAATCATTGTGACTTCACCGATACCTCCTAGAAAATGCTAGGGGTACTCTTAGTCCCCCTTATCTCCTCAAGCCGCAAAGGGGCTACACACACAACCATAATACTATAGCACAAATCTTGCATTACAAGGAAGAGCCACCACTCTCTCTCAAGCTGGGTATCCTAACTCTCACAAGTAAAACTAGTCAAAATTTATGCAGCATAGCTTTACCCATAACCAGTGTGATTCATTTCTCATCTATACCATATGTTTTATAAAATTTTCTCAATGACACATACCCCTTGCACAATTAATTCACTATTTAATTAAATAATTCAGAATTATTTCCCCTGTACACTTGTCACCCTTTCCCCATGTTGTACAAGTAAATTCCTCAATTTATTTTTATTAAAGACAATTTCCCTCACCTTTCCTAAAAGCACTCCTAGTTGTCTCCTTATTTTCCTTATTCCCAATTAATGATTGATGCCTTACTAAATACAAGTTGAGTTAAAATATGATTCTTCTCTAGTTAGACGAGTGTTAACAAGAATCTATATTCCTGTCTATGCGTACACATTCTCTCATCTTTGTTCCTTTCTTAATTTACAAAACTCCCTTTTAATGTTTTCTTACACATATGTGCCTTAAATCAAATCTTTAGGATTATGTCATTTTACTTAATTCTTGAATTTATTTACCTCATTCCCCTTTTGATTTAGTTAATAATTTAGTTTTAGTCTTCTCACCTAACTTAGACTTAGGCTTAATTTTTTAATAGGCTTAGACTTTCACTTGGTATTTACAATTAATAATTTCTATCCTTAGTTAATTAATTAAATCTGGCAATACTTAAAGATTTTACAAGGTTAGATTATTCTCTCAAGGTTTTCTAGGCCACGTAGATTCATTGTCTCAATTTTTATTTCCGTGACATGCCCTTCAAGACACACTCTGTGCTCCAAGGGTGTCACTCGCCCTTGACTGAGTTTGGTAGTTTTCCAATCCTTGGAGTGAACACTCAATTCGAGCAACCTTGTGAGGGACTAAGAGATTCTAAGGAATAAGGACCCACCTTGTTGTGCACCCCTTAGAAATATTTGTGAGTGATTGTCTCAGTCTGCCATCACGACATCATGGACCTCTCGAACTAAGTAATCGTTAACCTAGAATTCGAGCCATGGTGGGAATGCTAGTAGGATGTGCCAGGGACTCTACCACACCTCTCCCTCAATATGTGGTCTATGTGCATGGCCCATTTACTTCTTAGGTGAGTCACATTAGCAAGAAATCGTCATCCTGCATCCATCAACAAAACACTGTCAATGATCCATATACAAAGTCATACAATAATCAATCATATGTCACATATGAATAAATGAAATACTCAAACCAATACAATCCACTCCCTGACTCAATATGTATTCCAAGGGGTTCCATTGATGCCATCAACATCCACACTTTGTCAATTTCCTACACACTCAGGGAACACTCGTCAATAGCATCTTTCAATATGCATATATCAATAACATCAAATAATAATCCATCAACATCATCATAATAATCCATAATGGAAACAAACAACCATGTACTATAATTGGATCACTTGCATGGAAGTGTCCTTTAAGAATAAGTAGATAACATGTGCTCGCAAGAGTGGGGTGTTATAGTTGGCGAAGTCAGTATCTATCTCATAGAGGAGGGGTCATCCGGAGATCTCATGGAAAAAATAATCGAGCACTTTTGTGAGTGTCACAACTAGAGGTTGGCTAAGGCAACCAACAACTTGGTTGGTACTTCTTGTTTTATACTTGATGTTGATGTGGAACCACTTCAAATATGTGGAACACTTCTGATGGTGGTCATTCTACAATTTTCCTTGTGTCTACATGAACTGCAATGACTTATGATCAGTGTGGATGATTGTCTCCTTCACAAGAATGTAATGCCTCAACTGGAAGTAGGATTGCACAATCGAGTACATTTATTTGTCGTAAGTAGGGTACTTATGGATGACATCTGATAGTGTCTCACTATGATAGGCCACAGGGTGTCCATGCTAAGTGATGACTGTACCCACAACATAGTCTGGAGAATCCATCTTGATCTAAAAGGGATGTTCCAGGTCAGGTAATGAAAGCACTAGGTTGGAACACAAGCGCTTATTCACATCATCAAATTCTCTCTGTTGGGACAGGCCCCACATAAAGTTTTCCTTACCGCCACCTCTTGTTATTTGGATGAGGGCCCATGAAATATGGGATAATCACAACATGAACCTTCGATAGAAATTGGAAAGGCCTAAGAAGATACGAAGATCAATGAGTGTGGTTGGGGTTGTCTAAAAAAAGATGACTTGGATCTTGGTTGGATCAACATTCACACCCTGTGCATCAATAATGTATTCGAGGTACTGGACCATGTACATGTTGAAGGAGCATTTTTCTAAGTTGGCATATAGATTTTTCTACCGTAGAGTGTGAAGAACCTATTGAATATGTTGTAAGTGTTCTGCCTAAGTATTGTTGTAGATGAGGATGTCATCCATATACACCACCACATAAGAATTATTGAAAGGTCGCAATATATTTACCATCATCCTCATGAAAGTTGTTGGGGAATTTGTCAAACCAAAGGGCATGACGAGCCATTCAAAAATACCTTCTTTTGACTTGAAGGAAGTTTTCCATACATTTTTCGGTTCTAATGGGACCTGATGGTATACATACTTTAGATCAATCTTACTGAATTATTTGTCTCCCTTGATCTGATCAAGGAGATCGTCGATTCGGGGAATCGGGTACTGGTTCGTGACTTTGATTTTAATTAGGGCCCGATAATCAATGCAGAGTCGCCAAGTCCTGTATTTCTTCTGTACCAACAAGATTGGCCTTCCACAAGGTGATGATATAGGTTGGATGTGCCCCTTATGGAGTAGTTCTTGGATCTGACTCTTGATCTCCTCATTTTCTAGCAGAGATCGACGATAGACTGGCTCGTTGGGTAGAGGTGCTTCGGGGGTTAGATCGATGGGAAACTTGACCTGACAGTGTAGAGGCAACCCATTAGGTGATGCAAATATGTATTTGTATTCCTCCACGATCTTATCCACTTGCTTCTATTGTGTGGAGAGGTCGGTCGCGGAGGCCATGGATGTGGCTACTACCTTTCTATCACTTTGAGACTGAATCATGACGAATACAGACTTCCTAGTTTGAGAAATTACCTTCTTTCATTTCTTGGCAGAGATCAAGGAAATAACACTAGGTGGAACTGGCTTCGGTATCCTGTAAAATTTCTTTTTCAAAGTAATAATAACACTATGAGGCCTAGACTCATATACAACATGACATTTCCATAAATAAGGTTTTCCCAAAATAACATCAAAAATTTCAAGGGAAACAACATCACACCATACCTCATATTTGAATGGCTTGATTCTGTATGACAGGAGAAACTGCTAGATCACGCGGAGATCACTTCCTTGAAGGAGCCATCCGATGGTGTAGGGTTGCGGGTGCGATGAGGTTCTTCTGGCTGCCGCTATCAATGATGAAGTGCAACAGAGTGCCTTTTACCCACATCTATGAATGAAATAGGTGCTTGCCTTCCTCTATATCTCAGGTTCACTGAGTTGGATATTGGTGGTAATAATGGTGGCATTGGGTTCCACATCAATGATTTGTCTGCCCTTTTCTGGTTCTAACTCAGAGTTAGAACCCGCATATGATTAAGAGGATTTTACCTTAGCCACCAATGATTGTTTTGAATGAAAATCAACAATGTTGTGCAAAGGGATCTTATGGAATTCGTACCACTTCCTGGTATCTTTCTTCATCTTCCCATTTTCCTTTTTTTCTTGCATCTTGGACTGGTTGTCCTAAGGTTGCCCATCTTTGCTCTATCCTTTGTTTTGTGGGTTGGCACTTCCCTTTCCCTGCTTCTATTGTGAGGGGATCCCAGACCCGAACTACCATGGATTTGTTTTTAGATTCTTCTTGATTTTTATGGCATATCGATAGGATATGAAGTGCCCAAAGTCATGTGGGCCCCGTTGGGGTAAGTTAGTACATCAACTTTCCGGGGTTGTTACTTTTACATATGATCTTTGTTTAGGGAATACAATAGCTCGTTGGAAATCTATTGACGAGTAGCTTGATTCAAATGGATCAATGAGAGCCTTTGGCTATGATTGAGGTTCCTGATCAAGAAAAAACATCTTTTAGGCCCTCAAAATGGCCCTGGAAGTTCAGGAACCGAAAAAATACTAAAAATAGCAAGTTCACAAAAAAATGTTTTGATCTAGTTAGACAAGGTGGGTGGCCATCGAGATCCTCCTGGATCAAGTCTAGAGATTAGTGGGAAGGAGAGTAGAGTGGAAAGAAGGAAAAATGGCTAAGTATAAAGTGTGGAGAGTGGAGAATGAGTAAAATTAAAAAATGGCTAAGTATAGGGCAATAATATGTGGGAGAAAAATAACATATCTTTGGCATATGAGATCTGTTTTAGATTCTGTGAAGTGTTGAATGAAGCTGAGACATAGGGATATTTAGTGAGAATCTCGACATAATTATTTTCCTTCTTTTAGTATCTCTTCTTTTGCTTTATTCTCTTATGTTTCAAAGATAAATTATCCTCGTTAGAATTTCATTGTGAACAAATGGAGAGATGAAGATGTTTGGAAACTTGTTGGGCATTCAAAATCAACGGTTTAATATTATTTGAAAATTTCCAAGTTCTCAAAAGAATTGGTCTCTATTTGAAATAAAATTGGTTTCACATTTACCCCAATCACTTAGTTGATGGGTGTCAGAAAAATGCATCAACATCTGCTTCCAACTGTGGGATAGTAACCCCTTATGAGTTGATGAGAATCAAGAATATTCTTCTATCCACCTTCTCCATTGGGCTATGGATTCATCGTCAAACATTATCTCCATATAACAACTGCTTTATTATGAAAAACATTGATTGAAGAATCAAACTATGTACAAATAAGATCTACATATCCTAACATACTTAGAGGAAAGGGGAACTTTTAAAGTGTAAGTATATTTCCAATTGATCCGTGGAATGAATTACAAAATTGGGGAACATATCGAGGTTTCTATCAAGGACTCAAAAGCATGCCCAAAATCTACTGAAGTAAACCTGATCCATATTTTCACAAAATATGATTGCATTGGTTGGTTAACAATCGTTTGGAACCATGATTCAATAAAATCAACTCCTAGTTCCTCATGAGTGATGCATTCTTTGGTTGGATGAGAATTTTCCCATTTGAAAATGTTTTCATCTTTGTTCTTATCCCCATCCTCATCCAATATTCTTGATTCATTAGTAATGTCCTGAAATCATTCTTCCTTCATGCAATAACAATATTGCCCATCATTGTTCTCAATATTATTTTCTTCCACCAATTCTTATTGCTACCAATGTTCTTGTGACTTTTCGACATCAAGATGAGGCCATTGCAAACCTTTTGCAACATTTTCTACATGTGCATGTTGGATGAAATCTTGTTTTGCATTTGGTGGAGACTCCTCAAATCCGTATTTAAACTCACCATGATCATTACTCTCAAATTTATCATATGAGAGGTCAAAATTTTCCTCCCATAGATCATGTGGATGATAGTATTCTTCTTGAATTCAGACATTAGGGTTCTCACTTTTAGTTTCAGGAACAAAATACAATGCAAAAAAAAATTCACATCTTTCATTAGATTTTTCTTCTAAATCCTTTCCTCCATTGTCTTTGAACAATATTGGCAAGATTAAGAGATTAGCATTGGTTTCATGATTGTTTATTTCAATGACTTGATCTTGCTGCATTAACTCTTTCCAACTACACTTTCCTTCTTACTTCAATAAAAATCTTAGATTCATGAGAAAGGAATTTTCATAACAACTAAAAATGATGAAAGCATTTGGAAATATTTCTTGAGGAATATCATGAAGGACTTTCATAAATATGAAAGTGAAATATTTGACTGTCTTTTCCTCATTCATCTAGATTTCAACCAACTTCAAGAAAAGAGAATATGGATATTTCTTTGGGAAATATTTCTCGACAAATAATTTTTCTAATACATCCTAACCGATGATTGTTACAGTCAGGAATGAATAAAACCATTCACTAGCATTTCCCTTTAGATTTAAGTTAAAAAGTTGGCATGCAACCTCATCTTCAGCCACATTATAAATGTCACAAGAAATATTAAACTTAACCAAATGCTTCTCTGCATCCTCTGAAGTATTTCCGGAAAACATGGGAAACTTTTCCATGGAAGTATTTGGCAAGGGATGAACTTCTCCTTGCAAATTGAGTGGACTTATGTGCAACTGTTTCTTTCTTTGGGTACCTTCTCCCTTTAATATAACTTGAACAAATTTTTTTGGGCTTGGTGGGGAATATGAAGTGTTATCACAACATGAAAGAAACTCATTGGAGGAGTCATATATATCTTCTAGAAATTTTGGAATCTTTTGGGTGGAGTGGCTTGGGCATATTTCTTCAAAATGTGGATTTTTAATGATGGAGTCACCGAGAAGCTCATCCTCCCAGATCTTGGATGATTCTTTGGTTCTATAGAAGTTGGAATAAATGAATTGTGCCTAAAAATTCAATAATATGTCCTCAAGTCCATTTCATTCTCCTTGAATAAGGTTTTCAAGAACCTAGTTCATATTAAAACAATCTACCAAATATTTTTCCAAGACTTGACCAAACAACTTCTAGTTTTCCAATAATATAAATCCTGAAAAGTATCAAATTTCTTGAAAAAAAAATCATTCCCCAATATGGTCACCAAAAATATTGATCTTAAAGATTATTTTACGGTCTTTGACTAAACCTTAGAAGGATAAAATCCCCCTGAGTTTTTAAAGAGGTGGTACTCCTCTCTGTTTTTCTAAAAGTTGTAGCTGATGTTTTGGATAGGACTGTAAAATTGGTTCTTTATTTTTAATATAAAATGGTTCTTGATAACCAGATTTCTCATTGAGTGCAACATTTGCTTGGAAATGGACCAAATAGCTTCTTAATAGTAAAATATAAATAAAGGCTTGTAATATATATATATATATAGCATATATATATATATATATATATATATATATATATATATATATATATATATATATTCAACTTTATTATAACATCCCTTTGAAACACATGTAAGTAGAAGATGCAACCATATTTTCTCACAGAAAAGATTGAAATGGGGTTGATCACTTCAAAGAAATTTAAATAAGCATGGCATTTAAAACTAAAAAGAATACGATGAGCACACTCCAAAATGTCATGCTGATTTTGCATTTAAAAATGAAAATAATATGATGAGTACACTCCAAAAATATCATACTAAAAAATATCAAGGTCTGAGAAATCATTAAATTTATTTACCAAAATAGTTCTATGCAGAGTTCAATGCATAAAAGATATGGCACATTACAAATCATTTCATTAAACTGATTGACTAATGCTCATAAATAAATCCTGCCAAATGCAAGAAATGAACCTCCATGATTCTATTAGACAACTCTGGATTACATTATCAATACTATATATGGCTATAAAAATACTCCTATTGATGTTTTAGGAAGGGGCTTGGAAGAATAAACAAACACTCAAAAACTTGACCTTGTGCTTAGTCTTAGACATACCCAGACAAAGCCTCAAGAGAAATCAAGTAGAAAATGAAGAAGAAAGAATATGGAGATTTGTAATTTCATATCATAAATTTGGTTGCATACTTAAGGATGAATAATGTTATTTTGATCATCTCTAACCTTTTCTTTGATGGTGCTCTTGTCCTTTTAAATATGCTCCCAATGCTTCTATGAAGTGCTTTTCCCTAGCAGTTATGGTTTTCTACTATGTGTGTTCCCATTTGATTCCCCTTTTTGGAATAAAGAGTAGATCCCTTTAAATCAATGATTCATTAAACACTTATTAATGAATTATGTAATTGAAATTCATGTCTCTAAGTGGGACCCACTTCACCCCTTTTATGAAAGTTATTTAATAAACTTTTAATTATAAAAAAAATGAAGTTGATTGCTTGAAAAATATAGGTTGTATTTTAATTTTAAGAGAATGATAAGTGAGTTCTCAACCATAGAAACAATTCTACCAATAATATTCATTATTTCGGTTTTCCAATGATCCATCTTGAGCTAAATTTGAAGGTCTGGATCTCAACTTATAGCCTTGGGAAGTTGAGGTTCCAGAGAAATTTCCCAAGAAGATATGAAAATAGAGTTGACTATTATTTTAATTTCTAGAATGATTATGGAGAAATTCATCCATTTAAACTTGTCATATTTTCTTCCTTCTCAAATTACCTTTCCAACAAGGTTTTGTTTTCCCCAAACATACATCTAGATGAAAATATACGAGCTCGGGAAGATGGAGACTTAGCCAACATAGATCATGTTTGAGGGTGAATCTTGTCCCTTGATTTGATTTTTCCTTTGTTAATCCCACGTGCATTATGGGGGGTTTCTATGGGAAAATTCCCCCTAAAATGGGTATAAGGAATAGGAACACTGATAACTCCCTTAAAATATTGACTCATTTCTAATCTACCGCAAAACAATCTAGACTAAGTGATAAGAGAGAGGGAAGAGAAGGTTAAGAAGAGCACCTTGAATCCTTACAGTTGATGTAGACCTCTTCAACTTGTTGTTTCCTCTTAGATCACAGATCTCTTGCCAAAAATGACCTACAAGGGGTTAAGAATACAACACAACAACATATACAATATCTGGTAATCACTTAAAATCTTAAATATAGATGTAAATGATCAAATATATAAGAACATGTACACATAAGGTTTTGGGACAAATATAATCTCTTTTATTCATATACAATATGAAAGGTTACAACCTTTTCTTATGTACATCGCTCTATGAACCAAGTACAAGATCCTCTGTAATAGCTCCAAGTGCACCAATCCAACATAGAATTATCATAACCAACATGCCATCAAGGGAAGAAGGAAGGGTTTCATAGAGAGAATGGTTGGAAGGGAAAGATAAGGATAAAATGTTGAGAAAGATGCAAAACTTGGGAAATGAGAGGGAAAGGATTTTGGCAGAGTTTTCTTATTCTCTTGTTCACATGTCTAAATGAATCCCAAAGACCTCTTTTATATGAGAAAAATATGGTTATTTGGTTTGGGGATGGGCTACAAAGGGTAGAATCGTTAGGACACCCTTCACAACCTATAAAATCCGTTGAAATACGTGCAATTTTATAGTTTTTTTCATTTTTTAGAGGTAAATGCGGTCTAATTAGCATGCAGAACGCATATGTACACAGGATAATAGTGCAGCAGGGTGCGTACATTATACAAAAAGTGTTTTTTTAAAGAAAACCTCAGCAATATGATTTGGCAAATGATGCAAATGGATAAGCCAATGTCTTGGATGCATAGGTGTGGTATTTTTGGACTATAACAGATGCCCCCTAATGTGTGAGGTCAGAAGAGCAACTAGTGTTTAAATACATTATAACATGTTTATACAGTGGGAAGGAACAGAGTTGAGTGAGCCCAAGACGAGTGTTCATGAGTGTGTCATCTACAAAATAATGATAATTTCTCTGAGGTGGGTATACACATGCTCGAGATAAACTAAGCATGGCTTCCAATCAAGTACATTGTAGATCCATGTCATATAAAATAATCATGACTACGAGACAAATATGAAAGTTTATATAGAGTGTAGCCACAGACAATACAAAAAGGATCTACATCTAAAAATCATCAGAAGATATACAATGTCATAGAAGTCTTCGGGAGGCATCAAGGCCTATGGTTGGAGATGACAACTTCATAGCTCGAGAAACAACTTCAATATATTCAAAAATCAGGTAGGAGTACAATAGGAGTGTAAGACTCACTACTATTATGTCTTCGACATGTCGTCACAGAAATACTAGAGGACCTCGATTATCAGGAACATAACTTCATTGATTCTGAATGTGAACTTGACTAGACTCTCGGGATGGTTGACTCATGAAGGTCAACAGAAAAACTGTAGAATGGCTATCTTAGGTTGGAAAAAGCTTCCCTTGGACAAAAGCACGAAAAAATGATGAGACTTGGCCATCATATTATTGACACAATTCTGTGATACATGAGGCATCACAAACTCTCCATATGTTTGGAAGAGTAACCAAATGGAGGAGGAAACAACTCTATTAACAAGAACAACCTCCTAAGGTCATATTAGATCCAAATTCTTGTAGAACAAATGGAAATATGTGCTTTGTCCAAGGGTGAATATATTGTTTCCTATAAAAGAGAATGTATATCTTGTCCCCTCTTTTGGGGATATTTGATTTTTTTGTCTCTTTCAAAATTTTAACGATCTTGAAAAAGAATAAAAGAATTTTATGTTACAAAAGAGGAGTGAGTGTCACAGGAAAGAAAACTAGTTCCAAGCACATGGAACATATTAATCCTCAATGCAAGGAGACATGTGCAGGATAAGGACACTCGAGCAAATTACTCCATGGGTCAAGGTGTCAGATCGTAAGGGAAAAAAGTGTTACAAGGCTTGCACCTAAGGAATTCTCTAAAGGTTCAGTAATAGAAACATGAAGCCAACATTAGGCCAAATACATAAGGATGATACATGCGATGTGATTACATTATGACAAAACAAGACTCCTTCCATGTGAAGTTTTACGATCCCAAAGAAGGTAAGCTCGACGGTTTTTCATGTTTAGAGAGTCTAAAAAATGCTAAAAGAATACTCTAGAGTGATCGTTCTTGTAAAGTTAGTCTCCAGGGTCCAAAAAAGAACAAAATCATACCCAGGAGAACTCTTCTGGTCACTGTGGCCAGAGGGGCCAGAGTATTCCTTTTTCATAATTAGACTAGTTGGTCTAGAAAAGGGTTAAACTTATACCAAAAGGACATCTCTTCAAAACCATTTAAATGAGTGTTACAAAGACAAGATCACTCGGCTATATTTTCATTTTTAAGGATTCTGAAAAGGGATTAAATATGGACTCACCGCCTTTTTCGTAATTTTCCCCCTCAGTACGAAAAAGTATAAAACATAGCTTAGGAGAACTCTCTCTGTGAGACATGTCTCCCGAGGTGTACCTTTTTCTTGGGTAATATATTAGCTGAAAAATGGGTTAAAGTTATGCCAAATAGATATTCCTTCTCAGCCAATTAATGAGTGTGTAAGGAACAAGGTCACTCAAAGATATTTTCATACTTAGGGAGTCTGAAAAGAGATTAACTATAGACTCCAAGGGGTTTCCTTTTTGGTAGATAATCTCCAAGGCCCAAAAAAGTGATAAACCAAAACTAGGGAGAATGGCCCTTTTCCACAAATCTAGTCCCTGAGGCTCGAAAAAGGGTTAAACTTACGCCTAAGAAGACTCTCCTAGAGAACCGTAGCTCCTAGGGAATATATTTTTCATAAAAATAGCCATCCAGACCGAACAATGGGTAAACTATCACCAGACACATGCGCCTTTGAGTTTTAGTTTGACGAGGGTGAAGGGAATCAAGATCACTCGACAATATTTTCAATTTTAGAGTCTGAAAATGGCTTAAAGAAAACTATCTGGGGGCTCTGTTTCTTAAGTAATCCGAATGAGACCGAAAAGGATAAATAATTTCTCATTATATGTCACTTTCATAGTTTAAATGATCTTGAAAGGAAACAAACCATGCTCTCAGGGAGTCCCATGGAAAAGGCTAAGAATGATGACTAGGAAGAAGAATGAGGCTTCATTACAAAGTCATGGAAGGACTAAAAGGACTCACATTCATATGAAGTACTTTGGTGTGGGCACCAAAAGGAAAACAAGGCTACAACTAGGATTCCCATGGAAGGAAGCCTCTACCACATAAAGTACGACACACTGATCAGTAAGGAAGGTTAGTGTCGCAATTCAGTGGGGTCGATCCTAAGGATAAATGAACCAGGAAACATATAATGAAAAAATGCAAGTAGGGAAAATCCTAGCCTATATGCCAATTTCGAGGTCAAAACCTCTCAGAACGGATCGATACGATGAACAAATGTCAAATAAAAATGTCTCCAAGATCCTGCATATAAGGCCAATAACACTCATCCAGAATTAATAAATCTAATATAGATAAAAACTTTGGAAAATAAGAGGTGCTATTGAATACCAAACAATAAAACAACAAACATGGATTGTACAATATGGTACAAGGAACTGCACATCCTTATGGCTCATTCATGATATTGGTTCAGGTAGAGCCCGTTGCTAGGTTCTGACCAAGAGTCTCTTCGATAGTCAACCTGGAAAGTCTCCCAAAAGGGAAGAAAACACAAAACACGATGTAAGTCTTCCCACGATATACAAACCATAGTCATGGCTTCAAGGATAGCCTCATCTAAAGGAAATTCAATATCTGAGAAACCACATGAATGAGGAGGGTTGACATTCCCAAAAGGATAAGTAAATTTACCATACTCCATATGATTATGGAGGTTCTATCCAGGACTGGCAGAGTCTATCAATGAAGAATAACAATCATGAGGGATTGAAGATCTATAAACAATGAGATCATACTCAAAATCAGAGTCAAGATCATTCGAGCCAAGAGGGGGAAGCAATGCCTCCCATGCACCCATTGGATAAATCAAAGAATAAATTGTTGAGACTAAGTCTCAAGAAGGAAAACATGAGTGAGAAATTTGCTTCTCATGAGAAACTAAACACTGAGGACAAGACACCACATAGTTTACCTGTGGCGGGGTAGAGTCTACATGAATACTAGGAACATATAAAGGGGCAGACTGAACTAATTCTGAATTAGGATGGTGAATCATGATTATCAAATTTCAACTGGTTGATAGTGTTAATGATTCCATTGTGAAGGAAATGCATCACATGGAAGAGTGTAGACACCACAACGTTCATAACATATACATAATCACACATGAGAATCATATTGAAATCTAACGGGGCTTGCACCACTATAACATCGACACAGACTGTCTTCCCACCTAACAAGATAGGAAAGTAAGGAAGAATCTCCAAATATTCAATAGGAAATTTGTCAAAATCCAACATCTCGTGGGAAGAAGACACAAGCTCGGAAGAACCCAAATCTTTCCAAGCCAAGGAGGATAAAATACTTGTGGAGGCTCCTTCATTCATAATACATCGGTAAAAAAAAATTGTATTAACTTCAACCCTTATTTGAAAGGGTGTAGAAGAAGGAATATAAGGATCAAATATGTCATTCCAATCAGAGGAAACCATCCTAGGACTTGGAGGGTGTGTGCTCGAAGCGATGGGAATGCCCACTTATTCTGAAAGTACTAAACTGGAAATTCTAGAAACATAGTCAGTAGACACATCACTCCCCATGAGAAGAGTGGGATCAGCCAAATATGTCATCAAAGTGACCACATTGGTAGACTCGACACTCTCTAAGAGAAGAGTGGGATCATCTGAATATTGCATTAGCATGATCACTTGGGTAGACTTGACACTCTCTAAGAGAAGAGTGAGATTAGCCAAAAATTGCATCGGCATGACCACTTTGGTAGACTCAACACTTTCCAAGAGAAGAGTGGGATCGAATGAATATTTCATCAAAGCGACCACTTCCTCAATCACCTTTTGAATAGGCTGGGAGACAACATGGTGTGAAGGCTCATCACCCCCCAAATAAGAGTGGGATCGGCCGAAGATTGCATCAGAATGACCACTTCATCAACCAAAGGATGAATAGATTGTGGGGAAACTAAAGAAGACTCAGAATCAGAAGAGATGGAAAAAACAGACCAAAATCTCCATGCCTCTAGAAGGCTAGGGAATAAATGAGTAAGGTGATATCCCTTGCAAATATTAAAAGGGAACTTAGGCTTACATCATATCCATCTAGTTTTGTTAATAGAATCAATCCCACTAACATGACTAGCAGTAGTTGGTTGCTTGTCCTCAACATGACTTGTAGAGGTTGTTGACACCTCTCCAACATGACTAGCAGAGGTTGGGTGTTGAACTCCAGTATGACTTGCATGGACTAGGTTCATGCCCCCAGTATGACTTGCAATGGTTGATTTCACATCTCCAACATGATTTGCATAGGTTGGTGATTGGTCGATAACATAACTCACGTAGGCTACAAACCTATTTCCAGTATGACTAGCAGTGACTAGACTTTTTCCCCCAACTTGAATTGCAAAGGTTGGGTTCTTTCCCACAGGATGACTTGTAGAGGCTAGGTGTTGGTATTCAACATGACTTTCAAAGGTTTATGACCTATCTCCATCATGAATCGCAGAGGTTGGTGATTTCTTCTTCCTATTCTTCCTCTTTCTATTTCATTTAGAATTCTGGTTACTAGTACCTATACTTTCACCAGAGAAAACAAAAGGAGGAGGAGAATACTTTGTTGATAAAGGAATGTCAACATGATTCTGATGACATAAGGTTCTTAACTAAGAAGCGTAAATAACATTCAGGACATTTGGAATGGTACCCAACCAAACTATTAGTCCCACATTCAACTCAGGAATGTACAAAGTGGCCATCAAAGGGACACCAATGTTTCCAAAGAAAGGAAAAGAACAAGAATCCCCTTGCAAAGGGGTTCCTTGGCTGGTAACATTGGGAACCTGGGCCATGAAGATCTTATGCATAGGTTCTTCCCTTGTGGTATCATTCAAGTCCATAAAATTATCACACACTGACTCTAGTAAATCAGTGGTACAAAAATATACACCTATAAGGAAGTCGACTCCACATTTCTAAGAGGAAGACCAAAACGTACTCATGATTGGCGAAGTGGGAGGTCTACCACCTTAGGTCAGAGACCCAAAGAAATTATTGAATAACTCACTATGTAAAATTAGGGAGCACAAAGCACACCATTATGAAGAAATGACCCTTCTGAATGCTTCCAACCCAGGGAGATTAGTCATGATCGTCCAAATAATTCACAAAGGAAACCAATTGGTCAGGAGAAGAAGTTACCTAGATCTCTAACCGACGGTCACTTCGGGTGTCTCCCAGAGAGTACATAGTCTACCTCAGGTACCATGATACACCCCTCACAGTCACTTTTGTGTCAACATATATAATGGAAACTAGGGCACCATCCTATAATCAATAACCAGGTGGGTACAGTCAACAACCGAGATAGTGTATGGGAAGGGTAACTAAGCCTGAAGCTCCTCCTAAGCCCTGAAATGCAACAAGGAAAAAATCACTCTTAGAGTACCTTGGATAGATCTAAGTGTCTCAGAGGTATAAAAAAATTCAGGCCAATAACACTGCAAGATTCACCCCCGATACAAACTCTCCCAAATTCTTTGTCAGGATCAGGAGTGGATATCTCCATCACCATCCTCTATGCAGCCTCGTGTTTGACTCCTATGTTAGAGGAGATTCCTGGATCGAGTAATTACAAAGTGGATTTTTCACACCCTAGCATAGAAACCTAAGTTAATTTTTGGTTGGCCTTGGAGAGTTTACGTCTCCACACCTAATCTAAGGCCATATCCTAATCTATTGGTGAACCTTAGAAAAAGTGTTACTAATATATTTTACATTAGCGCGTTCGTTTTAGAGGATTTTATTACTCTAAGAACAGAGGTGCAACTTATGTTGTTTGAGACTCCTGTGAAAAAGAAACTAATTAGAACACTGGCAAATAAGACTTTACACTAATTCTACAAATGAAAAAGAGTTTCAAGCAAAAATCATGAACAATGCTTCAAACATAAAGATGCAATATTTTCTCTTTTCCTTGCAAAATGCACAATGCAAATTTCGAGTGAAACAAAAGAGAAAATGAAAGGATTTTATTTATTATTTTTCTTTTGAAATGCTTTCAAGAAGAGAAGAAAACGCAACCCTATGCTAATTCCTTTTTCTTTTTCAAATAACAATGCAATGAAAGAAAGAGACCTAAAAAACTAGTTTTTTTTTTTGTTTTCTTCGAATCAAAGAAAAACTAACAAAATATGTTAAAAGAAACTACAGAATACATGATTCATGGGCCCCCCATTTTTAAAATGCAACTCATTTTTCTTAAAATTCAAGATAAAAATAATCCAAAATGATTTGAAACATAGAGAGACAAGAGGATTTATTTTTTTATTTCATAAACAATCTGAGCTTGCAAATTATCTAAACCCCAAACAACAGAACCTTCTGGAACTCAGGAACACGTGGGAACCACAAGTTTCAAATGGAAAAAGGAAAAGCTTGTGAAAAAATTCTCCAAACCCACAGAGATGTGTTTTGTGCACAATCATCTTGCGTATGTACGCGGGTTGATTATAAAGTAGTACACATATGTACGCGTGTTGTACAGTGAATAGAATGCATACACCTCTGTAAATTTTCAAAAAAAGAAAAAGTTTGGACAGACAACTTGGGAAAGGGAAGCTACTAAGCACCTCAAAGGTGACTAGAGACCCTAATTGACATAGAACACTCAGAAAACTCAGAAACAACTAAAAATCAAACCAAAACAAGATCTCCCACTAAGACCCTAGAGGGACTCCCCACCGGAGTCACCAATTATGCTATGGGGAAATCCCCCCCAAATTGGGTCTAAGGAATAGGCAGAGCGATAAATACCTTAAAAGACATACTTATCTCTAATCTACCCTCAAAAAATCTAGACTAAGTGATGAGAGAGAGGGAAGAGAAGGTTAATAAGATAACCTTGAATCCTTATGGTTTATGTAGACCTCTTCCACTTGTTGTTTCCTCTTATATCACAGATCTCCTGCCAAAGTTGACCTGCAAGGAGATAAGAATACAACACAACAACATATACAATCTCTAGTAATCACTTAAAATATTAAATATAGATGTAAATGATCAAATAGATAAGAAAATGTACACATAAGGTTTTGGGACAAAGATAATCTATTTTATTCATATACAAGATGAAAGGTTACAAACTTTACTTGTGGACATCGCTCTATAAACCAAGTCCGAGCTCCTTTGTTGTGGCTCCAAGTTCACCAATCCCACATAGAATTCTCACAACCAACATTCCATCAACGAAAGAAGGAAGGTTTTCATAGAGAGAATGGCTAGAAGGGAAATCTGAGGATAAAAATCAGAGCAAGTTGCAAAACTTGGGAAATGAGAGGCAAATGATTTTGGCATAATTTTCTTATTCTCTTGTTCATATGTCTAAATGACTCCCCAAGACCTATTTTTATATGATAAAATATGTTTATTTGGTTCAGGGATGGGCTACAGGGGGTAGAATGGTTAGGAAACCCTCCATAGCCCGTAAACTCCGCCGAAATACGTGCAATTTTATATTTTTTGCATTTTTTGGAAGTAAATGTGGGCTAACTAGCATGCAACAAGCATATGTATATGGGATAACTAGCATGCATCATGCATATGTACCCAAGATAATAGTGCAACAAGTTGTGTACATTATCCAAAAAATTGTTTTTTAAAGAAAACCTTAGCATTATTATTTGGAAAAGGATGCAAATGGATAAGACAATGTCTTCGATGCATAGGTGTGGAATTTTTGGGCTATAACAAGGGTGAATAATTAGTGTTTATAATGAATATGCCTCCCTTATGTTTCATGGGTGAAATAAAGAAACTTATGGAAGCCTTAATGTAGCTCTTGTGCCTTAGAAAAGTTCATTCCTTGGTAATATTTTGATTGCCTAGCCACTGCCCAATCAATGCCTAGTCAGTTCCCAATCAACCTGTGACTATCTGACATGCGAAGTCCATGTATCACCTGGGGGTGGGTCCACCTAATTGCCAAATGTCACCCAGGGATAAGGTTCACATCATTTCCGCGTGTCCCAATATGGCAGGTCAACGAAAAAGGGGAAGAAACTTAGGATAGGAAATAATATTAAAAAAATAAAATGAAGGGCTTGTGGAGTTACAAGAATGCGGAGGTAAAAGAGGTAGGTGAGGGGATAAAAATCAATAAAAAATTAAAATGAAGAGTTTGTGAAGTTACAATAATTAAAAGGTAAAGGAGGAAGGTGCGGTGATAAAAATTGGTAAAAATGACTAAGTATGAGGTGAAAAAAGGGGAATGGAGAGTGCATTATGGTGAAGGTGGGATTGCATAAATAAAACTTCATAAAAATACTAAGTAAGAGGAAAGGAATACTAAGTAGGAGGAAATGATGAAGAACAAAATACATGGGGAGATGAAAAATGTGAAATTTACTTACTCCAACATCCACAATGTGAAAAATAAATTAAGTGTAGGATACAGGACACAAGACATGAGATAGAACTTGGGAAAAAGGTTGATATTAAACTAGTTATAAAACTTGGTAAAAAGACTAATTAAGAGAAAAGGAAGACTAAGTAAGAGGAAAGGGTGTGGATGTGGTTCATGCGATATAGGAATATGTTTATCTCTGACAATGCATTCAAAAAACAACTAATTATAGGACTCAGTAAAAACATAGTGTAAAACCTAGTAAAATGAATAAGTCATGAAGGGTGCAATTTGGGTAACGCAGAAGATAGAGGTGAAAATTGAGGGTTGTGG
Organism: Picea sitchensis; assembly: GCA_010110895.2. Taxonomy (NCBI): domain Eukaryota; kingdom Viridiplantae; phylum Streptophyta; class Pinopsida; order Pinales; family Pinaceae; genus Picea; species Picea sitchensis. Next base: position 112,844 of record SNQJ01S0004143.1, read on the forward strand.
GATTGTGGGTGTGGGACACAAGATATGAGGAATTATGAGTCTAGAATATGTTGGACTTCCACACCACTATTCTCGCAAGGCATAAAAATAACTAAGTGTAGAAAGAATAAAATGCGGCAAGTCATGAAAAATGACTACAATGTTGGGGATGTAAGTAGTAGGGTTACATGGAAGTAAGGAAATGGGAATGAAATATGAAGTGTATAAAATGGAAAAAGGAAATTTTAAAGAGGAAATTGGAAATAGGAAAAGAAAAATGGAAAATGGAAAATAATAATGAAACTGAATAAGTGGAAATGGAAAATGGAAATAAATTATGAAAATAAACGTGGAAATGAATAATCGAAATGGAAATGGGTTAAGTATGGAAATGGTTAAATGTGAAAATGGTGAAATATGGAAATGATGAAGTATGGAAATGGTGTGGTTGATTGAAAAAATATCTAAGTATGGAGAGTAGTGAAGAAAATGTCTAAGTGTGGAGAGTAGTGAGGAAGGAGAGTAAAGTAGAAATAAGGAAAAATGGATAAGTGTAAAG
>SNQJ01S0004143.1:113391-143328 GCA_010110895.2 Picea sitchensis
CCAAGGAGACCTATTCTTAAGATCATATTATTTCATCTCATATTGTACTCTAAATTGGATATATTGTAAAAGGATGTTTCCCCTCGAAGTGGACTGCATTCATTGATTCTTTATCATTTTTTAAGGTGTTAGATCATAACATTTGGTATCAGAGCATTGTTCCAAGGGTTTTTCTTCTATAAGAGAGTCAACTTATCATTTTTTCTATAAATTTGTTTCTTAGCCGAATCAGATAGAAAAAAATTATAGGTTACCTAGAAAACATATCAAGGTACATCTGGCACAAATTTTAGCTTCTGGGTCATTATAATTTTAGAGATATAACCTATGGAAGATATGGTTGTTGATTCATCTTGAATTTAGTTTTAAACTAGTCTTCTTTGGATTTTCACTATAACTCTTTTTCTGGGAGGTTTCAGATAGTGAAACTTGGTGGATAATGAGGAGAGATATCCTAGTATAGGTTGTCGAAATTTTAGAACCAGGTATTAAATATTGGACACATAGAATTATGTACAAGTCCTCTCTCTAAAAAAGTCCAAAAATATTCAAGGTTTGGGAAAGTTACCTTAACTTTCACTTGGCACATCAATTTTTTCGTTAGACCTATGACATTACAGAGAGGACATGTTAGAGTACTACATGATGAAATTTTAGAAATACATTAGCAAGAAGGCTAACTAGGAGGGCAAACTCCTAATTAATGATTTGAAAGGTACACAACTTACAATTGGCATAAAGTTTTATTGGAAGATCTATTTTTGGTGATTCAAAATTTGTGATAAAGAGGAAAAAGAGGATAATTATTCTTTTCTCAAATAGATCCAAATTATCCTCCAAAATTTACTTCACCAACTAAGACTTAAGAGAGCTCAACCATGATTCAATATAAAATCCAATAGATTTATCACCAGATGGAAAAGAAGATCACTAGAAGTAGGGAACACATGGAAAAGAAGATCACAGAAAGTAGGGAACAAGTAGATAAGAATATGAATGGAAAGAAGAATGACATGAAAATCAAGATGAATGCAAATAAGGAAGAGATGAAAATAAATATGGAACAAATGAAACATAAGATCAATGAAAATATGAAAAGAAATATGCATGAAATGGAAAATAAGATCAATGAAAATATGGATGAAAATAAAGAAGAAATACAAAAATCCATGAAAGAATTGAAAAATTCCTTGTCTTCCATGATATTTCATGTTCTATATGAAAGGCTCCCTGAAGGAGATATTAAAATGCAATGAACTCATGAAAAGAAAGGTAGTATTCATGTTGAATCACTTACCGATAAATATAATAAGAAATTCTCATGTGAATTTAACTCTAATAGTGGAGTTGATTATGGTGGGGGTCCTAGCTTCAACTTTCCTAAGATTGAATTAAATAATTTTTATGGAATATAGGTCTTTACCTAGGCGAACCAAATATAGCAATATTTTGAACTTCATAGTATTATGGATGATAAGAAAAGGATTCACATAGAAACTTTCAAATTTGAGATAAAACCATGTCAACGGTATCAATGGGTAATTAAAAAGAAGACCCCGTTTTATGATTATACTTGAGGTTTATGTACAATAGACTTAGAAGCACAATCTAGGAGAATTTAGGAACATGACTACTTCAGTCAATTGACAAGAATCAAACACTTAGGTGATATTGAATATTATAATTCATAATTTCAAGTATTGGCCACAAGGGTGGATGACATAAGTGATGAAAATTTGTTAGAATCTTACATAAGTCGATTAAAGGAAGACATTAAACATGATTTTTTCTTAAGACATCCTAGAAATATTAAGGAATCTATGCAATGTTCTCATCATATTCAAGCCAAGAATAAGGCTACACATAATTCTACCATTGGAGAATACACAAGGAGTAAGATCATTTTTGGGTTCACAAGACAATCGTACCTCAACTAACAAGGTTGACACATCAACAAATGGATGAAATAAATACAAAAGGAATATGTTTCAATTGGGAGAACATGTACAGTAAGAGGCATAAATGCCGTGAGAAGAAATTATTCTACATAAACTGTGAATATTGTGAATTGGAACCACCACAAAATCCAGATCTAGAAGTGACTGCCCCAACAATATATTGTCATGCATTGGATAACATCAGTACTCAAAAAACCCTCGATATACAAGGATACATCAAAAAGAAAAAGGTAACAGTATTGATTGATTCTCGTAGTACCCATAATTTCATTAATTACAAATTGGAAAAATATCTCAATTTCTTTGTATATACCACACTAGAGTTTCAAGTAATGATTGAAAATCGAGGTACCATAAATTTTTCAGGAAAATGAAATACCATTAAGATCAACATGGGGGAGTATTTTTTGGGTAGCCCCATGATTTCCATCCAAATGGGTGGTGCCAATGTTGTATTAGGGGTCGAATGGTTAAAATCATTGGGAATAGTGGCCATTGATTTTGAATATTTTTTCGTGATATTTTCCTCAGATGGAAATGAAATTGAGCTTAGAGGTATCCAACGGAAACCTTCTAACGTGATAAGATCCAATAGCAGGACAAAATTACTCAAAATGGGACACTACGGTGTAATTGCGCAATTTTTCTCACTTGATGTTCAAACATATATATCCTATTCTCCACTAGATCTCCAAATAGTTATCAACAATCATTTGAAGGTATTTGGTGAAATTCCTAAGGGTTTTCTACATACTCGAGATCATGACCATGTTATTAATTTGGAATGAGGAAGTCTACCACCTAAAATTAGTCCTTACAAGTGTCCATTTGCACAAAATAGTGATATTGAGCACGTGATATGAGAAATGTTAGATGATCCAGGTGGATATCGGTGGCCAGCCACATATTCCATCTCACTTATCTTGGCAGTTTGGAAGTTTGGAAGTTTTTTCCTAGTTTTCGAGTCCCGAACTTCTAAGGTTGTTTTGAGACCCTAAGAAACATTTTTAGTGTTCTCCATATTCAAAGTGTAGATAGAGTCATATTTTGATGGCATAATGTTTATTCCTCGGATAGACCTTTCCAACGGGCTATCTTGTGCCTAAAACGAAGATCATATGCAAATGTTACGACCCCAGGAAGTTCATGTACCAACTTACCCCAACAAGGCCCACATGAGTTTTGGCGCATCATCTCCTAGGGTTAGGTTTTTGTATGTCTAAGGTTTTTGCATTCATTTTTATTGTAAAAATTCTTTTAGAGCCTGAATGTACTCATCTTCTTGTGAATGAGCGTAGTCGTCACATCACTTCTTAGAGATAAGCTTCTGTCATTCTAGAAATCTTGTCTTAGTATGGATTTTATAGTTTAAACATATTTTTTATTTAATAGAGGTCAAGTTTTATTGTATCTCTTTTATTATTCACCATGTCTCTGTGTTAATATTATAAATATATGTTTCATTTTTTTCTGCTCATAAATCCAGATCATTGGTATCAAAGTTGTTTGATCCTTGTCATTTTTAGTGCATGTACCTGACGAGGTCAGGGTATAGAGAGTTGGGTCTCAAGCTTGTTTATCTTGAGGACAACTGATCTCGCATTCCGAAGAAAAATTCCATGAGAGGCGAAAATAAATACGATGGGACAAAAGATCATTTCAAAATGTTACTTGAGGAATCCCTCGAGGGACAGAGGAATGAGATGATGGACATACTTGCACAAATCCTTCGACAGATGCTGACAAGCGACACATCTACCTCAATCAGATCCACTACCCCCTTCAAGGTATAGATCAATTTTTAAATTTGTATATTTGAAGGTCAAATAGATGCGGATGTCATAGGTAAATGGTAATACCTTCTAGAAGGGTATTTTTTTGTCCACAACTTTTCTGATAGGGAAAAGATTACATTTTTTCTCTTAAAGGACATCCCCCATGTCAAATATTTGTGGGATAATTTCTGTGAGGAAATTCAAATAGAGGGATCCACATTATTTGGAGTTTCACCCACTTGACGTTCCTACAGGGATGTTATTAAGGAACAATACTACCCTGTTGAAAGTTATGATGACTTGTATACAAGATAGACCACACTGTGATAGGAAAGAGACCAAAAAGTGCCATATTTCCCCAATGTCTTCCATACCTTGTGCAACAATATGGGTATCAAATATTTTGAGTGTCATCTGGTGCTCAAATACCATATCGTTCTGCATAGACACGTCTAGAAGGAAATGGAGTTTTTTGACATCTCATCCTTGGGTGCAGCCTATCGATATGCTATCAAAATTGTGTAGAAGCTTAAACAAAAGACATGGAAGTTTGGGTCTGGGAACCCCTCATAGAAGAAGCAGGGAAAGGGCACCCCAACCCGCAAAAGAAAGGGAAAATAAAATATGGACAGCCTCAGGAAAACCAGTCTAAGCTGCAAACAAATAATGAAAATGGGGAGACACAGAAAGACACTAGGAAGTGGTGCAACTTCCATAAGAGCCCCTAGCATAACACTGTTGATTGCCTCTAAAAGAATTCATTGGTGGTAGAGGTAAAAGCCTCTAAAATAGATGTGGATTCTGACTCAGATTAATAACTAGAAAAGGGGAGACAAATTATTGATGTGTAACCCAGTGCCATCGTTGCTACCACCAAGATCCAACCCATTGAACCTGATGAGCCAGAGGAAGGAGAGTGTCTCTTTCATTCACAAATGTGGGTGAAGGGTACTCCACTACACTTCATCATTGATAGTGGTATCCAGAAGAACCTCATCTCAGTAGAGGTCATCAAGAGGCTATCCCTTCCAACAACACTGCACCCACATTCATACACCATCGGATGGCTATGCCAAGGAAGTGATCTTCGCATAAGCCAACGATGTCTCCTGCCCTACGACATCAAGATATTCAAAGATGAGGTATTGTGTGATGTTGTTCCCCTTGAAGTTTGTGAAGTTATTTTGGGCCAACCTTATTTATGGAAATGCCATGTTATATATGAGTCTATGCCTCAAAATGTTATTATAAACTTTAAAAGGAAATTGTAGATGATACCCGAGGTAGTCTGACCTACTGCCATTTCCTTGATCTCTGCTAAGAAATGCAAGAAGGTCATCTCTCAAACCAAGAAGTTTGTATTCTTTGTGATTCTCTCTCAAAGTGAGTGAAAGGTTTCACCCACATCCATGGCCTCTACGACTGATCTCTCCATGCAACGAAAGAAAATGGATAAGGTTGTGGAAGAATAAAAAGACATCTTCTCCTCACCCACTGGGGTACCTCTACACTATCAAGTCAAGCATCCAATCGATCTGACCCCCGGTGCACCACTACCCAATGGTTTTGTCTATCATCGCTCTCTATTAGAAAATGAGGAGATAAAGCATTAGATCCAAGAAATGCTCCAAAATGGGCACTTCCAATCGAGCTCATCACCATGTGGAATCCCAAACATAATTTTGTATAGGAAAGACAAGACCAGGTGACTCTGCATCGATTACCTGGCCCTAAATAAAATTGTAGTCAGGAAACAATACCTGATTCCCGAATCGACGATCTCCTTGACCAGATCAAGGGGGCCAAATACTTTAGTAAGATTGATCTAAAGTTTGGATACCATTAGGTCCCAATAGAGCAGACTAATGTATGGAAAAATTCCTTGAAATCCAAAGAAGGTCTTTTCAAATGGTTGGTCATGCCCTTTGGTTTGAGAAATGCCCCAACAACTTTCATGAGGATGATGAATGATATCTTGCTTCCTTTCACCAATTATTTTTTGGTGGTGTATGTGGATTACATCCTCATCTACAAGAAGACTTGGGAGGAAAACTTGCAACATATTCATTAGGTTTTGCACACTCTACGACAACACAAGCTATACACAAATTTGGAAAAATGCTCCTTCGGCATGGATAGGGTATAACACCTAGGCTACATTGTTGATGAACATTGAGTGCATGTTGATCTTGCTAAGATCTAGGTCATTTGTGACTAGCCATCCCCAACCACACTCACTGAGCTTCATAGCTTTTCAGGCCTTGCCAATTTCTATCACAGGTTTGTGTTGGGATTCTCCCATATTGCATGGGCCCTTATCCAAGTAACCAGGGGTGGTGGTAAGGAAAAGTTCATTTTTGGATTTTCGCAACAAAAATCATTTGATAATTTGAGGAAACACTTGTGTTCATCCCTAGTGATCCCATTACCTGACCTGAAACAACCCTTTGAGATCAAGACAAATGCTTTAGACTATGTTGTGGGTACAGTTCTCAGTCAACACAGAAACCCTGTGGCCTATCATAGTGAGACACTATCAGATGTTGTCCGTAAGTATCCTACTTAAAAATAATAAATGCACTCCATTGTGAAAGCCTCCTGCCAATGGAGGCATTACATTCTTGGGAAGGAGACAATCATCTGCACCAATAATAAGTCGTTGCAATTCATGTAGACATAGGGAGAATTGCGGAATAGTCATCATCAGAAGTGGTCCACATACTTGTAGCAGTTCCATATCAACAACAAGTATAATATAAGAAGCAAAAATTGCATCGTTGGTTGCCTCAACCACCCTCTAGTTGCATAATTCACCACGGTGCTAAATTATTGCAACCACGAGACCTCCAAGAGGCCCCAACTCTGATAGTGATCATGACTTCTCCACAAATTACCAAATGTTGGGACGAAACATAGTTGTCACTGACTTCCATCTTCAGGATGGGTTGTTGTGCCATATGGGCCATCTCTGCCTTCCATCAAGTGAGCGAGCGAAGATGATTTGGGAAGCCCACTACAGTCGGGTGGCATGACACTTTGGCGTTGAAAAAACAATGGTAGCGTCGTAGCAACATTTATATTGGCCAAAACTTTGATAGTATGTTATTAAGTATATCAGGTCTTGCACTGCCTACACCATTTCCAAACCGACCATTAAGAAAACAGGGATGTACACCCCTCTTCCTACTCCTAAAAGGCCCTAGGAATCCATATCGATGGATTACATTCTAGGCCTTCCTTCCACCAATAAGGGAAATGTCTATGTTTTTTTGGTGTTTGATCGCTTTTCTAAAATGGCGATTATGGCTGCCTGCAAGAAGAGAATCACAACAGAGACCACTACCAAGCTCTTCTTCAAACGAGTATGGGTACATTTTGAGATGCCAAAAACCATCATCTCATATCATGACAGTCGGTTCCTCAACACATTCTGGTTGAGACTCTGGTCATTGTTGGACACCAAGATCACAAAATCCACTTTCTTCCACCCCTAGACAGATGGTCAAACCGAGGTCTTCAATCGGATGATCATGCATATCTTGCGCATGTACAATTACAATCATTCCTGCACATGGGATGCGATCCTTCCCTATGCTCAACAAATCTACAATAGAGCACTACATAGCTCAACCAGCCACAACCCCTTCCAGGTTGGGTTGGGATTTCAACCATTGGGTCCCATGGATGTTGCACTACCCCTTACGGCCACCCAAGAAGACTCATCCCATGCTCAAACTGAAGCCGACAAAGCCACCAGGTTCACTGATCATATCCAACAAATACACCAACAGGTTGATGATATTTTACAGAAGTCCATTGCCAAGTATAAGCAACACCATGATCAACATTGGGTGTCACACAAGTTTCAAGTGGGAGATAAATTTTGGTTTCACTTGCAAAAGTAATTCCTTACGAGGCCCCACTAGAAGCTTCTTCCACTCCCCTACCAACCTTACACCATCACTAAGGCTATGGGTGATAATTCTTTTGAGCTAAAAATTCCACCCTTCCATGGCTTGCATCCAATATTTAATGTATACCTCCTTTGGCCATATTTTCCAACATTATTGGACACCTCAGAGATACCAGAACAATTGACATCAATAGAGATCAACCCTAACTACATGGAATAGGCATCCAATGATCATATCGTGGACACACAGTTCAATGGAACTCACCAATAGAGGATTGTTAAGCCCTAAATAGTGGCTCATTACCCCTTAATTGGGGAATATTACATTAGTAATGTTATTTTATTTATGTCGGCTTTATTCCATTAGTTGTAATTATACCTCCGAGTCTCGTATATATACCAAGGAGACATTTTCATTTTGAATCATCTTGTAATTGTACATTTATGTGGGCATAAGGAGGTTTCCCCCTCGAAGAGGCTTATTATCTGAATTTCTCTCTTTTTCAAGGCATTGAGTACTTATTCTGAGGTTTTAAGGGTTTCTATGCTATATTGATATTTGGTTCTTAACATATGGTATCAAAGCTCAAGGTCTTGGGGTTTTTCTTTGCTACATCTGAGACAACTTGGAATTTTATCTACTCTTGACTTTTCAACAACATTTCAGAAGGAACCTCTTAAAGGATTTTTAGTAGATAGATCCAAGGTCACGTTGGGTTAAAATTTCATTTCTCGAGGCATTATACTGGGATATACAACTTTTGTGTAAGATAGGGCTCTGGAATCATCTTGGTGAGTCATTGCGTAATTTTCACTATAAAACAATTTATGTAACATTTCAGACCCTAAACTTGGGAGGCCATTTACAGAAATTAATAAGTTATATGGTAAAAATTTCAGGTTCTAGGTAATCTTACATTTGTAGATCTGACTGTGGAACATAGAATTATCTGCCTAGTCCTATTGATAAGCTAAAGTCTCAAGAAGATGTTCGAGGTAAAACTATAATAACTTCTTAGTAGAGTATCCAAATTAGTGAGACTAGTTGCATTGGATAGTGGACAATGTAGTATTTCTGGTACAGCGTTTCAGACTTTATTATCAATTATTTTATGCAGGCCTTTATACAAGTGAGATCTCTAGAAAGGCCAAAAATCGTAAAGTTATTGGAGAAGTTACCATAAATTCCACTTGGAAAATCAATTTTGATCAAGCGTGGCATTCTTGAGAGAAGAAATATCAGAGAACTAAAATAAATTTTTCATACCCATAAGGGGTTGAAACTTTGGATATATAGTAGAAGAAAGATTGTCTGTGAACCACCTCAAAATCAAGGTTCAAAGTGATACTTGGCCAACATGCCACCCAAAGGAACTTCTACACCAAATAAGCCTCCCGGAAATTCTACTTGGACTCTTGATGAAGGTGAAGAAATGCATAGGGATATAGATGATTTACAAAGGAAGGAGTGACAAAAGTGAACTTCTGAGGATGATGGATTCAACTGAAGCTAAAGTGGAGACAATAATGGATACTAGGATGGATGGTTTAAAGGGAGATCATGGAAGGAGCGAAAATTTCTAATAGAGGACACCTGAAACTTAAAATGTGTCCCATGAAATTCATGATGAGGACACAAGGAAGATGAATCAGAATGGAGAAACCAACTTTGGGTTGAAGAGAACTAACCGCGTTCCTAAGGTCGATATGAGGAAGTTTGATGGAAATGACCCAATCCCACATGGATACTTCAGATGGAGCTATTCACGATCTACATAATGTGCCACATACACAAAGATACGAATTTCTTCTTATATTTAGAACCCAATCAGTTTGGCTAATAGTGTCCCGATGGCTTGTTCTCACAAATCACTCATCACTTGGATAATTTTCAGGAAGAAATGATAGCACACTATGAGGGATACAACAAGGAATAATACCTTCTTTTAGAATTGATAAATCACAAGCAAAGGGTTCAATTCACAGGTACGTGAGAACTTCAAGATTGAATATAAAGGTAACATATATTCGAGGATGAGGCCTTGATTGATGTATTCATAGGAACTTTAAAGGGATAACATTCAACATGAACTTTCCTTTAGGAACCAAATCATTGGAGATGCATTTTAGGGTGGCAAGAAATGTTGAAAATCAAAAATATGGCTATGGCCCACTAGGAAGGATCAAAGCCCTAGCGGGTATAAGAATAATGTTCCTTCTTTTAAAACGCCTCAACCCTCTGAGTTGACACCTCAACAATTGGAGGGAAAGAAAAAGCAAAAGGTTTATGCTTAATTGTGACAGCAAGTCTGATGGGGACATAGGAGTGGTGAGGAAGAATTATTCTACATAGGTTGTGAAGGAAGAAGAACAAGAACAAGGAGCAAGAACCATCTCAGGATGAAAATGTAGAGATAATTTAAATTAGAAGGGTTGACTCCCCATGATATCAGCGTGATGCATTGGTTTAGATTAGCACTCCTCAAACCCTCAAGATCGAAGGATATATCAAAGAAAAGGTAATAGTCCTAATTGAGTTCGAAGTACTCTTAATTTTATTCACTATAAATTAGCCAAGATAAAATTTATTTATTTGTATATCCGTACCCGAGGTTTGAGATCGTTGTAGATGGAGGAACTATTAATTGCTCGAGAAAGCGAAGCCATGGAATCAATATTACTATGGGGAATATGTAAAGAATAGTCAAATGTGAGATTTCTATGCACCAATGGGTGGTCTTTGATATTTACTAGGAATCAATGGAACACAATCAATGGGAACAATGGCACTAATTTTCAATAACTTTTTCGAGCAAATTTTCATTGGAAAAGAAAAAAATTGAGTTAAGAGGTATCACAAAAGGAAACTAGGTAAGGTGATAAGCTCCAATGAAAATTTCATGAAAAAAAAAAATTATTGAAAAAAGGGCATCAATGTGTTATTGCACAACTATGCTCACTAGATGTTCAAACATCCACGAACATCTATTCCTCTAGATCTTCAAAGGGATCATTGATAAAATTCAAAAAGTATTTGAATATATTCCCAAGTTTCACCCATAATATCATGATCATCATATTCACCTAATTCCTAGGAGTGTCCTCCTAGCGTCGAGATACATCACCGGATACCCTTATACCCGGAAAAGTGAAAATTGGCATGGTTGAAGAAATATTAGAGGTGGCACTATTATGCACCTAATAAGAGTTTCTTACTGCACTTGCTTGGTGGTAATGGTATTCAGAAAGATGGATCATGGTGTATGTGTCCAGATTATGGAAAGCTCAACAAGATCACTAATAAGATAAGTTTCCTATTCCGTCATTGATAGTTATTAGATGAACTACATGGAAATCTATTTCACAAAATTGGATCTCTGTTCAGGGTATCACTAAATTAGAATGAAGGAAGAAGATATCCCAAAAACATCATTGTAGTTTCATGAAGGCCATTATGAATTTTTTTGGTCATGCCTGACCTTACAATGCACCTTCCACACATTCCGAATTGTTGATAAATTTCATTTTCTGTCCTTCCTTGAAAACTTGTGTTAGTATTTTTTGATGATATACTAATCATAACAAGTCTTGGGAGAGTCATGTGTGACATGTGTTGATAAGGTGTTACAACTACTAAAGGAGAAGCGACTATATACCAAAACCATCCAAATGTTTCTTTGGAGTGAAGGAGGTAGAGTATTTGGGTCATATTGTCTCATGAAGGTGTCAAGGTAGACCCTAACAATAATAAGTCCATGATGGACTGGCCAATTCCCAAAACATTGAAGAATCTTAGAGGATTTTTGGGTTTGACGAGGTTACTACCTCAAGTTTGTTGGCACTATGGAAGAATAACACCTTTAAACACTAACTAAGAAGGATGCATTTTCATGGAGATCGGAAGAAACTAAAACTTTAATGAAAAACTTAAAGAGGTAATGTGAAAAACTCTTGTGCCAACCACTCCGGACTTCACAAAAACTTTATTGTGGAATGTCTTGATGCCTCATCGAAAATGGAATTGGTGTTGTCCCTAATGTAAGAAGGAAGGCCCCTAGCTTTTGAAAGTCGATAACTCAAAGGAAAGGACTTACTGGAACTTCATTTATGAGAGGAAATGATGGAAATACACATGCATTGAAGAAATTAGGCGTCCTTACCTAATAGGTAGGCACTTTAAAGGTCAAAACATATCATGATAGTCATAAACTACTTCTTGGAATAAAGACTATCTTTAGAAAAACAACAAAATGGGTAACCAAGATATTGGTTATGATTTTTAGAAATCGTCTATAAAAAGGGAAGAAAAAATGTTGTAATGGTAGATGCACTCTCAAGAAGGATAAATATGTGGGGCCTTTCTCTATGATATCTTGATCATCGGCTTTGATTGGACTAACATAATCAAGGATTGGGATGGAATGAAAAATGACAAAAAGTGTGAGGACTCTCATTCGGAGTTCGCGGCGGATTAAGTGCCTCGAATCATCTACATGGAAAAATGATTCACTGCTGGTACAATTATCATATATTTATGTAATAACTCTAGCCTCAAACAAAGGTACTATTGGAAGGGCACTCAAGATTTTTGAAAACCACCATAGGTCAAGAAGAATTTTTGGGATGGCCTTAAAGCTGATGTTCAAAAGGTTTGTGGTAGAATATTTGGTTTGCCAACAAATAATGTGGAAACAATTTAAGACCCCAGGTCAGCTTTACAACCATTAGCCATCCCAAATTAGAGAAGCCTTGGGAGGAGGTTTCCATGGATTTCATCAAGTTGCAGAAGTCTTAAAAAGGAAAGAGTGTAAAAATGTCATGATTGTTTATAGACTGAACAAGTATGTACACTTGTGTGCACTCTCTCATCCCTTCAATGTCGATCTGATTACATCATTCATTGAAATAGTTCAAAAGCTACATAAGCCCAAAGATTATTGTAAGTAATGATCACATCTTCGCTGGACATTTTTGGGCCGGAATTATTTTCTTGTTTGGAGTACTCAATTGGCTCATAGCTCATCTGTCATCCAGACAATCTGATGGACAAACCAAGATAGTGAACAAATGTTTGGAAGGCTACCCAGCCGTTTGCTTTGTCTCACGATCATAAACCTGATAGTTCAAATGGTTACCTTGGCAAAATGGTGGTATATCACTTCCTTTCATATTGCAACAAAAAGGACACCATTTATGGCTTTTTTTTTTTTTTTTTTTTTTTGTTTTTTTTTTTTTCTGGATACTTGCCCTCCTCCCATCACTTCTTGTCTAAAAGAAAAATATAAGGTTCAGCAATGGAAGATCTGTCGAGCGCCATTATGAGTTCTCCAAATATTAAAGGACAACCTATCCATGGCACAAAATCACATGAAACAACAAGCGAGATCCAACTTGCTCTAGTAGTGAAAGAAGTTTGAAGTGGGAGAATGGGTGTTTTAAGACTACAACCATACAAGCCGATGTCCCTCAAACTAATATTAAGGACTAATAAATTATCACCAAAGTACTATGGCCTTATAAGGTGTTGCAAAAGATTGGTACTATAGCATACAAATTGGAGTTGCCTACATCTTCCACTGGTACCTTACAGTTTTATGTTTCATGCTTAAAGGTTATAGGTGACAAGATCGATTCAAACCTGTGCCAAAACTTGACGAGGAAGGAAAATCATATTTGATCATGAATCCATCACTGACACAAAAGAATTTGTCGGTTGAGGAATAGATCCATTTGAGTATCTCATTAAATGGAGAAACTCTTGTTGGGAGATTCCACTTGGGAAGATAAGGCTTTTATACAGAAGCATCCAAATTTACTCAGAAGTGTTACGGACAGCACTTGTCTCAAAGGAGGGCATGTTAATCCCTAAATGATAGTGACTCATTACCCTTAATTGGGGCATCAATACATTAGTATTATTTTATTTATGGCGGCTTTATTCCATTAGTTGTAATTATACCTCCTAGTCTATATATACCAGAAACATTTTCATTTTGAATCATCTTGTCATTTGTACATTTTATGTGGGCATAAAGGAGGTTTCCCCCTCAAAGGAGGCTTATTATCTGAATTTATCTCTTTTTCAAGAGTGTTTATTACTTATTGAGTTTTTCTATGCTATATTTATATTTGGTTCTTAAGCAGGATCCATCTTTATCGGGTTGTCAAAGTAGGGAAGCTTCTTCACTAGGGTAAGTGGCTCACTAGGATTTAGATTCAGTAGGATTTTCCCCATATGATGGAGGAAATTGTTGTGATGGATACCATTTATTCCTAAGCAAGGAGGATTGATCCAAGTGTGGATATCAATGGACACCCACATATTCCAACTAACTCCTCTTGGCCGGTTTCTTAGTTTGGTGATTTTTTCCTAGTTTTGGAGTCACAGAGCAGGGCCATTTTAGGAAACCATAAAACAGCATTTTTAGGGCTTTCCACATTAAAACTATAGGAAGAGTCATATTTTGGCAACATAGCACGATGCTTAGTCCTCGAATGAACTTTTCCAACAAGATATCATGCTAATAAAAGCGAAGATTATATGAAAAAGTTACGACCTCGGGAAATTTATGTACCAACTTACCCCAGCAGATACATGACTTTTGGCGCTTAATCTCCTGGTGTTAGGTTTTTGGATATATAAGGTTTTGGAATTCATGTTTATTATAAAGAGGATTTCCTTAGCCTCATTGTAATCATCCTCTTTTGAATGAGTAGACATCATCTTTCTTCTGAGAGATAAGTTACCACCATTCTAGCAAGCTTGTTTAGTCTGCATTTTACAATTTCAAAATATTCATATTTAATGAAGTCAAAGAGTTTTATTGTATCTACATTATTTTTTTGTTGATAACTATCTATGTTAATAATATAAAATATGTGTTTCGTTTCATTATGCTCATAAATCTGGATTATTAGAGGCCAACGCCATTCAACCTAATAGAATTCCCTATTGGTAATGTTACTCAAGAAATATAGTTCATGGAATATGTTTCCATACTATAAGGCAATATCAACAAAATGAACATCAAAGAAAAGTTTCCTATTTCTGTCATTGATGGTTTATTATATGAATTGTATGGAGATTTTGTTTTTACTAAGATGGATCAACCCGTTCGAGGATATCATCAAAATCAAACAAAGGAATATATTTCTTCATTATATTTTAAGAAACATCTGGAAGTTCATTGTGAATTTTTAGGTTGCTGACATTTGGACTTAATAATACACCTTCAACATTTCAAATCTTGATGAATTATATTTTCAATCCCTTCCATCAAGAATTTGTGTTAGTATTTTTGATGACATACTAATCTATACTGAAATCGTGGAAAGAGCATGTACAACATGTTATTTGGCTAGAATAATACAACTATTGGAATAGAAACAACTTTATGAAAATCCTTCAAGGTGTTCCATTGGGTTTGAAGAAGTTGAATATTAGGTTCATATTGTATCATGAAGGTGTAAAAGTGGACCTAAAAGGAATTTAATGTATGAGATAGCAATTCCAAAATCCTTGAAAAAGAAAATTAGAAGATTCTTAGGATTGATAGGATATTACAACAATTTTGTCAAGAACTATGTTAAATTAACAATACCTCTAACAACATTATTAGTAGGAAGCATTTTCTTGGAACAAATGAGAAACCAAATCTTTTGAAAAACTTAAGGGAGGCTATGTACAACTCCAGATCACAGACACCTAACTTTACAAAACATTTATTGTGGATTGTGATGCCTCAAGCCATGGAAATAGTGTGGTTTAAATGCAATCAAGAAGGCTACCCACTTTGAGAGAATTATAAAACTTTAAGGAAAAAAGCTTGAGATCAAACCATTTATGAGAAAAAGTATGCAGGCCATAGTATAGAGTTCTAAAATGGTGCCCCTTACCTAATAGGAAAACACTTGAAAGTAAAAAAAATCTTATATTGTTGGCGTGCTTCTTGGAGAAATAATTATCTCAGAAGAGAAACAAAATGGGTTACAAATATTCTATGTTATGACTTAGAAATTATCTAAAAAGGAAAAAATAATGTTGTGGTGCCTTCCGAGGAAGAAGAAACAGAGGTTTCACTATGTGATATTTATATTCTGAAATCTGATTGGGTGGAAGAAGAAAGGATAAAATGGAAGCAAGATCAAGAGGTGTGCAAGATCATTCAACAAATACATGAGGACCCCATTTTAGTAGATAATTTTGTATGGAAGAATGATTTTCTATGGTACCATGATCACCTATATTTATGTAAGAATTCTAACTCAAACAAAGGTCCCTCCATAATGCACAACTCTCCTATAGGAGGACTTAGGATTCTTGAAATGCCACATGATCAAGAAGGATTTTTATGGGAATGTTTTAAAATTGATGTTCAACATTTTGTTTATGAATGTTTGGTCCTCCAATAGAATAAGGGAGAGATGATCAATATGCGGGAGTCCTACAACCATTATCTATACAAAGTCAATGTTGGGAACAAGTTTCAGTGGATTTTATTACAGTTCTATCCATGTCTAAATGATAGAATGTCATCATGGTAGTACTAGATTGAGTGATAAAGTATGCCCATTTTTCTCTCTTTCACATCATTTTGAAGTAGATAGAAGATAAGCCGCAACATTCATGGAAATAATTCCAAAGCTACATGGAGTTCGAGATTATTGCCAAGTGACAAGTCCAACTTTCCTTTGGAATTTTTGGACTGGAGTATTTTTCTTGTTTTTGTACTCAATTAGCTCACAACTCTTCTTACCATCCTTAGTTCGATGGGAAAAATGACATTGTGAATAAATATACATAAGGATATCTTCGTTCTTTTGCATATGATAAACAAACAAAATGGATCAAATGGTTCCCTTGGAAAAATTGTGGTACAAGACATCCTTCCATGCTTCATAAAAAATGTCCCCATTTCTAGCACTTTATGGATATCATCCTCCACCCACATTATCACCTTGAGGAATATAGAGGCTCAAGCGTTGGAGGACCACATAGGGAACCAAAAAGGGTTCTCAAACTATTGAAGGACAACTGGTTATGGCACAAAATATGATAAAACAACAAGAAGATCAACATCACACATGAGTGAAAGGGAATTTGAAGTGGGGGATTGGGTATTTATTAGGCTACAACCTCCTAAAGCAGCAGAAGGATAAAAAATTATCACCCAAAATATTATGGCCATTATAAGGTTTTGCAAAGCACCCAAAATATTATGGCCATTATAAGGTTTTGTAAAGGGTTGGAAGTATGGATTACAAATTGGAGTTGCATTCATACTCATGTGTACACCAATCCTTCCATGTTTCTTTCTTAAAGAAGGTAATCAACAAGAATATCCCAGCCCAACCTATTTTACTAGAGATTAATGAAGAAGGGAAAATCATACTAGAACCATAAATAATCCTTAAAACAAGGATTAAGCAACTAATAAATCGAGCAGTTATAGAGTACCTCGTCAAATGGAAGAACCTACCAGTGGAAAAGGCAACATGGGAAGATGATTCCATCATGCAAAAACACTCACAATTATTGAAGTCTTGAGGAAAACACTTGTTTGAAGGGTAGGGGCATCTTAATACCTAGACAAAGCCCTATCTTATGTGTAAAACCCCTTATTAATCCCTAGATATTGAATTATTACATTTATAGTCTTATAATTGTATGTTGGCTAGAACCCTTCATTGTACCCTTTCATTATAATTGTACTCGTTGTCTCCCATATATATACCAAGGAGACCTAGTATTAGGATCATCTTATCTCATCTCATACTTTATTCGAAATTAGATATATTGTAAATTTGAGGTTTCCCCCTCGAAGTGGATTGTATTCATTGACTTTTTATAATTTTTAAAGGAATTGGGTCATAACACTTTATAAGTCAAAACAAAAAAATACTTTATATGATCTATCTTAATGGTTACCTCTATGTGAGTTTCCTCCATTGAACACATGATAAAACTGGCTATGCTAACCATTCATGTCAAATTTGACATAGTTATACCATTAGGAGGCATGTCAATGTAGTATACTAAGATGGGAAATGGGGATGTCACAATGATGTCTCCGACTAGTATTGCAAACATACATGATTAGACAATTAACAAATGTATGTGCAATGAATCAATTTAATTAGTATCTATGAATAGGTTGTACATTATGGAAGACATTTTCATTCTCTTGCTACGACCACCCTTTCATTTGTATTCCTAAGAGACAATGGTTGTGTGCTTACCGTGGAGTGAATCACCTAAACACAAACCATTAGAGATTTCTATTATCATTATGTATTTGAGAATAAACATATTTTAGGTAAGAATTCAACTAAATTAATACCTTGATGGTGGTAGTATCTGAGGGGGTGATCTTGGGCACATCGACATTTTGTTCTTGTAGAGAAGCTTACAACTATTTAATTTTAAAAACTATATATTAGCAATAGATATATACCATAAGGGAAAAAATGTTAACAAAACTACTCAACTAATTATAAATCCAATATAAGTTAAACATAGCAATTTACTTACCTTACTAAAAAATCCATCCTTTGAAATATCTCTCAAAGGAACATGAAAAGTCTTTCCAGAGAAGGTGCATGGATGTGAATACCAAGTGTGAGCAATACTAGATGATGGTATGTCCCCACTTCCAGATGTTGGTCTATACCGACAATAAGATGATGATCCTACACCATTGGGATATGATGGCCTCGACTAATTTGTTTCCTCCACAAATGTGTCACAATGTATCAACAACCATGTCAGCTACATCAATGTTTATTGTGTTGATGGAAGAACTTTTTGTACAAGATAAAAATCTCCCTTAGGTTAACTCCTATAGGGATGGAGGGTTTGGGTGACTTACAATAGATGGCTCACATTGGATTAGTTTAATGGAATACCCAAAATAACCACATAGAATTCTAACTAGTAAAAATAGTTAACATATTTTCCCAAAACAAACTCTCCATACATTTTTCTCAAAATGTATATTGGAATTTTCCTATTGTGATGAAGTGGCACATTGAAAACCATGTGCAACTTATCCATCTAGTTATCAATAAATGGTTGATAGTTGTACTATTGTGAGATCAATTAGTGTGTGGAATTTCACATCTACAAGGGTTTATGAAAATGGTGAATACATCGTCTTTGCTAATTTTTGTTTTTCTGTTTTATTATCATCCAACCCATGTGCATGTTTGCTATGTTGTCCATAAAATGTAATATTATGCATTGCCCCATTTTCTTGGGTAATTGCATGTGAGATTAAGGCAAGTGAGCATGAAAGTGGGTCTCTGCCCCTAAAAATATATCTCAAATTTCTTAGGTTCGTCATTTCTATTAGAATCTCAACATTCTGATTGATTAATGGTGGGACACTATCTTGGGGTTTACATTAGAAATTTCTAAGTTGCATTGGGATTTATGTATGGATTTCATGGATTTAGAACATGGGAGTTTGGATTTTAAGAAACAATTTATGGCCATGCACTGGAATATTTAAAAATAAATTTAAATGAATATTTAAAAGCTTATTTGTATTCTAGGATGGGCTAACACATGAGTGTTTTACTGAAGAAAAACATGCACATGTTTTAGCTAATAAAAATAGCAATGAGAAGAATGGAGTGTGATGGTAAGGAAAAAACCTATTTTTATTTTAGGATGGAGCATACACATCTACATTTTCTTTTGGTATAGATGTAAAGTCACGTGGCTCATTAAGGACAGTCGAACAATTTGTGACGGTGTCAGTGTTGACTCTTGAGTATGGACGCGCACAAGTTATGGTACACGACACACCAATTCAATACGTTCACACCATCCGATACCGACATTCGGATGGTGTGAACGTGCAGAAGCACTCAAATTTCTTAACGTATGGTCAAATTTTGGAAAAGATGATGTAGATGTATTAAGTATGGTCAAAATATGAACACAATATTGTCTCAAATCGACTTTGGACTATCCCTTTGAAAGAGACCAGAAGTGAATGAATTGACGGCTGATTTTATTTGTTTAAATAATTTTTTAACCAAAATTGGAAACGGGACAGAAATAACGCAATGCTTTTTTTTTAATGTAAGAAATTAAAAAACTCGAGGATATAAATGGCTTACGTTAGTCAAATGAGTGTAGTTTGAATGGTTGTGAGGAATGATTGTTATCCTCTCCACCGAGGTTCAATATTAACATGAATAAAGGTTCAATAATAACATGAATAAAGTTCATAATGAGTATGTTGTAATGGCTTCGAGCCTATATGTATTAGAAAGTTGACTTTAATTCTTAATTGAATATATGTATTAGAAAGTTGCATTTAATTGTTAATTGATTTGATTCTTTTTTTCGAGGAAAAAATTAGCTCAATTATATTAAAATATATAATTTTTTTTCTTCTCGAATTTCTTCAAGAGGAGATTCCTTCTACATCATCTTTTCCAAAAAGATTCCAAAATATATAAAAGTCCCAATACAAAGTACATAACATAGCACAATATATATTAAATTACATATAAATTGTTTTACTATGCAGCAATACCGAACATTCCATCAAAAGCATAACTTCTAAAAACAAAACAAAAAAGGACAAGAACAAAACTCTCCAAAATACTAGTGGACCCTGATCTGCTTTATTGGTCTCTCCACTCCACTGATCTATCAATGGTAGTAAATATAGCCTTCACTTACTTCCAGTGCCAACTTAGATTGCTTATCAACCTCCACATTGTAATCCCTGAAAATATGTTGATATTTTATAGACCTGAAAGAGCTTGTTAATTCTTTTATCCTAATTTTACACCCTTCCAAAGTTGCAACCTTGAGTCTGCCTTTGTTCAATAGCCAATCTATAACAACTTTTGAATCTCCCATCAGCTGGATACTAGAAATAGTGAGCTTTTTTGCTAGCATGAATGTTGCCTATGCGCTGAGAAGCTCAACTTTGGTGTTTGTTCCATTACCACAATTGAAATCCCACTTATACTCTTCATCTTCAGAGGTTTTTATGATCCCACCTGCTCCACACTTGTTGCCTTCCTGTTGAGCTGCCCCATCAAACCAAGCTAATGCATCAACACTATTATGTGAAATCAAAATATCCCTAGGAATTTTAACTTTTTTATCTGTGTCTTTAAAACTAAGAAGTGTCTTCATCTTGTAGATCACAGTCACAACAGAAGGACACGAATCTTCCAAGAGTGCTTTATTTATTTCATGAAAAATATTCCAACAAACATATGCTGGAAATTGGGGGGATGTCGAAGTGTCAATCCAATTTTTTATGCCTTCCGCCAAATTAGTTCCAAACTAGCCACACTTAAGGTTAAACTTAAGAATCAAAGTATCCCAAATCTGTCTAGCAAAGGGGCAAGAAATAAAAAGATGTGTAATTGTTTCTAAATCCACCCTACAAAGAGGACACATCCCAGGTCCTACCCAGCCCCTTCTTTGTAAAGATTCCCAAGTAAGAATTCCCCCCCTCAATGCTATCCATAGGAATAGTTTAATCTTCAAAGGAACCTTCCTCTTCCAGATAGATTTTTGCCAGGCTTCCACCTTGTTAAGATTTTTTGATTCAATGATAGTTAGATAAAAATTATTAACTGTGGGAGAACCCGATGTATCCCCTCCTACCCACCTTAAACTATCTTCCTTTTTTGTGATGATAACACCTGAATCAATGAGAGTTGCTCTAAACAGTTTCCATTCCTGGTCCAGAATACCTGTGAGCCCCAAATCTCTACTTCCGAACCAATCAAAAGAAGACATCTGGTCTACTCTGGGCAAACTAATCTAAGCAAGTGTCTCGGCATTTATGAGTTGTATCACATTTAATAAATTCAGAGATAGAAAGGAAGAATTGCCCATACCTAGGATTCAATCCTTTCCTAAGGAAATCTAGGTGCCATTCCCCAAAATCCAAAACAGACCATGAGTGATAAGATGAATCACTTTTACCAATCAACTCCAAATTATTGACACCCCAAGAATCGTAAAAGAGGATGATCTGAGCCATTTTATTACTCAAGTGTCGTGAAGATACTTATCACAAATGACTCTATGCCAGATTATTTGCCTTGTTAAGACTCTCCAAAGTGTATGAGCAGCCAACGAGGTACTGGAATCAAATATATTACGGATACCCTAGCCTCTAAAGGATTTGTGGAGAGATAATTGGTCCCACTGACACAAATGAAGATTATTTGACTCATTTGTTCTATGCGAAAGAAAATTATACATCAAAATTTTCAATTCCTTCAGAACAGAAGTAGGAACCACTGCTAGTGACAACCAATAAATGGGTTGACTTTCCAAAACAGCCTTTAATAGTGTGAATCTTCCACCTACGGATAAACACCTGTAACACCAGTTACTTATCTTTTTTTCCACCTTTTTGATCAACCAACTCGATTCCTCTTTACGTTGATGACCCACTTTAATAAAGAATCCTAGACACTTGAAGCCCTGATCGAGCTCTATAAAATTATAAGGGAAGAGTGACTGGTATGGAAGCAAATCCAAATCAGACAAACCCCCTTGATGAAAAGTAGATTTAGAAGCATTAATAGAGAGTCTCGAGGATGAACATAAGCTTTTAAGAATCTTATCGATTTCCCACAATTCTTGTACATTTGCATTAGTCCTAATGACTACAGCATCAACAAAGAGAATATGTAAGATCTTTAAAGATGTTGAGACTTTTATACTGACCAATCTTCCATCATTTTGGCTATTGTTCAACATCAGACTCAAATCTTCCATAACTAGGATAAATAAAGGTGGGGAAAGTGGACATCCTTGTCTAATACAACCTCCACTCTTAAAAAACTCAGTAGCCTCCCCATTAATCAACACTGCAAAAGTAGACCAAATCACACAACTGATGATCCATTGTGTCATATTCTATCCCAATCCTATCTGGAGGAGGATCATTCTGAGCATGTCCCAATTAATACAATCATATGATTTTTGTAAATCCAATTTTAAAACGAGGGATTTGTATTTTTATTTTTAATACTATGGATACATTCATGCACAATACCAATTGCATCTTGAATCTTCCTTCCATGAATGAAACCTAGTTTTTCCTCTTATAGGGACTTCGATAGAAAATGTTTTATCTAGTCTGCTATAATCTGAGAGATAATTTTATAACTTAAGTTACACAGCGAGATCGGTCTGAAGTCTCCAAATTGGCTAGGTTTATTGACTTTAGGAATCACTGTAATGTAAGTAGAGTTTAATGCACCTGGTATAAAACATTTTTGCCTAGACTCTTCAACCATATTCAACAGATCATCCCCCACAATTTCGAAATGATGCTTAAAGAACTCCACTGTCCAACCATCTGGACCCGGACTCTTGTCCACTTTAAAGTTTTTTAAGACCTTCAACAATTCCTCTTTATCAATCGTCTTGTAAAAACCCTCTTCTTCAGTGCCCTCAATCTTTATGGGAAAGTAAGAAGCCACCCCAACCTGCTCTACAATCGGTGCTTCTCCTTATAAAAATATTTAAAGTGATTCAATGCTACTAATTTTATCTTCTCTTGTCCCATGTACACTAGATCTTGGTCACCATGAATTTCCCATAGATACATAGTATTTCTTATAAAACTCGCAAACTTGTAGAATTTTTTATTTATTTTGGTCACCACTCTTAATCCAGATCGCCCGACTACGCTGACACCAAGTCTCCTCTGATTCCTTTAGTAAAGTATTTATTTCCTTCTCTAGATCTTCTAGTGACATCTCCAACAAGGAAGAGCTCGATCCCTCTGCGAAATCCTTGATTCTATATGTGATCTCCTGCTCCAGATTAGTCAGTCAGGCCGATTTGTTTTTCTGCAGAGTCTTTTTCCAACTTTTAGTAAAAAATTTCAAGTCTCTGAGTTTCCAAACCAAACACTTTTGTTTCCCCTCCTTAGTAAAATATTTAGGATCTTTCCACACCTTCTGTAAAAGCAATGAGAAATCAGTCTTCTGAGACCACAACAGATTGAACTTGAAGGGGAAGGATTTATACACCAGTGGAAGATCTAATTGGAGTAGGATCGATGCATGGTCGGAAATGAACAAATATTCCACCCAGGCTCTATAAATACCAACCGCCTCAGTAAGGTCTTCTGACAGTAATGTTCTATCCAATATTTTGGCTACAAACTCAGTCCCCGATCGACCATTACGGCAGGTAGGCACTCTTCTCTCTAGGACTACATCGTCAACTTTTTTGTAAGAAAAATATTATTGAAAAATAAAGCCAAATTACCCAATAATATATTTCCTCCCTAGATTTCATCAGAAGATAAAGTCAAGTTAAGATCGCCAACAAGGATAAGACTCTTAATATTTAGCAATCCAGATGCAGCCAGCTTCTCCCAAAATGGCTTGTGCTCCCAACATGGACTGTATACATTCAGTAAGTTTAACTGTCTCCGGATTTCTAAATAGAGACCTGGCAATAGAATTCCACCACAAGTGAGATACGATACCAAATTGAAAAAATTGGGGTCCCACGCAACCAGAAGTCCCTCAGAGGTACCAAATGAGTTAACTGCACAACAAAACCAGGTAGATCTAAGGGACTGAAAAAAAGAACGAGCCTTTTCAGAATGTACAAGGGTTTCCTGAAAAAACACAATATTCGAATGGGTCTTATTAAGGACGCAAAAAACTGAGGTAGCTTTAAGGGCACCACCTGTCCCTCCAAGATTCAGTGAGAGAAGTATCATTACTTCTTTCGAGCCAGGGCCTTCATAGCTCTAAGGGCCCCATCATTGGTGGAAGGAAGCCGAACAAGAGGGTCAACTGTAGTAATAGATGACTTCTTACATGCACTTCTTAATTGAATAGAAAGAAAATTGCTATTTCAAGGGAAAATATTCCTTCATGTTAAAGAAAATAATGGCTTACCAACCATTGAAGTGTGTGCATATAAGGCTACAGAGTCACTCAACTTTTGTAGATACATCTCGAAATTTTTCTTGACTATTTTGTGTCGGGCCCCTCTTCTCTGACCTGAAAAGATGGAATCCAACACTAAAGATACTCAAATGAAGATCGATGAAGATAGTTGGGTTATTCAAATTAAGGAATCTCTCGATGTTTTGCAAGAAGAAGAGGAGAAGAATGTGAAAGAGTTTTGTGTGTTGGTGTTTAATGTGCCCAAAGAGTTATTGGCAAAGAAGCCTGAAGCCTACATTCCTCAAATAGTTTCCATTAGCCCCTGTCACCAATGGAGATCTGAGCTCCATGATATGGACCACTACAAATTGGTAACAGCTTGCAGATATCAGAAAAAAATGAACGGACTAGAAAATATTCAGTGAGTCATTGTGGAGGAATTTAAAAAATACGATTGGCATGTCTGGAGCTACTATCACAAGTTCATCGACTATAAGGGATAAACCTTGGCCTGGATCATGGATCTGGATGCCGTATTCCTTCTTGAGTGTTTGCAGTTTTATGTCAGACACGCCGACCAAAGCTCCCATTCGGATGTCAAGTTGTTGGGACGTATCTTAGATCTGACTGGCACCAGTGCTGTCTACAACTCCATTTTCAGAGATTTGATGATGCTCGAAAATCAATTCCAACTTTTTCTATTGAAAAAGATTTTGGAGTTGAAGTTGGGTTCTAAAGCCAACGTAGAGAAAAGGGTATCCATCCTGCTATGTCTAGTGTTTGAAGAATTATCTCCTTTCAGTTTCAAGTTGCCCGAGAGTTCAAATCTTTGTATAAATGAAAGACGGCACATTCTGGAAGTGTTGTACTACTGTATTGTCCCTCTTTCCAACAATCGAGTCTCAATTCAATTTGAGGACAAAAAAGATGTCCCTTATCCAGTGGACATGTCAATCGTTACTCCAATTTAAATTGAGGAAGAAAATGATTCACCTGATCTAGCAGATAGTTCAACCATTACAGAAGCCTTCAGTTTGCTTTAGAAAACTCTCTCCTCTATTGATGTTAGCCCCATTGGATTTCTCATGGAGTTGCTTCGGCGAGCGTTGAACTAGAGGCCATTGCTTCTTTTTTTGAGTGTGTTTAAGAGACTCAATAAAGATGCAAGCTGAACTGAGGAAGAATCCTTTGTCAAGATCATACAACCCTCTTAACACGAACTGGATATTCCTTTTGTGTTTGATTTATATTTTGCGGGAGTGAATTTCTCTCCTACTAATGGCGACCTCACCACAATACAATTTGATGAGAAAATTGCCACGCTTTACCTCCCCACAGTAAAGTTGGACACCAACACAGAGGTAATCCTGAGAAATCAGGTGGCATTCGAATCTTTTGCTGTGCCTGGTGAGCTTGTTTTTAGGCGATATACCGATTTCATGAACGGTATGATCGACGGAGTAAAAGATGTGAAATTTTTTAGAGAGAGTAGAATTATTTGTAACCACCTCCAAAGTGATGGAGACGTTTCCAGCCTATGGAACAACCCGGGGAAGTGTGTTTGTGTCACAGATGTTGCATATTTAGACAAAGTTATTGTAACATCCCGCTCTGGTGCACTGAGTGAACTTATTCTTTGAGGACACTTGCTCACAAGTGATCCAGATTATTATGCTATTAAAAATTTGATTTTATTATGAGGCGTTATGGGTTGATGGTAGGTTGTTTTACTACATTGACACAGATAGGTGTTATTGACTCAGTTTTACTGAGTGGTGCAGGTTTTAGGACCTCGAGGATGCATAGGCATCGATGTAACCCCTTGGAATCTGGATCGAGTCAAGGAGTGTGCCATTGGGGTTTGATTGTTTTACTGTGATATTAGTGCATCTGACTAGATGATGTGATGTGGATATGTTCTAACATGATTTGTTGTTGATGCAGGTTGACGATAGCTTACCGACCAGACTCACATATGGATTAAAGGGGTCATGCATGACTGCCAGAGATGTTGAGGGAGAGGTGTGGACAACATCCCTACCACAACCTACTAGCACTCCCGCAATGGCTCGAACTGTAGGTTAACGATTACCTAGTTCGAGAGGACCCACGATGTTGTGAAGGAAGACTGTGACAGTCGCTCACGATGATTCTAAGGGGTGCGCAATAAGGCGGGGGCCTTATTCCTTAGAAGCCCTTAGTCTCCCACAAGTTCACTTGGCGGAGTGTTAACTCCAGGGGTTATTGATGTCTACCAAGTCAGTCAAGAGGCAAGTGGCACCCTTGGAGCATGTGGTGCATCCTGAAGGGCATGTCAAGCAAGAAAAATGGAGAATGGTGAGTGGCACCCTTGGAGCACGTAGTGCATCCTGAAGGGCACATCGTGCAAGGGAATAGATAAGGCGAGTGGCACCCTTGGAGAACCTAGTGCGTCTTGAAGGGAACGTCGCGTTGTTGTTGATAAATAAATGAACCTAGATGGCCTTAGGACGAATAACAAGTTAAGTATTTTTAAAAAACAATTTCCCTAATTAAATGTCGCCCAGTACAAAATTTAAGTTCTAAGTCTAAATTACGCTAGGGGTAAAATTTTGTCTACGCTTAAAAAAAATAATAATAAATAAATAAATAAAATAAAATAAAATAATAATAAGTAAAATAAAAACATCTTAATTAATAATCATGATCTTCATTAAATCTTGTAACATGAGGGGAGTAAGAAATGAAATGTTTCAAAAAAAAATCATGTTGGATTAAAATTTAAAAAGGGAATTAATTGTTTTATTACCTTAATAGATTAAAATATACTAATTAAATAAGAAAAGGGAAAAAGGGGTTAATTTTCACACCTTCCTTTTTGAGTTCTAAGTAAAAAGGGGAACGAGGGAAAATAAAAAAAATAGGAAACTAGGGAAAAAAGGTAACATAAAAAGGAAAAAGGGGAACTTAAGGGAAAATGCGGAAAGTCAACTTAGTAAAGAATCTACCATTTAAGAGCTTTCTAATTTTAAACTGAATTAGAAACTTTATAATAGGGAAAGCCTTTAAGACCTGTAAGGGAATTTGGGGACACCTAGGAGTGATTCTAGGAGTAACTCTAGGTGGGTGAGGGAATTGAGATAATTAATTAATTAAAGAAATTAAATAATGGAGGAATGTAGGGGATGGGTGACACTTGTATGGAGAGGAATTTTTAGGAATTTATTTTTAAAACTCTAATTAAATGAGATTTTAGGAAATAAACGAAGTTCGAAACTCTATATAATGAAGGAAGGAGAAGGAGGAAGGGGATATCCTATTTGCGTAACGTTACGCTGTAGAAATATCTGCTTGGCTAATTTACCTGTGGGAGTTGGGATACCCAGCTCAGTGAGGAGTGGTATCTCGGTCTTGCGAGGCCAGCTAGGTGCTAGACTAAATCTTTAGATAGTGTGTGCGTGGCCCCTTTGTGGCTTGGGGGGCTAAGGGGGAAGAAGATTACCCCTAGCATTGGTTGGGAGGTACCGGTGAAGTCACGACAAGCGCCGAGTGGGAGTTGCATGGAGCGCGCGGACGTCACTCGGAGTAGGAGAATAGGCAACGATACAGTTTCTTCATTTGAATGGTAGAATGTTGTAGGTTTTATGATTGGATCTGCATGTGGATTATGTAATTAGATTGGATGTTTAGATTGATAGATGAATTTTCTTAGCCTAGCTCTTTGGTTGTCATCTCATATGGCCTTGTTTTCCCGCATGTTGTGACCGCCCTGTGGTGTTGATTGTGACCCTGAGGTTGTTTAGTCTTCGTCCCTAGCTCATCATTCCTCGCCTGAGCAGTCGGCTAGGAGCCTGATCTATGGTCGTCGCCTTAGCGTTAAAATACCTATGGATCTCAAAGCCCTACTTTTCTGTGCGAGGATGATGAAGCGAAGGTGAATCTTTTAGCCATCTACCTTTGTGGATGTCCTTACCTGATTGTTTGACTTGCGTCCTTCAGTACGGCCTTGGAGTTTGGATTATCTTTCTTCCTTGTTGTTTATTTTTTGTGCCTCGACTGATAGAACCACTGTGATCCTTTCGATGAGTTATCCTTACGGCCCTGGCATTCTCTTACTGTTGTCATCATTTTTATATTTGTATTCAGAGATGAAAAATATTTAACTTCAATCTGTGTTTGGTTCTTGTTGGATTGACTGGTTTTTATTACTTTGGCGATTATAATTGTGTAACGGATGTAAAAATATTAACTATGTTGTTGTAATTCGGTAACGGATGAAAAAAAGAAAAATGTTTATGACTTTGGTGATTGCGATATGTGATCACTGTAAAATATTGACCCTGAGTTTTGTTTAATGATGGAGAATCTAACCTTGCGTCCTCATCACATAAATGGAGAAATTTAACTATGTGAATATCATGTAAAGGCAAATTTGTTTATGTTTGTTCTTCATTGATATTGGCCAATCTAGCCTTGTGTTCCTCTTACTATTCTCTACGATTTTCTTTTGCCTTTTCTGGGCATTGATGCTCGACATTATTTCACCGACTGTGCAAGGAAATTTTACATTTATGATATTAACCATTTTATAAATTTGATCAACCTACCACATTAGTACCATTGTAATATTTCTGAGGTAGCGATTATGAATACCAGGGCATTTTCATTACCATTTAACCATTGGGCATAGTTTGAGTTCTTTTTCCTGAGCGAAATAATTTTTCTCAAGCGAATTTCTTTTGACTTACCTCAGTGAAATTTTTGGGAAATTTTATACTTGTGTTAAGTCTTGGGGCGAATTTTACACCTAGGCGAATTCTTATTGAGCGTTTTATTTTTTCCTTGTGTCTTCATCACTTAACTGGCAAATTGTTTTTATGTATGGTTGTAGAGTCATTTCCTCTACAAAATCGTGTCTCTGTATTGGCTGCATTATTATTACCTGTGTCTTATTATTATTACCTCTATCATATTATTATGGTTGTCTTATTATTATTACCTCGATGGAACATATGTAATGGCTGTTGTAATCTAACTATGTGTTGTGGCATATATGTAATGGTTGTTTTTTTTTCTATTGACTTTATTGGTAAACCAATGCCTTGTTAACTAAGGTTCAAGTTTTATATGTTTCAAACGTGTTGTAATCATCGCATGGAATTTGTTTATTAAAGCTAGTATACTCTGCAATAAGTTTTCCTTAATACTGTTCCTTTAAGGCAGAGGCATAGTTGTCATGTATGTGTTCGCAGATAGTAGATATGATATGGAAAATATACAAATGAAAAATAACAATTACTCTTGAAATACTAAATTTTATATTCAAACTACTTTCGAATATGCAAAAAAAGTATCTCTGAAATATAACTGAATATAGCTGAAATATGACTAAGATAAGCCC